>JAKKZJ010000028.1:11070336-11098846 GCA_033441845.1 Pangasius mekongensis
CCATTGTGGTGGTGTATAGAGCCAAAAATGTTAGAATTGTGTCGATGTCCCAATATTTATGGACCTGACTGTAGATAGATAGAAGGCTAAGTTATGTATAATATATATGAAGGTAGGTCCCGCTAGATATAGAATATTTATTCAGTGCACTAATTTGTCGTACTGTGCTAAATATGTCGTACATATGACAATTTTATTTTTATTTTTTCACGCCTGTTGCACTGACCAAAATTAAGCCTTGATACAATTAAGACCTGTGATAATTTCATGTGAAAAACATGAAATATGTAACACGTTCAGGTATAATGTACAGATGGGTGACATATTAAAGGAAAAAAAAAACAACACAAAGTGTCTCAGTGAACTGCCAGAACAGCTTCAATGTGCCTCGGCAAGTCAAGTCTCTGGAATTGTACTGGAGTGATGAACACCATTCTTCCAACAGATATTCTCTCTAGCTGTTTTTCTTTTTTTTTTTTTTTGATGATGATGGTCAGGGAGAGTGCTGCCTAACACATCACTCTAAAATCTCCCATAGGTGTTCTGTTGGAAGAGATGACACCCATCAGGATAGAAACGTTTCATAAAGATGATCAGTCAGAAGGCGTTTGTATTGATTTGCAGTGACGCTCTCCTCGCAGCATAACAGAGCCACTGTTTTTTTTTTCCTTTAATCTCTCGCTCGTCTGTATATTACATCATGCCATCACCCCCTTCCCATTATGCTAAATAATGTATCACATATTCCCCGTCTCAGGACGTGACACAGTTCCCAGCTATCATCCATGTGATTTTGTTTGTTTTGCCATGTGCTTTTGATTCAGTCCTGTCTCTGCCCCTGTCTTATCATTGGTTTGTTTTCCTAATGTGTGCACCTGTTCTGTGTTCGCTCCCTAATTCATTTGCTTATTTATACCCTGTTGTCACCACTCCTCTTTGCAAAGTCTTGTTCATTTCTGAGGCTTGTGTCCTGTTCCTCTTCCTTCCTTTTCTGACGTGTCCCTGTCTACACCCTTGCATTCTGCTTTGACTAACTGCATGTTACACGAAGATGCAATAAATAAGTCCAGAGATTCAGGACAATGTACATGTGAGGAAAAACTGGAAAAAAAACCCAGAGGTAAGGTGATAATAAAACACAATCGATCAGCTTCTCTTCCAAATTAATCTGTTTATAGTGGATTCATCGTCGAAGTGAAGGGCTGAGAAGTAATATACAATAGGTATAAAAATAGGAGAATGCATTTACAGTTCTGTGAGATTGCTGTGATTGCAGCAGAGAGAAAGAATGAGAGGAGGATACCATGTAGAAACGTCTGTGCTCAACCTTTCCCCTGAAACTTGTCTAAAATTAGTCCTGACCCATTTCGGCTTAAAAAATGGAACCCGATTTTAACTTATAACAATGGAGTCCTAATTCACTTTGCTTTTGCTTCCACTTCTGTGCTTTCGGGGATTAGTGTGGATTTGTTATTAAGACTTTTCAGATAGCGTGCCATTCATGTTACCGCATTCACTTCAAAGGAAAACCGGTCTAAACTCAGACTACAGTGCTTTCTGATGTCGGCTCAGGAAAAACACAGCTTTGTGCTTTTTGTTTTGTTTGTGTTTTAACACCACTGAGCCTCATTTATTAAGTTGATCAATTTATTTATTCATAAACCATTCACAGAAACATTTGCACAAGAAATATGGTAATGTTCGCCTCACTAACGTCAACCTCATTTGATTGCGTTCAAATTGTATAATTGGCTGTTATTCACTGCAATTTTCTATACCAATTTTGTTGTCCTTTTTAGACCACTTATTCATTTCGAATTGTTGTTTCATATTTTAGATCTGAAAAAGTAAAGCAATCCATAACATGTTGAGCCAGAGAACGTCGCTGCTGAGTGGTTGTCAAATGAAGGACTCAGTTTGCAAGCTATGACGCAGATGGCTATTTTTATGTTTTCCTCTCTCCATTTTATGTGAAATCCATATTTGATACAATACAGTACAGTATTTTACATATGTGCACACATTGGACCCCATTTGATAAGCTGGATACGAACAGAGTTATTCATAAATTGTTTTCATAAATTATTCATTTACACAAGAAATGCATTCATGGTATTTGTGAAAATCCCATAATTTCAGGAAAAAAAAACGTTCATACCCTACTCATGCTCCTAAATGTGTGTGTAAATTTGTGCATAAGAAGACTAAGTAATATGAAGCTTGATTGTCTTCAAATAATATAAATGCTCATGAGTCACGCTGTCAAGTGTTAATAGCTTATAATAGCTTTTGTGAAACCCAGTCATTCACATGAATGGCATTAACTAATGAAATATTAAAAAAAAAAAGAAAAAGCAGGCCAACATAAATCCATAAATTAAGACAAATCATACTGGTCATTCAATTAAGAATGCCCCTGTATAAAAGGAGTGCTGATAAGTGACCGATCTGGAATGTCTCAAGCTGCAATGTGAGGTATACTCCCTAGTATGCTGTGGAACATTCGCTTCCTGGACACATGCCCGTCTGCATTTCTAACGTGGCAATGGGGAGGGCGCGAGGGATTTCTGGCTGAGCGTTGCCGAGATACGTTGCTTTGAATTTTAAAAAAAAACAAACAAACATAGCAGTTTCTTTGTGTGTCAGATTTTGGTGTCAGATTTTGGCCTTTCAGGTGCTGTTACACCCTTAAATTATATATACTGTATATTACCAGCATGAACGTGTGTCTAAATAACTTTCACTTCTACCTCTAAGAAAATTGTTTTTTTTTTTTTTTGCCATTTGCTCATCATTTCAGTTGTGTGAGCTTTGCCTTTTATGGGGTTTTGTGGGCGTCGCTAAATGCAAATCAGCTGTGCCGTGCATACACCGGGGTGATTGGCATTCATGAACGTGAGTATAAAGAAAATCAATGGCTCAAAAACTTTTGGAAATCCAGCGATAACCTTTAGTTCGGAAGGGCTTATGCAATTTACACACAATTTTACTAAAAGATTGATATATATATATTGCAATGTGTGTTTTAAGGGAAAGAGAATATTTTGGCTTTGAACCTTTTCTCCTTACAACACCTGCAAAAAGCAACAGGACTGATCAACAATGCTGTCTCTCTGTCTCACACACACACACACACACACACACACACACACACACACACGCAAACAGAGCCAAAAGATTAAATTAGCCTGACATTCAGTCAGTGTACTGCATGTTACACTGGAGAAACTTAATCAGCAAAAGCATAGGTAAACTAAGCAGGACTGAAAAAGTTCTAGATGAATTTGTGAAATAATATTTTTAATGATATGTGGGGCTTTAGTTTAGTTTGCATTTTCACTTTGGTCGTTAGAGTAAAGACACGAGTGTCTGTGCAGGAGTGGTGAGAGTTATCTAGCTTGCCACCAGCATGTGGAAGTTTTACAGTACCGATTCTGAATGCATTTTACACAGACAGCAGCGGGAGAACCTGGCACTGGCGTTGTTACTCCATGTTGTTTCTCCAGACCTATTTCTTTTCATTCTTTCGTTCCTTGAATCCCAATGACGCCACGGTCATCTGTGACTGGGAGTCCAGGAAAGCAAAATTGCTCTGTGGGTTGGATTGATGCCATACTCCATACTCATGTCAATCAAAGCGATACACTAGCCAATCATATGCAACAGCTCATGTATGTGGAAGAGGGCAGATAGCACCTTCCTCCGACTGTGTTATGCTGTGGTTGGTTGGCTTTATGTGTCTAACAGGAAGAACATTTAATAGCCCTAACCCTCCCTGATGTTTGATTATAAAGCTGACTGGGGGATGGGAATTAGCAGGTGGAAGAAAATTAAGGTGAAAGTCCAAAAACCAAAGAGGTATTAGGTTAGAAATTAGGCAGCACACTGTGTAGAGTGGATATATTCCATTCAAATGCTCCTAGCATGCCTGTATACTATATACTACATACTATTTCTCATAATACTATGCAGTATGCAAGGATTATCATTTGATGTAGGGCACAGTCACGTTGGCAGGTGATTAAAAGAAGTGTATTGCTAGCATACAGTAAACTGCTCAAATTCTGTTCTGTATAATGCAAGCTGTCATAATGTTGCTTTCAAATCCTCTGACTTGTAACATATAAAATATACAAGATACAAGTATATTCTTTGAATTATACACACATCTTTCACTAGTCAGACAGACAACGTACACACACAACTTGAGTATCTCAGATTTTCTGGTGTCATTGAACAGGAAAAGAAGTGCTGTTAAACCTGATAACATCGTCTTAGATAACACACACACACACACACACACACACACACACACACACACAGATATACGGTGACATTGCTCCACTCGGCATCTCACGCTACACCTCATCATTCCAGAGAGAGACGGAGAGTGATATCCTAAGAAACAGAGTGAAGGCAAAGAAGAAGGGATTGAAGGAAAGAGAGAAGGAGATTCACCTCAGGTGATCTGCGATCCTGTCATTGTTTATTAACCACCGCAGCGACTCGATTGAAACCGGCTCCTGTTTGTAACTTTGGTTCTCACTAGAATTTATAGTCGATGTTAGCCATTTTAAGAAATGTTGTTGTTGTTGTTGTTGTTATTTTGTGTTAGGTTTGTTTCAGTAGACTAAACATAGTTTAGTACTAAGCTAATCTCTTAATAAACTCAGAGCCGGTCTTGGTCTTGGTGTTGGTTCGATTAAATTTTTAAACCTTTAACATTTTCCAATCCGTTTTTGCATTTCGCATTTTGTTGATGAAAACGCAAAAATATTTGTCTTATGTTCATTTTTATGCAAATTTTCACCTACACTGTTGTTATTTTGTGATTAAATGTTTTATCTTCTAGGGGGGAAAAAAAACAGGAGAAAAACTTTCGGTTAGCCCATAATTGTAATTTTGATTTGTTTTATTTTATTTTATTTTATTTTTTGTGAAGTGACCTGGTATTTCACGAAGGAAATAAAACAAGGATTTTATCTGTGCTTTGGAAATTTAGGAAGGGAAAAAAAAAAAAGAAGCTAATTTTAATGGACTAAAATTGCTGTCGTTTTTCATGAACTAAGTCTAGAAAAAAAAGGTAAAATCTTTAATAGTTTTTATTACAAGTCTAAAACTAAAGTCTAAACTAACCTACATTAAACCTATGCTAGTCCTGCTAGCATAGTGGAGGTATTCTTTTGATAAACGCAGAGCTAATCTTAGCAGATCGACTTTTTTTTTTTTTTTCCTCATTTAAAGTTTTTAAGCTTTTTTGAATAAATAAAAAGTACATTAGCATGATAGCGCTAGTCCTTTGTTGCAATGGTGATATTTAAGCATGTAATTTTAATTTAAAATTTTTTTTCCTTCTGGAATGTTCTTATGAAACTCACTTTTTAATGGAGATAAAAACGAAAATTAATCAAAGGGATCATTCATCATCAGCTTTATAGTACTGTTGTTTTTGTTTCAGTAGATGAAAATGGTAATAGGCTCAGCTGTGATGTGGAAGTAAAACTGGCTGAAAATTGCCACAAATCATTACTTGATTCTTCCCAAATTACATACATATTCATCTCTATCTACAAGTTGTTGTTCTTTTCTGAACAGAATGATAATTGCTGTTTCGAAAATAATTATGCATTTGGTTCGAGTTTCGGGCAAACAAACATTTCCTCCCTAAACTGACTAACGTGCTTGATTTGATATTTAGCCTAGAGGTCTAGAAAGGGAAAGTGTGTGTGTGTGTGTGTGTGTGTGTGTGTGTGTGTGTGTGTGTGTGTGTGTGTGTGTGTGAGGGGGGTTAAGAATATCTGACTGTTTTGACTTTGTGGGGACATTTGGCTGGTCCCCAAAAGGAAAACACTAGGTATGTATGTAACTGTAGTTCTATGAACATTACATAACCACCAGGTGCTGTGTTTAAAAACCTCGATACCTTCATGCAAAAGTCAAAAGTCAAAAGTCCCCACAGGGCCAAACATGTTGGTTATTTATTTTCACCCTTCCCAAAGTAACTAGTGTCCTATTTCACCCTTCCCAAAGTAACTAGTGTCCTATTTCACCCTTCCCAACATAACTAGTGTTCTATTTCACCATTCCCAAAGTAACTAGTGTCCTATCTCACCCTTCCCAACATAACTAGTGTTCTATTTCACCATTCCCAACGCAATTAGTGTCCTAATTTACTTTTCCCATCATAACTAGTGTTCTCAATGTAACTAGTGCTCTATTTCACCCTTCCCAACATAACTAGTGTCGTATTTCACCATTCCCAATGTAACTGATGTCCTATTTCACCCTTCTCAATGTAACTAGTGTTCTATTTCACCCTTATCAACCTAACTAGCACTCTATTTCATCCTTCCCAACTTAACTAGTGTCCTATTTCACCATTCCCAATGCAACTAGTGTCGTATTTCACCATTCCCAATGCAACTAGTGTCCTAATTTACCTTTCCCAACATAACTAGTGTCGTATTTCACCATTCCCAAAGTAACTAGTGTTCTATTTCACCATCCCCAACGTAACTAATGTCCTAATTTACCTTTCCCAACATAACTAGTGTTCTATTTGACCCTTCCCAACATAACTAGTGTTCTATTTCACCATTCCCAATGTAACTAGTGTTCTACTTCACCATTCCCAATGCAACTAGTGTCCTATTTCACCTTTCCCAAAGTAACTAGTGTCGTATTTCACCATTCCCAACGTAACTAATGTCCTATTTCACCTTTCCCAATGTAATTAGTGTTCTATTTCAGCCTTCCCAACGTACTTTGGGTGTTACAGCATTAATTAGCTGTATTAATAATTGCCAGTGGAAGGTCCTCACAAGGATAGTAAGACAAATGTATGTGTGTGTGTGTGTGTGTGTGTGTGTGTGAGTGTGTGTGTGTTTGGCAAAGCAGAGGCAGGTTAATGTCACCTTGCACTGCTTGACAAAGCCTCTAATTGCAGTGTCTTTCACACTCACGCACACACGCAGTGCAGCAGCTGTCACTCGTATGAGGCGTGTGAACAGGCGGAAGTGCATGTATGTGCATGTCTGTGTTTGTGTTTGCTAATGATCATGATGCTGAATATATACGACTGAACAGGATGAGCAGTGGTAATTACACACACACACACACAAACACACACACACACACATCAACACAGCGATAGAGTACACACAGCACTGATTAGCTAGCGATGGTGACCTTGCAGTGTGTCACTCCTGAAGTGTTTCGATCAAATATGCTTCACCTGTGAGGAGTCAGTGTGTATGTGTGTGTGTATGTGTGTGTGTGTGTGTGTGTGTGTGTGTGTGTAGGTGTCCCTCCTTCTTAGCAGTGTAATTTATCACTCGTTTGGTGGCCAGAGAGTCTGTCAACTGAGTGGTGCTGACACTGAGAGTAAACACACACACACAGCTTGCACTGCACTACCATTTATGACAGTACTGAAGGGCAAGTGCGTTTGTGTGCGTTTGTGTGCGTGTGCATGTGTTGTATCTTTCTTTTGGTAACTTCATTCAATATTGGCATGACTAATTTTAGAAATTTTAATTAACTGTTTTTAGAGGACTTTTAGAGGGATAGGCAGAAAGATTTACGGAAAAGTAAACATTACATTCAATAATTAAAATGTTCCAATCAACAACTAGAGGAACTACTTAATACTTACTCAGAAAATAAATTAGAAATGAACTATATATATATATATATATATATATATATATATATATATATATATATATAAAATTTCAAAATCTAATGTAGCAAAAGTGTTGACACCTATAAATATATATAAAATAAATACAAGATTGAAAAAGAAAATCATTGTTGTTGCTACTAACCGCCATGGGGAAAACTGAACAGCCTTCAACACAGAAAAGAAAGTAAGATATTGGATCTGAAAATATTGAAGCAGTCAGTAATCAGCTAAAAATGAGTACCATAATTAAAAATGAGAAGAATGGTGAGGGAGGCAAAAAAAAAAAAACCTAACACATTAAAAAAAAAACCCTTAAACATTGCTGTTTCAGATTCGCAGTCTTGGAGTTGTCAGGGTTTTTTTTTTGTTTTGTTTTTTATCTGCTTTTACAATCTACTTGTAAAACACCACTTCTACAACAGCAAGCTCTTTGAAAGGGTTGGACAAAAGAAACTCTTCCTGAGAGCCTCACAAATTGCAGAGTTTGGACTTGAGTATGTTATTTGAACAACAACAACTGGACTTCAACAATTGCACTTTCTTTCAAAACACAAAGAAAACGCCCTCTCAACTCAGAAAGTCAGGAAGGTCCCCTAAACCCCCCCGAGTTCAGCAAGTGACGTCAAATTAACATGGCTGCTCACAGCATCAACAGTAAACAAAGTAGCGCTTCTTTACTTTTAAATGGTTTACGCTGTATATCCAAGGGATAAAACCAAATACGAGTACATTATTCAGATTGAACAGATGATGCATCCTAAACGAATATGAATACAGATATGAACAGACTAGGTGCGTACATCGGGATTCCGCAGGACGAAACAAAATAATTCGTACAAGTGCAAGGTTTTTACTTTTATGTGGCGCTTGAAAGAACAGTTGACCGAAGGTCATGGGGACGGTTGCCACGTTTCAGCCCACCCCCCCCGTGCAGGTGAGGTGTCATCATATATTATTTGTAGGGGTGCCAATATTTTTAAACTTAGCATTTGGACGGGGGGGGGGGGGGGACGACACACAGTAATATTGCAATGAAAATAAACTCTACAGCATCTGCATGTGTTTAATGTATTCATTTCCGCTCACTTTCATGAAGGGTGCCAATAATTCTGAAGTTCTTTTTTTTTTTTTTTATGTCACTCCTTTCAAAAAGGAGTTGCAAACAGAAAATGAGATTAATTGAGTTTAAACGTTCGATTATATGCACGGGGCATTGCGTTTGAAACTCACCGACTTAATCTTTGCTAGAAAGAATATGAACTATAAACATATTTTCTCTGTACAAATGTCACACACAGTTTCGGCTTCATCCATCAAACACACAGCTAGACACACACACACACACACACACACACACACACACACACACACACACACACACACACACACCAACATGTGCATCAATCATACACTCTTTACCACTCTCTCAAACTGGCTTGCACGTTAAAGCATTTATTTTGATATATTTTTTGATCATTTTTTAAGCCATTCATACTGCTGTGTATAAGACATGATAAGATAAGCAGACGATAAGACAGATGTTAGCTGGCCTTGGCGTGTACGGCTGCTGTGGGTGGGTGTCAGACAGAGGTGAAGACGATAATATATTTGCGCAACACGTGTTATATAAGAGAGGGAGAACAAAGCTTTGTGTGTGTGTGTGTGTGTGTGTGCGCGTGATTTACTTTCTTTTGCCAGCTGTTGAAAAATCAACAATGGGCTCTTCCTGTTCAGACATATTGTGCTTTCATTATGAAATATGACACGGTATTAAAAGATAATATTTTCTGTTATTATTTCATTGATATTATGTCAGTATTTTTGAGATATCTCAAAATTTCAAGACATTATGTCATTATTTTGAGTTATCTCATTCTTTCAAGATATTATGTCGTTATTTTGAGTTATGATCTCATTAGTTCAAGATAGTTCTCGTTATTATTTTGACTTCTCATTATTGCAAAGTATCTCATTATTTTCAAGTTATTATCTTGTTCTTTCAAGACATTGTGTCATTACACACCATTTCAAGATGTTATGTCATTATTTTTAAGTTATTATCTAATGATTTCATGATATGATGTCATTAATTTGGGTTATTATCATTATTATCTAAGTCAACAGAAAACAGATGAAGGAGTTGGTCACGGTTTCCGAGGTGGCAAGGGTGAAGTAAGAGTGCTATAAGATGAGGCTGTGTCTCAAGGGCACCAGGGCAATGGATAACGTGGGAGACCATAGTTAACAGGCCAGTCAGTTGGTCTGACCTGTAGAGAATCCCACAAGCCCGGTTCAGTTTCCTGATTAGATCCACCTACAGTACCCTACCGGTGGTTCAGCAGTGAGCCGAGGTGCACTCTCTGTAATGCACATACAGCCTGCATAATTTTGCTATCCCAGGGGTGATACACATGGCAGCAAAACGAGGTCCTGAGGAAAGTCCTGGCAGGTGGGTTGGAGACCAGCAGACCGGAGGTGAACACAAAGTAAGGGAAGGCACCAAACCTGTGGGACATGAAGGTTGATCTTGGCAGTCAACTCCAATTCCCTCAAGAGATCACCCTTCCATCACTCTAAACAGCGTCCTCATTGTGCTGACTGCCCCATGGGAGGAAGAGGGCCAAGCACTCAGCACTGGCACTAGGTATGGGGCAGCCAGCTGAAGGGCCATCGTCTATCCTATGGAAGTCGGATGCTGAGACTACATCTGCACATCAACATCTCAGGGACAGGGGTTTTGGGAGCTAAGCTGAAGAAAGCAGGAAGAGAACTAGCTGAGCAGGCAGAGAAGGCCAGCTTTTGGCTGTGGCTCAGGGCAAAGGTTGGGAACTGGGGAATGTACAACTGACCCAAAGGCCAACTACAAGGTGTAGGAAGGAGATGTCTTTGTCACTGCTCCACCACCAGGAGTCGGGTTAAGGAGCAAAATGTCAAGGTTCCCAGGCTGATGGCGCTGCAGCTGGCCAATGATGTGCCTATAGAGGGCAGAGATCGCCAGCAGGTAGCAACACCTATATCTATACACTGCATGGACTTAATATCCTTGTTATTTTGACCTAATAACTCAGTTTTTAAGGTATTTCATTATCCTGACTTATTATCTTGTTATTTCAAGATAATAGAAATAATGCAGTGTTAAGTGGAAATAATGAGATACTAACTTGAAATGTTGATATAAATCTTGAAATAACATGTTATTAACTTAAAATAATCGATGATTAAGTGGAAATAATGAGTTATTAAGTCGAAATACCTATTCATCTAGCCATCCATCCATCCATTAGTCTTCTTCCTAGCTTCCACTCCGCTCCATTCATTCATGGCTGTCTTTCTTCTGAGCTCTGTAACTCGTCTCTCACACTGTGCTGATTGACTGAGTGGTAATTAGTGTTGGATAAATGGCTTTGACTTGCTTTAATTAAAGGCCCCGGATGGCCATTGAGTCTAAACCAGAACAACGGCTTTGGTGCTCATGTAGCGCTACATTCTGTGCTATGTCAAAGGTTTCTTCTTTACCCGTATGACAGTCCTGTATTCACTTACGTTACCACGGTTCAGCAGATTTGATCAGATGAAATGCACTAATTCCACAGTGTTTTTAAGAAGCTACCAAAAACACATAGAACTGACTAGCATGTTTATTCAATTAGCAACTCAAATTCAGCACTAGCACTAATATTTTCTTCTTAAAGCAATGTCTCACACCTTGTCACAAATGGTTGTTTTTCATTTCCTGTGATACCCCCTTCCTACTTTTCACCATATTTCAAAAATAGCCTCCCCCCCCCCCCCCCCCCCCTTTTTTTACATATTTTTATCACGTTCAAGAGCCTATGATGGCTAACCGCTTCTTTCTGACAGATATTTAGCTTGGGCTTGTGGAAAGTGTGAATAAAATGCCACTTAAGTGATACAGTAGATGTGTTATTGTTCACAGATTTTCATGACACACGTTTAATTCCACAGTGAGTCTTCCTTGTTTACACGTCTGCCTCACAATGTGTGAATTAATGAAGCCATGCTAGCTATTTGGGGTATGCGTGAGCAAGTTTGAAGCTCTTAAAAATCAATAAAGTCCATTATAAAGTAACAGAAAGCTGCACGCACATATGTGTGCATGTGTGCATGTGTGCGTGTGTGTGTGTGTGTGTGTGTGTGTGAAAGAGAGTCGAGACTTTATCAAGACAGTTATTTTCTTCTACATTGGCTTAATGAGGTGTCATTAATGCTTTCGGGTAAATTTCCTTACAGCGCAGAGGCAAGTGCCGCTAATCAGATTCTTTATTGTGAATCTACCAGACATCCTTTCAGACTAGATTGGAGAGGAGTGCCTACAGGTGGAAAGTGTATTATCACCACAAGATAGATTACCAGTCCTTATGCATCGCCTTATGAATAATACTGTTTTGCAAAGTATGCTACATTAGCCTAAAGCCTAAGCGCTATAGCATCATATAGCAAACTCTGCATTCCAGTACGTAAGTGCTACGTCATATAGATGGCCACTTGTAGTTGATTCTTTAGCAGGAATAGCCTACATTCGCTTGTGTTAGGAAGTACAATGTAGCTAAAGCAATTTCCTTAGCAATTTAAATGAATACATTTACTGGCATGCTAACTAGATGGCTTGCTAGCTAGATATTGTGCTAATAGGCTAGTTAAAACAATAATAATCGAACTCCGTCAGCTGGAAAAATAAAATCAGCTGGAATGTAATGTTCAAATCACATTATCCTTTGAAATATTAACACTTTTATTGCTCCTGTTGACATTTAGCGTCATCTGCTTAAACATGTCATGGATATAAAACACAATCTGATATTGTTTCCTCAGAAATGTGTCATCTTCATAGCTTCATTAGAGAGCTGGGGAAAACAATGGCTTTCAGCTGAGAACGAAATGGAGCCTTTTCATACGTGTGAATTCTTTCAGAAGCTGCGACGGTGAGAGCGTGTTGGATTGGCATATTGTAACAGGCTATCAGTCGTCTAAATGAACCAGCATGGTGTAGAACCCAGACAATGAACAAGACCGATTACCTTCTAATGTGCCTCCTGTATTATTTAACAGCTTTTCTAATGGGCTTTAATGATTAGCCGTCTAATATAATGGCTCGTTGGGCTGATTAGCATGCTGGTTAGCTTAGCCGCTGCTAACTACTGTCCTGAGGCTGGTCACTTAGCCTGAGAATCGAATCCTGATTTCTTAGCACAGGAAAGGACTGCCTCAGGCAAAACACACACACACACACACACACACACACACACACCTATTCCTTTAATAATCTTAATGGAGGATTACCGCTGACCTACATACGTATATTACACTCGCTAAACGCTGCTATTTAGATTTATTTGCTACTGTACTACACTCAAACCTAATTAAAAGTTAATCTTTTAATCTTTCAGTGCCACAAATAATTTTCCTGAATGCATTCGATGTTTTTATGAAGCCCAGGAATGTTTCCTGTCATATTCCATATATAATTTTTTGAACAAGTTGTTCTAGAGTACATCCACAGTGAAGAAACTGTGTGAAAGTGTGTGTGTGTGGGTGTGTGTGTGTTTGTTGCTTTCATTACTGGAGAATCAACATGCAGAAAATACAAAATAGTGGAACAAATCATTGTTCCATACTCAGAACTATACATACAGACAACTGAGGGAGGTACTTGGTGCATGCAAGGAGCTGAAAGTGAGGGAAAAACGAGTAAAAGGAGGAATTCGACGGTTAATTTTTTTTAAAACTATTTGTTTAAACGATTTTTTTTTATTACTTAAAATATATTCATTTCATCATATTTGCCATACAGAATGTCTTTGCGTGTGATTTTTGCCCAGTACTGCAAGTTTATGAGTAAATATGCAGTCAAACGCTGGTGCAGGTTGATTCGCTCAAGACAATTTGTTCTTTTTTCCTCAGGGACGGTGTTGAAACTAGTAGTAGCAATTTTATCTGATTCAAAAACGACTGTGTTGCTGATTAAGTATTGCAAGGGTTTCTTTTTTCATGACGTTGTTTAGGAGAGGAATAAGTCACAGCTGCTGTTTGTGGACCTTTTTTCGATAATGGTGAATATACTGTATTCATTAAACTCAACACGAAGGATTATGGCAATAATAATAATAATAATAATAATAATAATAATTTGATAAAGTGTAGATTATTCTACACTTGTCCAAAGGCTTCTCACATTGTGTTCAGCGTAAATAGGCTTTTGCACTGATTCTATTTATATTTCAACAAAGCCCTATTTCAGAGGCCTCATGAGTCAAGGACATTTGGACCTCATAAGTGTAGCAGTGTGTGTACGCTGTGTGTTCTCTATTTCGATGTGTCTAGCTTCTGAATCAGAGACAGTTACACAGGGCTAATATCTCTTGACGGGCGTAAAATTAGCCTGTGTCTCTCCGTCTCAGAGATTAATGTGTGTGTGTGTGCGCGTGTGTGTGTGCGTGTGTATGTGTGTATGAGTGTGGTGCAGATGTGTCCTCGTTTGATGTTACATTTATCATCAAACTATCTTTAAAGACTTTCTCAAGTCCCATAAACTCAGTTATTCTTTTTTTTTTTTTGGCCAAGAGTGGATATTCAGTTTTATGAAGTTGGTTTGGAAGATTAGAAAAGTTTGCCATCTAAAGAGTATTGTTATAAACTCAGTGTCCAGGAGAGTTTACACAGAATAATGAGAAAAAACAAAAAAAAAACATGGGCAGAAACGCATTGTTGATGAGAGAGGGTCAGACTGGTTTGAGCTGACACGAAGGTTATGGTAACTCAAATAACCACTCTTTACAAGCGTGGTGAGCAGAAAAGTATCTTGGGCAAATCTTGAGGTGGACGGGCTGCAATAGCAGAAGACCGCATAAGGTTCTATTCCTGTAAGCCAAAAACAGGAATCTGAGACTACAGTGAGGTCAGACTCGCTGAAACTAGACAGCTGAACATTGGGTTTCTATGTGTTATGCGTTCTGAGATGCTTTTCTGCTCACCATGGTTATAAAGAGTAACTTTATATAACGTTTATGTCGTCCTTGTTGAAAATGTGATGTAATACCATATATCAAATACTGTGATATTCCATTACATAGTGCAGTTATTATACCTCAATTTTTCATAATGTTCTATGCTTCATTATCTGTGGCTGTTCTTCCCCTGTGCTACCAACCTGCAGCGATCAGGTACCAGATGGAGTTTAGAACAAGTCGAGAACACGGCAAGACTTGTTGCTTCAGTGTTGCTGCTGGCAAATTGTCATTCAAGCCTCCTTCGAGCTGAAGTGTGAACCAGAATGTCTATCAAACTGCACTAACGTCGTTTCCACGGTGTGCTGTCTAGCCTACTTTTCAAACGTGTCTTCAAAATATCTCCCAGCTCTCGTGGCTGTTCTTGGCACATCTGCTAACAGAGTACTGCTAGAGAGAAAATAACCTCAGTGCACTAACACACCTAATCCACCAATTTCATGCGCTAAGTCACGTGTAATATAGCAGGCCACACGCCATAATGTTTTCTTTTCTACTTCCGTGACTTCCCAGTAGAACTTGTATACATCTTTGAATGCCTGACAGGCGGTGTTCCGATCTGAGCTTTAACATGATCAAGTGCTACCTTAATGAACATTCCAAGTGTAAAATATAAGAAAAATAGATCTCACACTACCATGTCGTTGATTATTTTCCTATCACAGCACATCCCAAGTGTCTTATGCCTTACATATTTAATGGTAATGTTGCTATAGATTGTATTGATAGCAATGTGTAAAGTACTTTGCGCTGTGGCAGAACTGGTGTAGAGAAGCACTGAATTAGCAATACAGAGATATTTGGCACCAGCAAACACACTCGCACACCGCTTACGTGGGCAACATATGAAAGCACAATAAATCCAGTCATTAAGATGATAGACTTTAGAGTTAAGTACTGTAGTATCACCCCAGTGGTTAGTCGCCTCTTGGCAAGTGCATTAGAATCTTAAAAACGCCGTCCCAAACATCTCACACAGTTTTATTCCTAAGCACAAGACTAGCGCATTGAGCGCATACAGATTATAAAGAGCAAAGATTAAAGATAAAATATAGCTCATTTCTCTCTTACACTAAACGAAGTGCACCAACCAAAATGTGATTGGTGACTGGTGTTTGATTTTGTTTTTGCACTGCTGCTATGAGGTGCTGTAATGTTGCTAGTCATGTTGAAGCCTAAATACTTTCTTCCTCAGTGCATAGACTGGTGTCAATCAATGCCAGAATCATCATCATCATCATCATCATCATCATCATCATCAGTAAGTCTTATCCTGGTCAGCATTGAGGTGGATCCAGATCCTATCCTGGGAAAACTGGGCACGAGGTGGGAATGCACTGTAAATGGGACGCCAGTTTTATCGCAAGACCTCACACGCAGAAACCACCTCCCGGCATGTTTTAGAGACATGGTGGGAGGAAGCCAGAGAATGTGGAGGAAACCCATGCGGACCCGGAAAACATCCTGTTCTTGGCTGACAGGAGTGGAACCCAATGTGGTCTTCTGCTTTTGTAGCATAACCTCCTCAAGGACTGACTTGTTATGTGTTCTGAGATGCTTTTCTGCTCAGCACGGATGTAAAGAGTGGTTGTATGAGTTACCATAGCCTCACTGTCAGCTTGTTTCCAGACTTCTTCTTCTTCAAAAAAAAATATTTTAAAAGGTTTATTTTTAGCCTTTCTTCATTTAGTTTCCTTAATGATTCTAAAGGAGAATGATTTATTGCATTAAATTAGGGACTTGCTGAAATATAAAAAAGAAAGTTATATAGTGTCACAGGTCAAGAGAATATTCACTTTTTCTCCAAATGTTTTCTGGCTTTAAAGTATATACATTCTGTGGATCCTGTGACGTAAAGCAGGATGGATAAACAAACAAACAAATAAATAAATAATAACCCCACATTCTTCCCATTTTACCTGACTTGACCTTAAAGTTGTTTTAGGCATACAGTAAACTTATCAACGTGCAGGTCTCCATCTCTCTCTTTCTCACACACACACTCTTACACACACACACACACTTGGCATTCAGAGAGCCCCATTACCATCATTAGTTTAATGTTTGTCTCTGCTGTGTTACACACAACAGTGACGTGCCATTTATTGAAGGACTTTTTGCTGGTGGCTTGAAAAAAAGAAAAAAAAAAAAAGATGGCGCACAGGAGAAAGGAAGCCATTACAAACGAGCGAGTGATTTATGAAATCAATCTTGTGCGCGGCCGGTAAGGCCTCGTTGTGTATGCGCAGTGCGCCAGAGACAAACGACGGCCCCCTCACGCAAAAAAGAAATGGCCCCGGCGCTTAAAGAGGGGAAAGGGAGAAAAAAAAAAGACTAATCAACCCTTAAAATTAAATATAAAAACCATCTGAAATGAAGTAATTTGTCTGCAATTAGGCAACGTGTGAATTATTCCTGGCTCTGTGAAGGATTGAGCAGAGTTAATAGAATGGCCTGGTGTTCAAAGAATAAATAAAACCATGCAGAATTAATAGACAGGCTCGGCATTAGGCAGGGCGGTAGAATTATTTGTCAGCAAGCCATATTGGGGGTGTTCAGATAGAAAGAACCTTGTGAATCTATCTCATGTGTATGGACTGTCCAAAACTAGACCTGGCTAATGCAACCACACTCTCTGAATAAAGTGTTGATTAATGACTCGCCACTTTATTGGCACTTAATTCCTGTTAGACAGTGGCACTTGACAAGCAGCATCAACAGAAACGCATTTATAGGTATAGGCAGTGACAGCTGGTTGCGATATTTAAAGGAGAGGCTAAAAATATTCGTTAGCTATCAGTAACCATTATGGTTGACAAGGTCTAACGGCCGGTTTACACTTAACTTATACAGCATTGTTCACACACTCACCTGTGTATCGTATGTACGTCAGGAGGATTAAAAGCAACATACCCTAGATGGCACAACAGAGCCAAAACATTCCCGTCTGTCAGGTTTCCCAATTGAACTGTAAAATGTTTTGCAATTTCATCTATCCACCTTCATCGTGATTGTTGTCATGAGCTACGTCTCAAAAATCAAAAACTCAAAATATGTTTGTAAAATTCAAACACTAAACATGATAGGAAAACCAGTACCCAGGAATGGTCTCGAATAGTACATAAGTGTGTGATTTGTGACACCATGATAGTTTGTTTAGCCAGTGGTCTTAGTATACTGCCCCCACTGTTTACGTGGGTTTTGCACTATGCAGACATATGGTGATAATTTCTGAGGACTTTCTGAGTACATTCCAAGTGACGCTCCAAACGGCTGCTGGACGCACGTGGCAGCCATCTTGCGTGCACATACATATTGTTAAAGGCGAGTCATGTGCTAACAGCAGATAAGACAACGTTGATGCCAAATTATTTTTATGTATTTTTTTCCCTGCTAGCCCATATATACCTTTATACCAAACAAACTTTCGAACATCAGTTATGTATTACATGTGTTAAGTTACTTTGTTACCGCTACTGGTTTATTAATGCTGAAGTTCATGCGTTATTTATGTTAAATAATACAGAAATAATGCTAGTTATGGGAATCGTAATGTAAAGCCTTATTTCCCTCCTAGCAACTCTTAGCTAATTTTTGTGTTTTGGTTTAATTCTCAATAGCCTGCAAGCCTAAAATTCATAGGTTCTGTCAGGATTAGGGTTTGGCAGATGCCCAGAACAGAGCTGGCATGTGGCCACGACTCTGGGGCAGTGATGACTCAGTGGTTAAAGGTTGTGATTTCAAGCCCCAGCACTGCCAAGTTGCCACTGTTGGGCCCTTGAGCAACACCTTTTAAACCTCTCTACTCCACAAAGTCTGTATCTATATCACACCCTGTGCTCTGAACACAGCTGAGTAACAAGCTTGGATTTCCAAAGAAAAAGGATTTCACTGTACTGTACTTGTATATGTAACAAAAAAAGGCTATCTTCTTCATTCAGTAGCTGGCAGAATATGCTAAATTAGACGGTGAACTAGCACCAAGACGTGTGTTAGTTTTCACAAGTGCAAACAACGTTTTTAGATACTAGTTTGATGAACAAATATCTAGGCAGTTGATTTATTATCAACTAAACAGCTAACTACTTGAGTTCTTAGCAATTAAATGCATAACTAAGCATGATGGAGCTAAAGGGAATAATATGTGGCTAATTAGCTGTCAGTCTATTCACTTTTTGTCTATGAATCAAAAAAACCCAAACAACTCCAACGTGTTAGGAAATAGGACAGAGTAGATAAAATAGCTGACACTATCAAAAATAAATGCTACATTCCTGCAAGATAAATTTCTCTTCTGTACCTGGGGCTGGTCTGAACTGCACTGCACTCATCTGTCAGTTAGTCCAGTTCATGATTTGTGTCACTGTTCTGCAGGGTTTTTTTTTTTTTTTTTTTACTGCATGGGAGCATCATCAGCATAATTTTTAATCACAGCACTAGTGAATTCACAATTCTGATTGGTCAGAATTGTGGTTGATTAATTTTCTATAAAAGCAGCTCTGACAGTAGTTCACAGGTATATATTAATAGGCTATCGCTCTTATATGTTATTGTTTCTATAGTAACAGCTCATTCGCAGGGACTTCACAAGACGGATGCTGCACATAACCTAAGCCTAATAATAAACAAATTATAAAATGTGTTGCTACTCATCAAAGATATGGTGAAGAACTCTATGAGGAGATGTTTATTTAACATGTACGGAAGGAGTCACCAGTGTTAGCTTGCAGGTAGCATGAAAAGCTGCTTTATTTATTCTATTAAATTCAAAAGACAGAGAGAAAAAAGAGAGAGAGAGCCTAGTGAGGAAACGACTGTGACATTATTTACGCTTTTCCATGCGGCAGTGTGTGAAAACCAATCAGATGTCGCTGTGGCTGAATTGCCAAAAAATGCCGGAAAATAGTTTTTTTTTATGTTTTTGTTTTTTATGACCCCCTTGTGGACCGACTGACACGGACATGGTGTTTTTCATTTATGACAGTCGACGTCCTTGTTTCCACCGTATCTGTTTACTGTACAGCTTATTCTGAACTGCTCCAGATGGACACACACACACACACAGAGAGAGAGAGAGAGAGAGAGAGAGAGACAGAGAGATAAAGGAGTGAGATGGAAAGATGCAGAGCCTTTTAAAAGGTGTGATCTTTTTAAATAGTGAGAATGCACTCATGCATTCCTGGAGTATATGAAGAAGTACAATTTGTGTGTGTGTGTGTGTGTGTATGTGTGTGTATGTGTGTGTGTGTGTGTGTGTGTGTGCGTGCTTTGCTGCCCCAGTGTTTTGGGCCGCAGGTCTTATTGGCACTGTAATTTAGTGTGACAGACCTCGACTCGGGTGATAAAGTGTGTGTGTGTGTGTGTGTGTGTGTGTGTGTGTGTGTGTGTGCGCTTGGTGTGGAATGCCGACGCTGCATAATTGCACAGCAGTGTGGTTAATGCATTAGGCTGTGCTATGAATGATATGTGCTGTATGGTATAGAGACTAACACAAAATGCCTTCATTTTCTCCCACAACATCCACTTCTGATTCTTTTCCTCCACTCGTTCCATTTCCCTTTTCATCACCTCTTCTATCATTCCTCCTCCTTTTCCCCTTCCCTTATCTCCTCACCTGTTTTCCTTTCCCTTTTCCTTATCTGTCCTCATGTCATCACTTTCCCTTCTCCTTTCTTTTTTTTTTATCTTCTCTTCTTTTCTCCTCTCGTCTCTTTTGTCTCTTCTTTTCTATCCTGTTTTCCTTCATCTTTTTTCTCTCCTCTTCTGTTCTCTTATTTTGTCTCTTCCTTCTCTTCCCTTCTCTTCTCATCTGTCTCTTCTTTTGGTCTGCTCACTGTCTTCTCTAGTCTTCTTCTCTCTGTTCTTCGCCTCTCTTAGATTTTTTTTTCTCTCCCAACCCGCTTCTCTTCTCGCCTTTCTTTCTTCTCGCTTCTTCTTGCTCCTTGCTCTCTTTTTTCGTTTCTTTTCTTCCCTCATCTTCTCCTCCGTTCTCTTCTTGTCTGCTTTCTTCTTCTTTTCCCCTAGATTCGGTCGCTCTTTCCTTCTCCTAGACTCTCTTCTTTTCCGTTCATTTCTTTTCTTCTCTTTACTGCTTACTCTCTTCTCTTCACCTCTCTTTAATTTTTCTTTTCTACTCACATTATCTCTCTTATCACCTCACGTCTCTTTCTCTCTTTTCTGTTTCTTCTCTTCTATCCTCTCTCTCTTTTTCTCTTCTTCTTTCGCCCCTCCTTTCTTTTTTACACCTGTTTCTCTCTTCCCTCTCTATTCCCTCTCCTCTCTACTCCCTTCTTGTCTTCTCCTCCCTATTATTCCAACCTCCTTATCATCTCCCTGCTTTCTTCCCCATCTCAGTTGTCTTCTTTTTTTTCCCCCTCTCCTCCACTCTCATCTCTCTTCTTGCATTTGCATTTATTCTCTCTCTCTCTCTCTCTCTCTCTCTCTCTCTCTCTCTCTCTCTCTCTCTCTCACACAACTCCCTTGTTGTTTTCTCTCCTCATCTCCACATTTCCTGTTCTAAGATCTAAAACAAAAGCCCCTGTAATAATCCACTTCCTCTTGTATTAAACCTATAGACGAGCACACAGGAAGTGGAATGGTTTCCTGGAGACTCAGATATAACTTACAGGCGCGTGCATACGGAATGACGTGATCTTTCCGACACAGTAACGCTTTCGCAGAACAGACAGAAACTTTTACTCTAATCCCGAAAGGTCCGGTGGATAGGCGCTCCCGTGCTCCTTTCACTCGCATGTCTTCTCTTATCTCGGCTTTACGCTCCAACAGCTCGCCGCTTTTGTGTTCACCTGTAGCCCTTTCCCACTAACAAGGTGTCAGAGCTGCCTAACCTTCAACCAAAATGCTGCTACTCTGCAACCCGAGATCCGCTGATGTTATTTCATCACCATGACAACAAGCCAAGCTATTTTAGTGTTAATATTTATATAATAGTGCTATGATTCTGTTGAGCAGGTACATTCTCGAGCTACACATCTAAACGTGATAAGTAAGGAATAAAACACGTGTGTGTTGCTGTTATAGGAAAATAATCAGTGACAGTGACAGGGTGGTGTGATGAGGCCTGATGTGAAGCAGAGTTAGTGCTATTACCGCACGAGTTTTTTTTTTTTTTTTCCTATAACAGCACATCTTGGATTGTTTTTTTTTTTTTTTTATTATTATTATTATTATTTCTCCACAATGATTACATTTCTTATTAATTAACAAACAATATGTCATACTTTTTATCCATTTATAGTTCCATTTCATGTTGTCCAGGAATCCGGCTAGTTTCCTGTTATTACTTACATTATAGCAGCTATAAACAGTTGTTCCCTTGCGAGTACAAAAAAAAAAACTTAAAAAAAATGTACTCAGGTGTAAGTAAAAAGGTTCCTACTTCTAAATGTACTCATGTATTAAAAATTTAACGTTTTTTTTCAACTGACGAAATTAAATTAATGTCATGTTTTCATGTGAGATTATTTTTCTTTTGAAGCAACTGTGCCATTTTACCTAAATATTTGATGAATATTTACCTTTAGAACTAGAATCTGCCTAGGCAATTATGTTAGCTACTGGAACTGATGCTAGTTTAACCTGGGATTAGCACAAAGAAAGGCTGTTAACTCAACATGCTTTTTCCCATTAGATGAAGCCCAACAGAGGGACGAAGGAGACACTTCATTTTATGCAAGCCTTAATTTCTGCATATTAAAACATTTTCCTGAGGTAGGGCCAGGGACGCTCATGCTCAGGTTCCACACTGCAGTACGGTGGCTTATACATATTCAAACACACTAGGATAACTACAGGGCTGATTACGTCGCGTTGACGGCCGATGACAAAATGGCACGATTCTTGATAGACTGGATTTTTGTAAAGCTGCTTAGTGACGATGTCTATTGTTAAAAGTGCTCGACAAATGAAATTGAATTGAATTGACATAACAGTCGTATGGACTACTGTGGTTTTGCGGGGGGTTTGGACGTACTTTTCTTAATTACTCCTAAATTTGGATAAAAACTAAATCTGGAAGTTAGGAGCTAGGAGTTTTTGTCAGTGATTATGTAATTGTTCCACTTGTGGGCCAGTACAGGGAAAAAAAAAAAAAAAAAAAAAGTTGGTTCCCTGAATAAGCACCAGAACCATGTAGGTGGAAAAGGGAAACTAGAGTCTGATGCATTCCAGGCTCAGGGATATTTTTACCCACAATGCTATGCAGCAGGTGGCATCTCTGTGTAGGACTGGCTTCTGAGCAGGAGCTGTTTTAAGGCCAATTAAGCAGCTTCTGAAATGAATTTCCCTCCACTGGTAATAAATCTCACACACTCCACGGCTGCCTGCCAGGAAGGACCGGGGAGGGGGTGGGGATGGGGGTGGCGGTGGGGCAGGAGAGGGTGGTTGGATGAGAGAGAATGACAGAACGGCAGCGGAGAGAAAGAGAGGGAGCACTTCTCAAAAAAAGTGTGTAATGAGAGGAGAGAGGTGTGTGTGTGTGTGCGCGTGTGTGTGTGTGTGTGTGTGTGTGTGTGCGTTTGGACTAAGCGAAAGTGATGTACTCCTCTGAAAACACCAGCTTGAGGCAGCACCAGGTCACACTTTCCCACTTCAGCTAGAGAGAGAGTATGTATGTGTGTGTGTGTGTGTGTGTGTGTGTGTGTGCGCGCGCGCTGGTTTAGGAAGTGACCGACTGGTATTGTTCCGAAAAATGTGTGTGTGTAGCCCTAGTGATAGGTGCCATGGGAAAGTTTTGGCCCCCTGAAGGACATAATTACTCAGCAGGGGCCCCCATAATAGCAGGAGGCTGAGAGAGCATGCTTGTGGTTTTGTGTGTGTGTGTGTGTGTGTGTGTGTGTGTGTGACAGAAGGAAGTCTATTCTCAAGCGAATCTAATCTATGAGCTTGAATCGTTGTTTCAGAGCCAGACACTCACCCGCAGCCTCTCAGCATGGTACAAGAATGTAAACACCATTTCCATGCATTCACACACACACTCACACACTCACACACACACAGAGACAATAATTTAATCTACACCCCAAATTCACTTTGACATGCATCTAAAGTGTCATTGTGCCTTTATTGAGCCATAAATAAAGTCACACACACACACACACACACACACACACACACACACACACACACACACACACACACACACACACACACACACACTCTCCCTTTCATAAATGCCTTATGCCTTATATAATTGCCACTCTGCAACTAGTCATGCCAGTTAAACTTAAATATAAGTGTTGACTAATTTAAAGAAGTTCATACCACAGCTCTGTTGAATTCTCGATTCTGATTGGTCAGAAGGTGTGGATTAATTTTCTATAACAGCAGCTCTGACAGTAGTTCCAGCTATAATTAAAAATCACAGGTTTATATTAATTGACGCATTCTAATACGAGTCACCCTAGAACATAATTTTCATTGTAGCCATCAAAGCACAAATCTTACTTTACACACACACACACACACACACACACACACACACACACACACACACACACTCCACCTCTATTTTGAAGATATTATCAGTGTTTTAAGCCCCCTGCTAGCTGTCCAGCTAACCATGCTGATTCATTTATCATACAGAATGCAGTCCAAATGCTGACGGTGGTAATTGAGGCAGTTAAGATTTAAAGCTGTCAGGCGCTGAGATAAACTCGCACCCTGAGCTTTGAATTGCGAAGATGTAGCGTCTCCAAGACACTTCACCGCCATAAATCAAGCGGCCTATCAGAGACCACTCATCATTTCCTATCAACCAATCAGCCGCGCTTCTCCGTGAAGAGCTTGTTCCACTCCGTTGGCTTTTTTATCATTACTGACAGGTACGCTGATCACTTCTAGGACAGATCTACAGCTAACACCAAATCACGGTAAGCTGATTAATCAGTACTTATAACTTTTTTTTTCGCAACTATGTGATGGAAACGGCACCTCAACTTCGCTTTGGGTCGCGTCACGTCAACACATTATTGATAATTTTCCTCTAATAGCAAAGTCCTGAGGTGTTTCTTAAGGGGACGAGTGATGAATAAAGTCACTTCGTTTGGCATTCTGGTGGATGATAGCTAACGCTAGCTATATTTCAGCACTACATACTGAAAAGCTATACTATTCAATACTCTAGTAAGTAAAATACTAAAGTATTACTGAACTAGTTCACAAGCTATTGGAAAATTTGTTGATATTTTGATGGATTAACAAATAAATCACTTGGAGAAACACTCCAAAACTCTGACTTTTTTTTTTTTCCTGGGAACGTCTTGACGCATTGATCACTCTTGGTTTGTAGATTAGGCAGTATGCTCAGGGTTGTTGTCCTGTTGGAAAGTAAAGCGCCATCCCATTCTCAAGTCTCTTGCAGACTGGGACAGGTTTTCTTCACGGATTTCCCTGTATCTGGTTCCATCAATCTTTCCTTCAACCCTGCCCAATTTCGCAGTCCTTCCTAATGAAAAGCGTGCCCACAACGGGATGCTACCACCACCGTGCTTCACTCTAGGGATGGTGTTCTCAGCAGTGTTGGGTTCCCTAAGAAAAGAAGCTTTTTTGTGCCAAGGCCAAAAAGTTCTGTTTTGGTTCCATCAGCCCAGAGAGCATTTTCAACATGTTTGCTAAGCCTTCAAGCGGGATTTCATATGACTCGCCCAGCTTCGTCGGGGTTATGGTTGTTCTGTGAACAGCCTGATCGCTCCGAGCTGTGGATCTCTCCATCTCCTTCAGAGTTACCCTTGGCCTCTTGGTTGCTTCTCTGATTAATTCCCTTCCTACCCAGTCGCTGATTTTTGGTCGATGGCTTCCTGTAGGCAGAGTTGCGGATGTATTCTTTCAATTTTTTCAAATAATTGATTTAATGGTGCTGTGCAGGATGTTTGGGTCATTTGGGAAGTTTGGGGTCTTATTTTATAACCGAACCCTGATTGATACTTTTCCAGAACTTTGTCCAGGGTCTGTGTTGATAGCTACCGTTAGCTAATGATTTTGAATTTGTAATGCTAGCATACTTCATAAAGATGTGGCCTAATATTATGTAAGCTATGACCTTTATGTAGCTTGCTAGACAAACAAATGCTGCTTAGGTATGTGATGAGGATGCTACTCAGGCGTAACAGTATTATGTCACTTTCTGTGGATGCGGATTAATATTTTGCCCCACTTGAGATTGCTACCCCAATGATATCATTGGGTCTACCTGGACCACTCTGTTATAAAAGGTCTGGCTATGGCCCTGGCCCAGATATGAATGAAGTACATATAGAAGTTTTTCCTCACAAGTTTTCACAGAATGAGGCGTAATCCTGCAAATCATGAGACCATGTTGTCTATATGAATAAGTGGGCAGGTCAGTGGAGGTAACAGAGCCATCAGTCGTGTGCCATGTCTGATGACTTTTCCCATAATGGGCCGCTGTAAATAATGAGTTGGGCAGCTGTAGGTTTGTTGTGTAGCCCGAGGTCTGCCGGGCGCCTGTGAAGAAAAATAGGCCGAATGCTAAACGTAAATGGGCTAAAGTGTCAAAAAGTAGACTATTAGAGTTTATTCATCACAGCCAGGTCAATGAGTAGTCCTTGTTCTTTTCTCAAGACTGCTTAATGGATGTGGTAATTCTGGAGCAACGTGTATACAGGGCTTAGAATTTAATAGCAATCATGGTGATATTGGAGTCATCACAAGCTCACATGCGCGCACACACACACACACACATGCAAGGATGCTTCAGTCAGCAGCAGTTCTGACAGATTACTTAAGTGTCTGTCGCCATTCACAGTCCAATTTCGAGCTCTCGCAAGTGTCACCAAGTGTTTCAGCAGCAAACAAGCAATTACTGTGTGGATAAACCCACACACACACACAACACACACACACACACTCTGGCAAGAACAACAACCTTTTACTTATCCTTTTTTGTCGGTGAAGAGGTGTGCGTTTTTAGCAGTTTCCTTTCTCAGGATGTCACACAGACACTGCAAAGTGTTTTTTTTTCCCCCTCTCACATGCTGCAAACAACAAAAAGCAAACAAATTAGCAACACGGTATTTTAAAGCTCCTTTCTGCCAAATGTCATTTTCAATTTGTCTTTTTCCTTTTATAAAGCTGATTTTTAATGAAGTAGCATCTGGTGGTGCACTTTGTTCAGCTGAGAGAAAGTTGCCAGCTGTAACCTTTACTAAATAAAACTTAAAAAGCTTGAAATGAAGCTAGTTATTAATGCTGGTGAGAGAAATGAGCCACAGTAGGAAGATTCGCACATGTCGAGGTGGTTGAGACACTATACCACGGCCTAGTTCACACTACAGTCTTTATACACTCCAAATCAGGGGCATAGCTGAGGGTTTGAACCCTATATAACTATAACACACATGGTTTTATACATATATATATATATACAGTATATATATCAAATATAAAACGTTGAATAATCTCTTTTAGTAAAAAGTAAAATTCTCTCTGACTTTTTTTGGACGTTTGAGGCTATTCTGATCCATCTAAATAGATACTCATGTCAAATAACAGTTGTAAATTTCTGTGTAAATTTTAAATATAAATCTAAATGTTAAATGTAAATGTTAAACATGAATGCTAAATATAAATTATACACATAAATGGGGCAGTCGTGGCCTAATGGTTAGAGTGTTGGCTTTTTTATATATATATATATATATATATATATATATATATATAGGTGGTGTTTTTTCTTTTTTTTTTTTTTTTTTTTTAATTACGTTCCCTTTACCATAGCATGTTTGTAGAAATTGGTTTGATTTCATCTTGTAGAAATCGGTTTGATTTCATTGTGATCATTTGCTTTAAAACAAGATATCGGCAGCTACGGACTGTTTTACGGACAGTCCAAAAAATATCATCGGCGGCGGTTTTTTTTTTCTCCACATCTTCAACTTTGTTCCAAAACTAGGACAGTATGGTGTAAAACTGGAAACTCTACCAGCGCTGGGGTTTCCCATGACTTCACACACTCCGAGAGGCCAGGGGCAATTAGCATACGAACGAAAGTTCTACACATTTATATTTATAAATAACATTTAGCTTTAACATTTTGATTTATTTTTAACATTTACATTTAACTTTTAATATTGATATTTAACAGTTTCAAGAGTCAGTGGCTAAATGTGTCAGAATGGCCTCAAACATTCAGCTACCACCTGCTTTGTTTAGAAACAGGATTAACCGATCAGGATCATGCAATTTTCCTATTTCTATCTGAAAGCTATTATGCCGCTAGCTACACCCTGATCTCGAGGTGACAGCTGATGAAGTACTGGAGGTTTGCTGAATAAAAATAAGTGTAGACCCGCTTTTTTTAAGGTAAGATATCCATTTCGCTGTAGCATGTGATTTTGCGCATTCTCAGTGCAACTACGATAAAGGTATTTCACATCATATGCATTAATTAATTGTTATTAATATGGCAGGTTTGGATGACCGTGAAAGTAGATTGTGCTTTAAAAAAAAATTCAAAGATAAATTCTGAATTCCTTCCTCGTTCTACCGCTGGCTAGCTTCCACCCAAAAATACACAAGACCATCACACTGAACTTTACAGATCACGTAGTGGTTTAATTTCCCATATTTCCTAATCCCCCTAAAATTAATTCCTGGCTACGTGACTGATCTTAGCCAATGCTGAAAATGTGATAGACAACAGATTATGATGATGACATCACTATAAGATTTGCCCAGAATATAAAAAAAAAAAACACCACATGCTTTCTAGATTATGATTCAGAGTCCTCACCAATTATTCCAACTCTCAGAATCTGGGTCA
>JAKKZJ010000028.1:11103556-11113935 GCA_033441845.1 Pangasius mekongensis
AATGTTATGTTGACCAGAGTGCTGCATGAATACAAGAATGATTTCAAAAGAACCACATGGTGCTAAGACAGAAAATACACATAAATGCTATATAACATGCACATTTTCCCAAATCATATTTAATAAAATTAAGCTTTAAGGTCGAGATTTAAAAACAGAAATAAAAAATGGCAGATAGTGGCCTGTTCCAAAGCCTCAGGTCAGGAAAAGTTAAAAAAAAAAAAAAAAAAACTCAGAGAGTCTCAGAGATCTTAAAATAAAGTGTGTGGATGGAGCAAATTGACAATATAAGAAGTAGCAGGCCCATTGAGGGGTTTTAAAAATGATAAAACTTGAAAAATGAAAAAAAAAAAAACAACTCAATCCTCAGATGAACTGGAGAGCAATGGAGAGAAGCGAAAACTGCTGGATTACGTCCTGTGTTCCAATTTTTTTTTTTTAGCACCCCCACATCTTCTTTCAACTTCCCCTGGCCATCTTCAGGGCCATTCCAATAATTTACTGGCTCGAGCGAGGTCTGACAGATGACTCTAACAAACTTCTAAAGGAGGAAGCAAGTCAACATGACTATACACTTCAGAAGCAAAGCTATCCCTTTCAACAGTAAAAATTAAATAAAAGCAGCTAAAGCTTTTAAAACCGTTGTGATGTAAACAGGGCAAAAAATACACTATAGTCAGATTTATCTAGTATTTCCTATTACAAGATTACAAGGAACCAAATGTAAGATTACTTAAACCTTGTCACCTTGTGACATTTTTTACTCATTTCAAGCTTGAAATTGTCTCGTTTTACTCATTTCAAGCTTGAAATGAATAAAAATGAGACTATTTCAAGCTTGAAATGAGTGAAAATGAGACTATTTCAAATAGTCTTGTTCTACTGGCAAATGATTTTGCTCATTTTAAGCATTTATTTCTAGAAATAAGCAAAATTATCTGTAAAAAAATGTCTAGAAATAGGTTTAATAATCGTATTATGTGTATTTTGCCCAATGTGCTGCTCGATGGCTGGTTAGAGAAGAAAAAATTCTCAAGAATTACAGTGAAAGATTTGCAGAAGCAGTTTTTAGTCTCCAAATGGCAGTAAACCAGACATGACCCTCGATGCCAAAACAATATAGATGAAAATAGCAATATTTGGCAACTAATGCTGAGTTCAACTAAACTCATAACCCGTAATTGCCAACTTCCAACTCGGAGCTAGAACTAAAGCTGCATTCGAGGCGAAGCTGCTTGTAATTCTCCACCTACAACCGGTAAAAGCAACAGAAAACACCCCCTCAACTTCAAATTTCAACTCGTCAACTTGCGTTACTCTTCTCAACTAATCAATTCCTTCCCCGTTTACAGAGTCACATCAAATCAACAATTCCGCTCACACTGTGAACAGTGTAAATTCCTCCTTCTCTACTTTTAAATTAGTTTATAGCAGTAATGGCTTTAGATCAGTTAATATACAACACAGTACTAATCACTGTTTTGAGAAGGTAATCGTTAACATTAGAGTTATCACTAACATTAGCCGGCTACCTTGTTGCTAAGCTACTCGCTGTTGCCTGCTGTTGTTGCTGTGCTGCAATTTCAGTCCAAAATGTTGCATGAATGTCTGAAGTTCACTACAGTAGAACAGAACCAATAGCCACTCAGGCCTGTAGCTGTAAAAGTGCCCTTAAAGTAGCTTTTTATGAGCTTTACATGCACTGACAGCAAACAAAATACCCTCTTTCTTGGAGGCGTTCGTGGTTTTTCCACTCCAGGTGGGAAATAACGCCATTACAGCTTACAAATTACCACTTACAAGGCACCAAGAATGCAGCATAGGAACACGAATTCCTACTTGGAAAAAGTCGGGACGGTCTCCTCAACCTCGAGTTCAGCAAGTGATGTCAAATCAACATGGCTGCTCACAGCATAAACAGTAAACAAAGTAGCACTTCTTTACATTTAAATACGTTATACTGTATATACAAGTCCTAACAAAAGACAAACATGGAGTCCAACTTGAAAATGCTGTAATTCCAACTCCGAGCTCCAATTTTCCACTTCCAAGTTAAGTCAGATGCAGCCGGATTTGGCAGAAAAACAAGGATGATTATACAGAAAAGTACCTCCATGGACTCCATGAAGTACCAGGAGATTTTCAAATCTGGTTGCCTCTGCCAAGAAGTTACAATTGGCTCATGGTTGCGTCTTCCAACAGGACAATGATCCCAAACACACATCCAAATCCAGACAAAAGAGTACTTTTTTTTTTTTTTTTTTAAATCCAGCTCAATACACTGAATTTTATCAATCCTGGACAGCTTATATTTTGGGCTGTCTTCCACAAAATGGAAACCAATGAATGGACATTTGGTCCCCACCAAAGATATAGACACACACACACACACACAGCATCATAGCATATTTTAGAATAATCGTGATTAAAGGCTCTCAAGGCTTTTCAGCAATTATTTAGATGCTTTTCTATGAACATTCACAAGAATATGTTTTTTCTTTCTTTCTGAAAAAATTATATTGTAGTGTTTGTAGGCCCATTGGCGACACATAGCGCGCGTGTGTGTGTGTGTGTGTGCGCACAAGTGTGAGTAAGGTCGTAGTAGCTTGTGGCGCCTCAGGCAAGGCAGTTAGCATGCAGCTCAGAGTCCAGCAGAGACTTACTAGGGAAAAAAAGCTACACACAGATGCTATCTCCCTTTCACATTCTCTAAGAGCAGGCCGTGCTCCATTCAACCTTACACTCGCGTTCTTATATAAATACGCAGGCATTTGACTCGCTGACCTGTATCAATTGTGTGTTATTTAGGTGTGTGTGTATTCTGTAAAACATTTTCTACAAACACCTTTTTATCACATGAATGTCCATCCTTTAAATGTGTCCTATACCATCAGCCATTAAAGCTGAGGTTTGTAAACTTTACAAATGTTTATACGCCTATAACGATCATGTCATTTTTAAAGATACATTAAAGCAGCTATCATTCTCAATATTTCCACAGAATAGATCTGTCTCATTTCTTGGTTTCAGCCATCTGTTCCTTTGTTTTTTTCTGGCCCAGAACGAAGCTGCTCAGCTCAGCCCCTTTTCCTCAAAAGGCAACTCATTTGCGGTTTGTCAGTGTTTTCATAACGATTTCAGTTCACCTTACAGGCAGCAGAGTGCTTTAAAAATGACAAACTGCCCCTTTAATACATATGTGTTGGTATAAATCTTGTGAAGTATATGATTTGAGTAGATGAGCTGCATATGTTTGTGTGCTAGTGTGTGTATATTTGTGTAGGAGTAGGAGTAGGAGTGGGAAAGGTATAACTATTTATAGAGTTGGCTTCTGAATTGTCCACCCCTTAGTGATTTTAAATAAAAAATATGGCTGATGCTATGATCAGGGTGTATTTTAGTCTTTTTAAGTCTTTAAAAAATGTATTTTTATCATTTTTTTAACATTTCAACTGATAATAGCAACAGGGCTGAGTTTTTTAGCATAGAATTGAGGAAAATACATTAAATGACATTCACTAGCATCCATGCTAATGGCAAGAGGACATCAAGGACTCTAATGATTAATTAATTAATTAAGGTTTTTTATATTAATAATTAATAATTTACTTGATAATTTGTGTGATGGGGTTGTACTTTTAAAGCGATCTTATCAGTCAATTTCACAATATCACTGAAAATAAAGGAAAAAAACAAATGAGAGAATTTTTCTTCTTCTCATGATCTTCAGGAAATTTGAAAGATGCAACTTCCTGCTGAACACATGACTTGTGGACTATCCTGAATATTTCATAGGGGTGAATGTGTTCAGGCAATGCATTTGTCTAAGGATTTCTTAAAAATGTGCTCCCATTCTTTTGCTAAGTCTCCCTCCCACCAACCTGAAATCTTGCTAGCGACCTTCCCTACTGGTTTACACAATACAATAGTTAGCTCGATGTTAGCTAGCTTGCTAGTGCTTGGTTTTAACTGCATGATTATCCTAGTTAGCTTGTTAAAAAAGATGGCTAAATATTAGAACCAGAAATGAACTAAAGAAGTAAGATTAGCATGCTAACTACTTAGCTGGTATAATTAGTGCAGTGATGTGTTTAGTGTTTGGGTGGCTTGTATAGCTGAGGTAATTTTGCAAAAAAAAAAAAATTGTTTTAGTTGGTGCAAATGGCCGCACAGTGTGGCTAATGCTAGCTTCTATGTTAGCTGGATAGAAAATATTGTACTTCGGTAAGTTTCAACTGGCTCAAACTGACTTTCTTTTGATAAATGAAATGCAGACATCTCTTGGACTCAAACATTTTGGACCCTACTTCAAATAAAGAAAAAATATAAACACTGTGTAGTATCTCTAGCTTTTCTAGCATGTTTTGCGCAGCAGTGAGAGGATAGAGTGTGTGCGATTTTTCTATTTAGAGAGTGTGTGAGAGGGCCATTGTTGAGCCGATTAGAAACTGAACTGTTGACTGGAGTGTAACACAATGGCTCTACAGACAGCTGAGGAGTCTCCATTAGAATAACAAATGTGCCAGAGGCTACCCCTGTCACACACATATAATACACACTCGGCGCGCTCTTACCCGCGCTCACTCTCTCTTTGTGAACTCTTTAAAGCTGAAAACAATAGGTAGTAAATAATCAAATTAAATGCATATTTTAGCAGGGAGACTCGGGAAGTCTTCCGCTCCATTAGCCACTCCAGAAAGGAAGGAGAAAGAGAAAGAGGGAAAGAGATCAGCAGGGGAGGAGAGACGGGTGCAGAAGGGAAGGATGGAGATGGAAGAAAGGAGAGAACAAGAGAGGAAGAGTGGAGAAGAGAAGGGCGACTGAACTGAACGCTTGCCAAGCCGGCACATTTGGCTCAAATGAGGCAATGCTAATGGAGGTTATGCACAGTGTCTAAGAACCGCGTGTGCGCGTGTGTCTAGTTTGAGCTGTATCAATTGATGAGGTTTCAGATTTAAAAAACACCATAACATCACCAAATGTGTGTGTGTGTGTGAGAGAGAGAGAGAGTTGCCTGTACATGTGCATTTTCACCCATACCAAATGTTTTGCCAAAACAAATGTTCGCTGAACGTCCTCTGTCTGAGTATGCACATGAAAAATTCATGGTATAATGTATATTAGATGTAACCCCATGCTTTTTTGGTGAGCAAAGGAAACTGTACCTATATTATTTACAATTTCTATGCAAAAAAAAAAAAAAAAGATTTAAAATGGAATGTGGGTGTGGGGCTACGGGGAATCAAATATAAAATAAAATATAAAACAGACAGGATGTCAAAGTGGTTTGTAAGCCATGAACAAAATCAGACACGGTTATTAGACAATATTTTATCACATTAAAAATGTTTGTCCTGCTATCATTTCATTTTTTTAATTCAGTTATTTGACTATGTTGGTTCATTGCGATATTAAAGGAAGATCTGTGAAACCTAACACACTAAATGTTATTTTGGCATCTTCATTTTGTCCTAAGGGTGTGCAAACTTTTGCACTCGGCTGTGGTTACAACTTTGCAGTTTCAGAAACGGTCAACATATCATATAATGCAGCTAGAGTGTGAGTACTAAAATTGTGTGGTTAGAATAGATTTTTTTTTAAAAATGACTTATTAAGAAGGTTGCTGTTATGATACATTCACACTGCAACAATGCTAACTTTACTAGAAGTCGGCCATTTGGGGGGGTATGTTGCTCGAAAACAAGCAAGTTCTATTTCAAAGTGACTATAATATAGTATTTGACATAAATACTGTTCTCATACGGTCATGGTTCATATCTGTAACTACCTGCGTACCAGTTTGTTGCTATGGTCAGAGCTGCAGTTAAGAGGTCTCTGCACAGTTTACACAAAATGGTGCGAAAAACAAAAAACATCCAATGTACAGCAATTCTGTGAGTGGAAATGCTTCTTGGTGAAAGAGTTCAAAGGTAATGGACAGACTGGGTCAAGATGACCGGAAGTCCACGGTAACTCCGGGCACATGTTCACCAAACCTGGACAGTTGAAGATGGGAAAAACAACTCTTAGACTTAGTCTTCAGCTGTCCAGTTCTCCACTCTACTCTCCACTCTAGTGTCAGATTCCTGTTTTTGGCTGAAAGGAGTGAAAACCCATGTGGTCTTCTGCTGTTGTACAATCTGAAGTGTTGTTTCTTCTGAGATGCTTTTCTGCTCACCACGGTTGTAAAGAGTGGTTACACTAGTACAATGCCACATGCCCAGTTTAAACCTTGTCAAGTGGCTATTCTTGTCCACTGTATCAGAAGTCAAGTTGTTTTAAGCTGTACTTCCCCATTCGTGGTTTGTCTAATGTCTAATATTATGGCAAAAATGTATCATAGAACAGCACACATTTAAAAAATCTAACACAAATTACCAGTGCATGAATTAATCAATTGGTGTCAATCAATTAATCAATCAATGAAAATGTACATTTGAAGTTGAAGAAAAGATTTACATTATTATTTACCAGCTCTTGCTGTATAATCCGAGACATGATATGTTTATGCGCATCAGCTGCTTTAAAATGCAGCTTTGTGATAATTAGATTCTTCACTTTAATTCAATATGTGGATGGAAAACTGGATGCTGTCTCAAAAGAACCTATATGAATAAAAAATCCTGAGTAGGCAAAGGCTTTTTTTTCCCCTATGATGAGGATAATCTAATAATCAATATCAATTGAGCGTCCGCTTGTTGCTGTACAGCTATATCGTGTATGTTTTTCTGCTACACACTCTTCACTTTGTCTCAAAGTGATCTTTAACAGAAAGTTATTCTCAACACATAAGCTCTAGAATCAGCTAGCTACCTAGAGTCATCGCTAAGGTTGTTGTGGTCGGCCATCTTTTAAGTGCCAGTGTAATGAGTGTGGAAGCCATTGCTGCATCCCAATTCGCCTACTTATACTATGCACTAAAAGTAGGCACTCTTTTTGTGGAGAAAAAGTACATATTTTTGAGTGTGTAGCAAAAGAGTTTGCAAGGACTGGGACATACTAAAAGGTCATGTAACGGAAGAGATTGTTGTTGCCTAGTTACACATGCTGTCGCCATATTAGCAGAAGAAGTGTCCATGGATCCACACTTCGAAAATCTACCAGGAATAGTAGACCATCCGGGTACCTCTGGGATACTCATTTCAACATACTATGATTTGGGACACACTAATTCTAATCTCGGATACTATTTAGGATGGATAGTAGGTCAATAGGGACACAGCACACGATTTGACTCCATACGTTGACGTATTTCCTTGTAAAGCAGGAAGTCAGGGAAGGAGTGTGTCAAAGGGCTTGACTGATTTCCACAAGAGCCAATAGCCAACCGGTCACTGTTAGTTTAAAGAGGATGGTGTTTAAACGTTGAAACAATACGACCGTTGCAACTTTCGTTGGTGTTCGGTATCCTAGAGCAGAGGTTTCCAACCTCTGCGCCTTGGATTGGCACCAGGCCTCATACTGGATAGTAACAAATTTATCTGTAAATTGTTCGCAAGAGCATCTACTCAAGAAATTTGGTCTGAAGTTTAGCAAGAACTATCACTCATGAAATCAAACAGTTTCAGATTCCGACCCCTGCCTTCAGAACTCCTTGACTTAAACACATGAAAATGTGCTCCCAAGAATCACTTAGATGCCTGATTACTCTTTCAGAATATGTTATGATATGTTTTCCAACTTCAAGAACCTAGCTACAGCAATCACAACACGAAAACATGTAACGTAATGTTAGATAACAATACAGACTGCTAGCCAACTATCCATCTAGTCTGTCATCGATCTCATACTTATTTGAGAAAATAGACATTCTGTATTGTTCTTTGCTGTTGTTTATATGCTACCTATCTTTTCTTTTACCCTATTGTCATTCCTTCTAATCAGTTTGCACTGTGGAGCTCCACCAGAATACCCACAGCAGTAATACTAGGCTGTTACGTGGGTGTGGGGACAAAACTTAAAATATTTGCATGATTACTATCGCTGTGCTAGCAGTAATGATATATATATATAAAGCCTATGAATCAAAAATGCAAGATTCTGGGCAGAGACATCATATTTGTATGCAGGAGTATTTTTATGCCTACTTCAGTACTTCAGGATGACTTATTAAATCACTTGGGACAATGTCGGGGGCCGACTTCCGCTGTTTGTTTGGAGCAGTGCAAAGATCAATGTTTGGAAGGAATTCTCTTTAATTACAGTTGACAGACTGAGTGTCCCACTGTGAGTGTTTTCATCGTATAAGGTGAGTACTTTCTGCAATATTGTGAGCCACTGCTGTACATACTGGTACACATGAGAATAATCAACTACAGGATAGAAGAGACAGAGCATTATGTAACGCATCCTGGGGAAGGTCAGCGATGGGGATGTCCATATGCAGCTCTTAAGTTGACATTTTCTGTCTGCTGAGAGCTGTGCACGTGCAAAGTGATTGACAGACGTGCATGGATGCCTCGATGTGCTAATGTTGGTCGTTTTTTTTTATAAAAATATAACTACAGATTTTTAAAGAGAATTTAGCATTTAAGTTCCCATAGTGTTTAATTAAAACTGGCAGAGGTAGATTTACTGTAACAGTGAAAAATACAAATATAAATACAGCTGGGCTTTAATATATGCTGTAAGAATGAATGAAATATTAAATAAAATACTAATGAAACACTGTAGGAGTTGATGAAACACTGTAGGAGTTAGTGTGACACAGTAGATGTTAATGCCACACTGTAGGAGTTAATGCGACACTATAAATGTTAATGAGACACTGCAGGAATTAATGTGACACTGTAGGAGTCAATACAACACTGTAGGGGTTAATGAGACACTGTAGGAGTTAATACAAGACTATAAATGTTAATGAGACGCTGTACGAGTTAATGCAACACTGTAGGAGTTAATGCAACACTATAAATGTTGATGAGAAACTGTAGGAGTTAATGCAACACTGTAGGAGTTAATGCAACACTATAAATGTTGATGAGAAACTGTAGGAGTTAATGAAACACTGTAGGAGTGAATACAACACTATGTGTGTTAATGTGGCACTGTAGGTGTTAATGAAACACTGTAGGAGTTAATGTGACCCTGTAGATGTTAATGAAACACTGTAGGAGTTAATGTGACCCTATGTGTGTTAATGTGGCACTTTAGGTGTTAATGTGGCACTTTAGGTGTTAATGAAACACTGTAGGTGTTAATGAAACACTGTAGGAGTTAATGTGACACTCTAGGTGTTAATGAAACACTGTAGGAGTTAATGTGGCACTGTAGGTGTTAATGAAACACTGTAGGAGTTAATGTGACACTCTAGGTGTTAATGAAACACTGTAGGAGTTAATGTGGCACTGTAGGTGTTAATGAAACACTGTAGGAGTTAATGTGGCACTGTAGGTGTTAATGAAACACTGTAGGAGTTAATGTGACACTCTAGGTGTTAATGAAACACTGTAGGAGTTAATGTGGCACTGTAGGTGTTAATGAAACACTGTAGGAGTTAATGTGGCACTGTAGGAGTTAATGTGGCACTGTAGGTGTTAATGAAACACTGTAGGAGTTAATGTGGCACTGTGGGATTTAGGCCCTGTGGCATGTGGCATTGACATCTGTCTCGGGTGATCCGATCACAAGTGGACAGCCAAGACGCGTAGCCATTCACACCTGGCATTATGAATGTGTCACCATTTGCGTTCGGATTTCACACATCGTTTCCGCAGGAGGAAGGCTGTTGTGCACATTTATTGCGTCAGCCTTCCGCTGCGTTTGTTTTCAGGCAGAATGTCCTGCGAAACCTATTTTATGTACGTGTATGGGTTTCAAATGCTTCGTTCGCAGTTCAGCGTGATTTCCAGTCTTGCAATCATTACGTATTTTCCGGCTAGGGCAATGACGCAGCTGATCAGCCGGTCCTTCACCGCTGGCCGAGATGCATCAAGATGCATTCACACTACAAACGTGATGTGACCACCTCCAGATGTGGTTTGCGTGATCGGATCACAGTGCCTCTTCGAGAATCATTTGACCCCATTAACACTTGAACTTAGTGCTGTCCACTTACAGTCAGATCACCCAGGACACATGTTAATGGCAGGTGTGAACAGGACGTTAAAGTAACATTTTACGTGTTAATGCAACACGGTATGTGTTACTGAAACGCTGCAGGAATTAATGCAGTCTTGTAGGGGTTAATGTGGCACTGTAAGAGTTGCAACATTTTAATGCAACTCTGTATACAACCTTATAGGTGTTAATGCAACTCTGTATACAACCTTATAGGTGTTAATGCAACACTGTATACAATCATGTAGGTGTTACTAAGACACTGTATGAGTTAATGCATCCTTGCAGGTGTTAATGTAACTCTGTATACAACCATGTAG
>JAKKZJ010000028.1:11122813-11135033 GCA_033441845.1 Pangasius mekongensis
ATTTTATATATATATTTATTATATATATATATATATATATATATATATATATATATATATATATATATATATATATATATATATATATACATTAGTTAATTGCTGAAGCCGAGGTGCAAATGTGGTTGTTTGTCAAACAACTTTTCTGCACGTTCTGTTATGTGTTAATTATCTTCTGCTGGCCATGTGTGGTTTTTTTTTTCCTCATGCTTATAATTGCTGAGGTGTTTTATTTCCAACGGTAATATTCAGCGGGAAAAGGTTACGACCGAATCCATTATGTCCCCCTCCAGAATGCTGTTAACTTACATGCAGTGTTACAGTCCCCTTTGATTGGCTGGGGCTAATTTAGAGCGAATGATGTGTGTATGTGTGTGTGTGTGTGTGTGTGTGTGTGTGTGTGTGTGTGTGTGTGTGTGTGTTGGCAGCAGCGGGTTTGGTGTTCAGGGAGAGAATTAGCGCCGTTCGTTCCAGAGCTCGACTGCAAATGTCATTGTCAAATTCCCACCGGATTCTGGGAGGGGAGGAGAGAAGACTTTGATCCGACTGCAATTGTTTTTAGGTTCTTCCTGGACCATAGTGTGTGTGTGCATGTGTGTGTGTGTGTGTGTGTGTGGAGCTCGAGCCCATTACTAAGCCACTGGAGCGAAATGAAAGGTAACAGTTAATCAATGGCAGGCCAATCAATGCAATGGAAACAGAGAAAGAGAGTGAGAGAGAGGACTTAATTTCTCGAGGTAGTTACATAACATTGTTATAACACTGTTATTACACATCAGTAACAACTTGATTTGTGTATTCTTGCATTTTACATTGTGTGTGTGTGTGTGTTTGTGTTAGAGCCTCGGTGCTAGGTGTTGTGGATTGGATTGTCACTCTCGCTCACTGCTTGCCATATCTCCCATCAGCCTCTTGGGCCGAGCTGATGAACGGAGGATGCTGGTGATAAATGAGTGAACACACGCAGCAAGACAGGATTCACCCCATGGTGTGTGTGTGTGTGTGTGTGTGTGTGTGTGTGTTTTTAGATGAGGCACCGGAGTCCCCCAAGCCAAAATCCTTCCAAAGCTGAGTTGTGTGTGAATAAATCCAGGTGCATATATTTTATGTATGTGGTTGTGTAAGTAGCATTAAAGGAATACGCCATCATTTTTCAAACTAATGTCTATCCACTCTATGTGGAGTGTACATTTGATTACCGCATACAAGAAGTTCAGTGTTTCCCTGTGTGGAAAAAACTGTTTTCTCAAAATTCACATGCGATAGAAGTCTAAGGGGCAGTTGTTGAATTCTGTCCATATTTTTAGAGAAAGCCTTTACCAATTCGTCAAGGATTTTAATAAATCTGTTCATATTCAGTAAGAGCGTTATCCTGGTCAGGTTCGTGGAAACACCTCAAATGGAACGCTGATGCATCACAAACACACTCCTTCACACCTAGGAGGGAATTTATCTTAGCAAATCCACCTACAGGCATTTTAGAAAGTGGGAGGAGACCAGAGGACCCTGAGGAAACCCACACTAGACATGAGGAGAACATGCAAATCTCCACACAGATGGTAACCCAAGCTCAGGATCAGACCGTCGATCCTTTGAGGTGGCAGTGGTACCACCACCATGCTTCACATTTTGTGTAAATTAAGACCTACGGTTAATTTCCATAACTTATGCACATTTTTCAGAGGGAAGAACTTGCGTTCTTGGTTAATCTAGCTCAGTTTTAACACAGAAATATTGCATAAATAATCCGAATTAATTCTTACTGTAGTATTCCAGTGTTGAAAAGGTGGAAAAATCTGAATAAGAACAGTTTTCATGAGACATTTTCTTATAGGCCTTATATGATCCAACAACTGCCCTTAGATTTTCATTATTATAAACATATTTTTGTTCTTTTCCACAGGGAAAATGTGTTGAAATTCTTGCCCGTGGTGATCACACATACTCTACAGATGTGGTGGATAGAGATTAGATTGAAAGATGGAGGAGTATTCCTTTAATGGGTGTGTTCCCAAACTGCTGGTTTGCAAAATAGTTCTGAAAGCTAGATTTTGGCACTTTTGTTTTTGGTGGGATTTCTGGGTGGACCTCTTTCTCTATGTGTGTGTCTCTCTCCACACACACACACACACACACAAGCATTTAAAAAAAAGAGATGTAGAACAGAAGAAATGAGCGATGAACAGCAGAATGAAATCGCACAAGAACAATGTCCCCGACCTCCCAGAGAACTGATAAAGCAACAAGAAAGAAGAATGTTTAGCGCAGCCGAAAAGAAAGCACACACACACAAAAAAGCGAAGTAAAAAGGATAGTGAAAACAAATTGGGACAAGAAGCAAATGAACAGAGCACGAGAGAATGGATGGAGGGAACATATCAGGGAAGAAAGAGTGCGAGAGGAAACTCATTTTTGTCTGCCACAGATCCAGTAGCGCTATAATGAGGTTTCACGGTGTCATATCAGAGATGCCTGCGAGTCAACAATATGGAACAGAGAGCACACACACACACACACACACACACGCACGCACACAATATTCATTCTCTTTTTTCATCGCTTCCGCTCCATTGATTCTGAAAGCAACCCTTCGCTTTGTTTTAGCAAGACATGTGTCTGTGTTCGCTCTTGTGTCTTATGTGTACAGCATGATGGAAGAGTCGCAAACAATACAACATTTATGTGTGGAGTCCAGAATCTTGTGTGAAATATTGTGTGCCGCATTTTTCATTCAAATGATGCACACATCCCCAACACAATGTTAATTATCCTCTCTTAATGACCCTGTAAGGAATAAAACACAAAAGAGAAACAATCACCAAGCCCAAAGTTGATTATATTCCTATAACAGCACATCCCCTAAAAGTGTTTTATTCCTTATATACCACAGCAATTTGCCAACATTTAAAGATGCAGCAGTCAATTTTTTTCCCTTATTTTTACAAGTAACCTGGAACATATGTAGAACATGGTTTAAAAAAACAACAACAACGGGTTAAACCGTGGCCATATCAAAATTTTCATAATGCTTGTTTGTGTTTGGATGTGTCTCCTGTCAGTCATTATTACAGACAGCACATGGGCCACCTACAATCCTGGGGGTGGAGCTTCATGTATATGGGTGGGAATAATTCTAATGTCAAACCCAACAAACCTTTAGAGACCTAATCTTGCCCAACCTTGCTGATTTCACAGCTGGTCTCTCCCGAGTGGCACAACAGAAAAAGTGTTCGCCTCAATATCAGGTTGGGAGGGATGGCATACTCTTTCTCTCCTGTCAATCACAGTGACACTAACCAATCATGGGCGTCTGTGAGCGCATGTATGTGGAAGAGGGCAGATAGCCCTTTCCTCCGAGTGTGTTACGCTGCTCAGTGACATCGCATTAAATAGATACAGTAGGCTCGCTTCACATGTCTCAGAGGAAGCATGTGACTGATTGTTAGCTGTTTTGTGATTGGATAGAGCTGGTTGTTGGGTGGGAATGACAAAATGACCAAATTGGGTTTAAAAAAATACAGCTTGTCGTGTTACAGCGAAGCAGCAACATCCTCCATCCTGGCGACTTTTCAGTGATGAAAAACTTACGGTGTTATCTTTGACTGTTACCAAACACTGACACTGGAGACTCCTTCCAAAATGCTACATAAAAGTCTCCTCACTAAGAACAATGTTTATGGGGCTTGTGTGTTCGCGATGTAAGTCCTTGTGTAAGCCGTTACTATAGAAACGATAACGTATTAGAACGAGCGCATTAATATAAACCCGTGATTTGCTTTGTAGCCGGAACTGCTGTCAGAGCTGCTGTTATAGAAAATTAATCAACACGTTTTGACCAATCAGAATTGAGAATTCAACAGAAACATGGTATAAAACCTTATTGACTTATTGAAATAAAATCAGGTCTTTGGAATCGACTCCGGCTTTTAGGCTTTACTGTATGTAAATTATTTAAATTCAATCAAATAGTGTCTTAGTTGCTGGTCTATAGTAAAAAATAGTATCATAATAGGGTTAGTGTTAATGCAGTAAATATAAGATGAAGTACTCCAAAGAAACATAATACAGTTGGGTAATTTCAGTCAAACAAAGACGGTGTCCAGATACAAGCGAGATACAGATTCGCACACACTGCCTTGACGTCATGCATGAAACACTGATGAGCCGATGAGCTGAAATGTCATCCACCATGATTGTTTTGTTCATGAGAAATCCCAGGTTCTGAGAGTCGGAATCATTGGTTGGGACTCATGAGCATAATCTGATTTAGAACAACAACAACAACGAAAAATCGGCCAATTCTGTCCTCATACCTGGCGTCTCTCAGATTTTCAGCATCAGTTAGTGATAGTATAAATCTTGCAATGTAGTCAAGCTCAGGAGACATAAAAAAGCCAAAAATAGTGGTGTAATGATATACCAGTGTACTTATCCAGTCCATTAAAAAATATTCTAGAAGGTTCCATAACCAAATAATTCAATACTCACCCTGCAGCTACATTTAACATTTAATGCTCTCTCGGAAAATCTAAAGTTGTAATCAGATACTATGATCTACAGTAAGGGGGAAAAAGTATTCGTACACTTTTGGTTTTGTTATGTAATATACTTCCAGTGCATATATCCACTTCCTGTTTATACACATGATGTCTTTTGAATTTGCATTTATAAATATGAACAAAATAAGTATGTAATCATAAGCATAAACGATAAAAGATATGTCTGGTTAAGGGAAAAAGTATTCAGGCACGATATTAAAAACATTATAAATAAAGGTTACATTTGCATCGTTTTTTTGCACCTGGTGTCATTATGAAAGACGTTGCCATTGGTTGGGAAGATTTAACGCAACAAGTGTCAATCATGGTGAACGTGAAGGAGTTCTTAAGGACAGTTCATGGAAGCACAAGTAACAAGATTTCACAATGAGCTCTTGGAGTAATGATAAGGAAGGTAAGAGAGAGGAGCCAGCAGTCAATTGAAAAGAGTTGCAGGACAACCTGAAAGCAGCACAAAGTACAGTAACACAGAGAACAATAAGCAATGAAGTGCACTACGATCATCAAAGTCACCTACATCACCTACACCTCATGCAAAATTCCTCTTTTTGGAACAGTATACTCTGGTCAGAAGAAACAGAAATAAAACCCTGTTGCAATAATTCATCTCGTCATGTTTGGAGAACGAAGGGTCATGCGCATGAGCCACCATACCACCATACCCACAGTGAGGTACAGAGCTGGAAGCATCGTGATATGGTGCTGCTTCTCTGAAAAGATTTAACGGGGTATTACACTCCATCAAAGGAACCATGGATGGAGAGACGTCCCGGGACATGTTTGAGGAGATACGAATCTCGTTGTCCAAGAAGCTGAGGAGAAGATCAAACATACAGCCAAATTAACTCAAGACTGGTTTCTGAAGGAAAAAAAAAAAAGAAGAAGAAGGTGAAGGCCTGGCCTTGGCTGAAAATTTATGGAGTGTGTTGAAATTGCTAATCCATCAGAGAGGGACTCGTAACCTTGGGGAAAGACGATTTGCCAAGAGGAATGAGCCAAAATTCAACCACATTGCTGCAAAAATGTGAATACTTCTCAGTATAGATGTCTTGAACCTATAATTGCCAACAGTGGTTTAGCAAAAAAAAAAAAAAAAAAGTACTAACGTTGGTCAGTTGTGGTGTCTGAATACTTTCCTTATCAGTTCAGTTTTTTGTTCCTTATGAATACAGACTTTTTTTGTATATATTAATAGCTAAGGGTGGGGCAAGGTGGCTTAGTGGTTAGCATGCTTGTCTTGCCCCTCTGGGGTTGGGGGTTTGGTTCCTGCCTGCGTGCACCGAGTTTGCATTTTCTTCCCATGCTTCGGGGGTTTCCTCCTCCTACTCCGGTTTCCTCCTCCAGTCCAAAGACATGTTTTGTCAGCTGATTGGCATCTCTAAATTGTCCGTAGTTTGTGAGTGAGTGTGTATGATTGTGCCTTGCAATGAGTTGGCACCCTGTCCAGGGTGTCCCCTTCCTTGTACCCCGAGTCCCATTTGATAGGCTCCAGGCTCCCCGCAACCCTGTATAGGATAAGCGGTACAGACAATGGGTGGATGGATGGATTAATAAGTAAGTCAAAAAACATTATGTTTGTACATCTGAATTTGACGCACACACTGAAAGTATTAAAATAAAAAAAAAAGTGTCTGGATACTTATTTCCCCTCGCCAAATGGTAAGACCAAACTGCTTTGCTTAAGATGTTATGAGAATATAATGGAATGTGATTTCAGCACTTCAGTGCACATCCTTTTCTTCATTCCGTCCCCCCTGATATCTCATTCTGATATTAAATCTTGGTTTTAAGCCGTCAAGCACAGAGAGCAGTGCGGGGGGGAAAAAAACCAACACGCCAAACCGAGAGAGAGGATTGATCCTGTGATATTTCTGCTCTGTGGAGATTGCCGTGTGTGTGAGCATTTGGCTCTGCAAAGGGTTATGTAGGTTGCTAGGCTATGTCACACACACACACACACGCGTGCGCACACACACACAAACAAACAAACACACACAGACACACAGAGAGACAACATTAGTAAGGTCTCATGTTTGATCAGACTGGTTTTGTATGTTATAAATCTTGAACCGAAGGAATGTTAATGAATTAAGTGCTATTCGTCAGGAATGTGAGAGCGAGAGAGAGAGAGAGACAGACAGACAGAGAGATAGAGAGAAAGGGAAAGAAGGCCAGGGATTAAGACAGATGGAGGAAGCAAAATGGTAGCAGAAGAAGAGAGATGGAGGGATTGAGTGTTGCTGTGACAACAAAATGTGGCATTTGTGTGGGTTTACTTTTCTCTTTTCTCTCTAGCTTTTCCTCTCTCTCTCTCTTTCTCTCTCTCTCTCTCTCTTTTTCTTCTAGTGTCTGTTTAATCCTCTGTTCTATCTTCACAGTTCTTTAAAATGTACCTCTGTGGCCTCCAACCATTAGCTCCACCCTCTGCTTGTCACAGAGATTCACACTCACATTTCACACACAAAAACACACCAAAATACACACACACACACACACGCACACACACATAGCCAGAATCAGCAAACCTAAACAGCTAATATTAACCTTCCATTTCTAAAGATGCTTATATAATTTTGCTTGAGAAATCATTTGTTAAGATGTATTGCTCATAGGAGACTGGCCACTTTAATAGGAACACCGGTACTTCTGCACATTCATTCAATTATCCACGCAACCTATAACCATGTTATAGCAGTGCAACGAATAAAACCATGCAGATAAAGGTCAAAAGCTTCCGTTAATGTTCACATCAATGATCAGAATGGGACAAAAAATCTCAGTGATGTCAGTGACTTTGACTGTGGCATGGTTGTTGGAGCCAAACGGGCTGTTTCATGTATTATAAAAACCCCAGTCACAACAGTCTCTAGAGTTTACAAAGAATGGTGCGAAAAACAAAAAACATCCAGTGAGCGGCAATTCAGTGGTCAGAAACGCCTTGTTGATAAGAGAGGTCAGAGGAGAATGGCCAGACTGGTTTAGGAAGGCTACAGTGACTTAAATAACCACTCTGTACAACCATGGTGAGCAGAAAAGCATCTCAGAACACATGATACACCAAACCTTTGAGGCAGATGGGCTACAACAGCAGAAAACCACATCGGATTCCACTCCTGTCAGCGAAGAACAGGAATCTGAAGCTACACTGGACGAAGATTCACATAAAACGGACAGTTGAAGATTTTCCTATAACAGCACACCTTGTCGTGTTTTATTCCTTACCTATCATCTGACAGTAGCTATCATCAGCAGTAACTGTAAAACCTGCAGCATATGTTCTCAAATGTCACTAATGGCTCATAACACTCATCTGGCGTGTGTATACACAGTACTGTGTGTTTGTGAGACGGTGTGTGTGAACCCACTCTCAGTTGCAGGAAGGACAGAAATGAGAACTCGCCTGTGATTAAGTGACTTGCGGGGCTGTGTTAATTGCGCACATAAATACGCACTCCCGTTCAGCGGAAATTGCAGTGTAAGGTGCTTTCATTTTGACACCACGCGCTATTTCATTGCTTCAGAAATCAAAAGCGAAGCATCTACTCTCAGCAGCTCATTACAACGAGCCAATCTGTCCCAGGTCAATTTTGAAAAGGCCCACGAGAGGCGGTGGTTTTTCACGAATGCTTACATATCGGTATTTCACAGCAGCATATGCTTCTTCTTAATAACTACAGCTCACTTGTCTTCTCCCTCAGCCATCCGTGCTGAACTCTACACTTCAGCTGCAAACTCCAAAGCAGTTCACACCTACCTTCATTTCTACTTGTGTATATTTTATCATCAGCTCTCAATACCGAGACCGAAAATGCATAAAATTAAAAACAGCAGAAACAGAACTTGGACCTAATCAGGAAAAGCCTTTCAGAGTTTTTCTCTATAATTGTAATGGTGGCACAGAGTAAGAAAAATGAAGCCAAAAGGTCATTTTCTATAGCCAGTATAATGCAGCGAGTATAATGGATTTATTATTTATTATGCAGAAAAACTACCCAATAAGTTTTAGTAGAAATCACAGCACGAATGAACATTAATACACACATGAATAAAGAGAGAATAGAGCTGGAGTTAGAGCCGAACAAATTCAAAACGCAAAAGAGCTCATACACAATGGTGCGTAAAAATAAAAAAAAACATCCAGTGAGCAGCTGTTCTGTGAACAGATGAGATAGGTCAGAGGAGAATGACCAGATTGATTCGAGCTGACAGGAAGGCTACAGTCACTCAAATAACCGCTCTTTACAACCGTGGTGAGCAGAAAAGCATCTCAGAATAAATGATACCTCAAACCTTGAGGTTTATCTACCACTCCTGTCAGCCAAGAACAGGAATCTGAGGCTACAGTGGGTCCAGGCTCACGGAAACTAGACAGTTGACGATATATCTTGATTTCTGCTACAGACGGTAGGGTCAGAATTTGGCGTCAACAGCATGAATCCATGGATCCAACTGGCAACCTGTCCGTTCAGGCTGGTGGTGGTGGTGTAATGGGGTGTGGAAGGTTTTCTCAGCGCATATTCCACCTTAAATTCCAATGAAGCAATTGTTTAATCACAGGTCTATCGTAAGAGAGTCTTCATCGTACAGTCTGACATGGAGAATGCATTATCGCACAGTCTGTTACAGGATTGTGGATAGTTATAGGAAAAATTATAGACCTTTTATAGAAATCTCATACCTTGATCTTAAAAGACTGCAGAAATCCCATAATATGAAGCCGTCTTAAGCTAGAACACCTAGACATGCCCCTTTTTCCTGATTGGTTGGATGTTAGTGGTAACGAATCAGAATAAGAAAGTTTCCTTTGAGCACAGCTGCTAGAAAGCGAAAGCAAGAAAGCTTATAGTAAAACAAAGAGAAAGCATTCACAGGCACACGCACACACACATACACACAAACTAGCTAACACTCTCTCTCTCTCTCTCTCTCTCTCTCTCTCTCTCTCTCTCTCTCTCACACACACACACACTTACACACTGCACTGCTTTTTAGACTTCAGTCCCCCACAATCCTTAGCCTCATGCCATCAGTGTCACTGTCATGACTGACATGCTGGCTTCCTGCTGTCATCTTCGCACATCAGAAAGACGTGTAAACCCAAGTTAACGAGTTACACATATATAATATGCCACATGTAGTGAATGAATTAAGGAACAAATAAACAAACAAATAAATAAATAACAGTTCAAGAATTAAATCTGCCAAAACAGAACAGATTTTCCCCTCACCTCAAATATCTGTCACTTTCTTCTCTACTTTTTCACTGAAGCTACAAGGAGGCCAGTGCAGCTAAGGCTAACAGTTTAGCATCATGCAAACTGCATGCGTAAATAAACACTTTCTGACACTGTATGACAGACTTGTGTGTGTGTGAGGTTTTCTTCTTTACTTGTTTACTAAAGCTATGAGTCTACTACAGCTAACATGTAATGAAAGTCTATGGCTACCAGTTTAACACCATGCAAACTGTATGTGTAATTCATTACTCAAATGCCTCTTTCTGACACTGTGTGTGTGTGTGTGGGTGGGTGTGTGGGTGGGTGTGTGGGTGTGTATAGTTTTTTGTTTGTGGTGTTAAGTGACACAATGATTTAACATTCAAGAGATGTTGCATATGTACTCTATTCCCTGATGCTCAAACACACACACACACACACACACACACACACACACACATCCCTGTTGTCAGGGATTTGGTTCCTTATTAGGCTCAGGTACTCAGTTCTATCCAGTCATCACAAATTACACACACACACACAGACACACACACACACACCACAGATGGCCTGACTGAGGTAAACCTAAGGTCAAATAGTCTGTAAACTTCCTGCTGTCATCTCCTTTTGACTGTCAGGCTTTGTGTGTGTGTGTGTGTGTGTGTGTGTGTGTGTGTGTGTGTGTGTGTTTGCCGTAGTGCAAACGACTGAAGAAACTGAAGTTGACATTTTAATTGGCTGTTCATCCTTGCAGTGACATGTACAGCACAAATCAGACCTCACGATCCATCACCTTCACATGCGCACACCCGCACACACACACACACACACACACACACACACACACACACATACACAGGTCATTTTTCCTCATTACCACAAAATACAGCTACAACGACATCTTTCGTATTGGAATTCTGCAGGTGTGTGTGTGTGTGTGTGTAGGGTCAGGAAAAAAAGAAATTGTTATTCAATGAGAACACCAGCTCAATTGTGAATGTCTCTATATAAGATAAGCTTTGTCCAGATGTCTATAGCGATCTGTCTGCGACTCTTACATCTCTCATCTTCTGTCTCTTTCATCACCACTTCCTCTCTCTCTGTCTTTCTCTCTCTCCCCCTCTTTCTCTCTCTCCACCTGTGTGCCGTTCTCTGTACTCCTCCATATCACCCAGGTAAGGCATTGATCAGCACAATGAGGTTGTCAGTACAGAGGGAAGAAGGGGGTGACAGAAGGATAGAGAGAGAGAGGAAGAGAGGGATGAACATGAGAGAGAGGATGAGGGAGGACGGACAGGGACAGGAGATGAAGAGCAGACGTCTCAGCGGAGTTATAGACATAAGGAAAACAAACAAGGCTGACGGCCTTCTGCCGCTCTCTGCTATTAATCCGCTTAGGGCCAGGGGCTGCGTGTGTGTGTGTGTGTGTGTGTGTGTGTGTGTGTGTGTGTGTGTGTGTGTGTGCATGATGAGTTGATGCACAGCTGTGTTTGTAAAATTGTAAATATGATTTGCTTCTTCTGCAGTCTTAGAAAAAATAGCCAGTCTAATTAACTCTTATCTATCTATCCATCCATCTATCTATCTATCTATACATTACAGTGCAAAAGGCAGTAAACAATAAAGCAAATAATGCTGCATAAAACTTACCTTGGAAGTGGAAGAGCGAGAGAGAGAGAGAGAGAGAGAGAGAGACTTTAGTATCACATGTCTGCGAATGCACACATTCCATCAGGCTTCCATTTTCCTCCATCATGACTCCTTTAGAGAAGATGCTTCATGAAAAAGAGATGTGCCCCAATTTATAGCACACACACACAGACACACAGACACCCACACACATACACACTCATTCATACTACCCATCCTCGCCCCCGCCAACCTCCATCACTGCTGTTAACACGTCCTGCTTCACAGGTTGTTAAATAACATATTTACTCAGTCAGGCACGTACACTTTAACCTAAATATGGCCCTAATCCTAATGCTTATCCCGAGTTCCTTAACCCTAATTCCTATTCCTAATCCTGGGATCCTAATGCAACTCCTGATCCTAAACAATAATCCCCAACCATAATCCCTAATTCCAAGCCCTGATCCTAAATAATAATCCCCAACCATAATAACTAATTCCAAGCCCTGATCCTAAATAATAATCCCCAACCATAATAACTAATTCCAAGCCCTGATCCTAAACAATAATCCACAACCATAATCCCTAATTCCAAGCCCTGATCCTAAATAATAATCCCCAACCATAATAACTAATTCCAAGACCTGATCCTAAACAATAATCCACAACCATAATCCCTAATTCCAAGCCCTGATCCTAAACAATAATCCACAACCATAATCCCTAATTCCAAGCCCTGATCCTAAACAATAATCCCCAACCATAATAACTAATTCCAAGCCCTGATCCTAAACAATAATCCCCAACCATAAT
>JAKKZJ010000028.1:11146666-11161387 GCA_033441845.1 Pangasius mekongensis
CCATAGGTACGATTGTAAATGGAGAGGTAGGTGGGGCACATCGGTATTCAGCCCTCAAACATAACTACAGATTTCTCATGTGAGATATCGTGATATCAGCAAGGAACGATATTAAATCCAGCGCTACTGTCTGGCAGTGATGTAAGCCCAATATATCATGCTGAAATTTACCTTTTGGCCTGTAAATACACTTTAAAAAAATATAAACCACCATTTGAGGCCCATATTTAAATACATAAATATGATACTATTTATTAATTCATTCATTAAAAACATCATCCATTTCACATGATGTTCACATGAAGGACATCAGAGAGCACATCATCTTTGCTTGTCTCAAGATCCTGAATTATTTATGGAAAAAAATTATGAACAAACCTTAAAATGAGCTGTAAGTGTAGCAGATGAGTGCTCGGTCAGCTTATCCTTCAGACAAAAACACTGGCATTATTTTATTAATTTGACAAATTAAAACTGTGTTAAAATGGCCTACATAAGGCAAAATAATATGATATGATGTGCTGTATCAAGTGCTATTCTATATATATATATATATCAAGGCAAAATAATATGATGATATGATGTGCTGTATCAAGTGCTATTCTATAAACAGCAGAATAATGAGGATGGCACCCATTTTGTTAACTGAAACTAAATTTGCAGTGATTTTTGCAGGGATAATTGATAATCAGTGATAATTACCATTAAGACTATTCATGCTGCAATATACTGGCAATATACTAGACTCCAATTTGATGTTTATTTCAGTGCTTGCCAACTTTTCATCCATATATCATTGTGTTAGACCTTTTATTTTTTTTATTTATTTTAAATTGTCTCTTGCTTTTAAATTACATTGTATTACATTTGACAGCAAAAGGTCAGCATTTTCTATCCCCTGTTTTTTGTTTTGTTTCGGTTTGGTTTGGTTTTTCCAGCAGGGCTTAAAGACAAGTGATTGTGTTTGAAGGTGGTGGTCTAGATGTTATTGAAAAAACACATTTCGGACACTCAAGAAAAATGTAACAACCTTAGAGCATGAATTACATGCAGGTGATTTGCTTGATTGCTTGACTTAAGCAGGTGCATAACCTGACTCTGAATACGCATAACTTTCCCAGCGTAAAAATATTGACGTAACTTTTGGATTTAGGTCACCTACTCTTAATGCCATTTTCTACTTTTTCACTTTTGGAGATGCTACAACTTCAATTGTCTTTGGGAATCGTGCAAAAGAGAAACATATTTCAGTTTAGGGAAATCTGTGGTTAAGGATGTAGTTAGTGTGTATATCTGTCTCTAACACGTTTGTGTATATACGTCTGTGTGTGTCTAGGAGCATGGTATTCCTGTAGACATGGGCTACGCTGTAGCGCCGCATCACTCGGGTGTGTATCCCGTGCACATGCAGCTGTACGAAGCATGGAAGAGGGCGTGGGGCATCCGAGTGACCAGCACAGAGGAATATCCTCACCTGAAACCTGCACGATACCGCAAGGGCTTCATCCACAGCCACATCATGGTGAGCAACACACACACACACTTATTCGCAAAATTCTGTGCACAAATTTTTGACTCTAAGGAAGATTTATCCACGTAGCTTCACACCAGTGTGTGTGTTGGGGGGGGGGGCAGGTAATATATACTTAATGTGTGTTGCATTTTACCACATTAAAATGTTCAGAGTAACAATAGGATTCATGATTGTGTTGGTGTGCACCAGTGCGTGTTTGCATGTGAGTGTGTGTTAGTTTGGGTGTCCTCTGGGCTGTAACATTGCTACCCTCATGAAATATGCAGTGAGACTGGCTCCTGGAGACACACACAAACACATGCACTTGCACACACACTGGAGGCAGAGCTACAACACTCTTCAGAGCATCAGCTGCAAATCAATGAGGCTAAAACAAATACACACACACACTTACACATTCAACCAGAATTAATAATCCTTCTCAGATACTCGAAGAAAGATCAAATAAAATGTCCCGGAGTGGATGTAGACACAACACACACACACACACACACACACATGCAAGTAAATAATATTTTGTTCAGACACTCAGCGAGACTTAAATAAAATATCCCAAAGTGGGTTTAGCTCATCAAAATCTATTAGTGGCACACACACACACACACATCGCAGATTTAAACAGAACTAACTGTAAATAACCTTATTGGTGTAACGCAGTGTTTAACACAGTGTTATATATGAAATAATGAAACAATTGGGAACGATACATTCATTACGAACAACCGTTCACTGAATCAGGCAGAAATATAAGCACTGTTTTAGCATATAGATGGAGAACATGGAGCTGTGTTCTCATCTTAATGTAGTATCATGAGGTACAACTTTCCACATATTTATTTCTTGAAAGCAATAGATGGACAGAGAAAAGAAATTGCCTGTACGAATCTCCTGTGCTCTGTAATTAACAACTAAACATTCCAGTATGGTCCAGGAAATGTCTCAGCAAGGATGCCATCCTCCATGTTTGTGATTTCTTATGCTTAAATTGACATTGTTTCAGTCATGTGTTTTTTTTTCCCTTGCAGCTGCATTATTTATAATATAATTTGTGGCAGTAAAGTAATGGAGTGGAGGAAAATTCAGAAACATCCAAGAGGCGATACATACAAAAACACTGATCTGGATCCAATCCAATGTAACTAACCAGACAAATTATCTGATAGTTTACAAAATGGAAGGTTTTGTTGGTATCTAATTTTATTGCTTGACTGCTGCTAAAAATCTTTGGCGATCTTTGATCTTTCGGAATGGAGTCAAATCTAATATCTATATGACCGATAACAGATCGATACTTTCAATAAACAGGAATCATGTTCGAGTTACTAATATACAGTATCTTATATCATAGTGCTGCTGAATTCTCGATTCTGATTGGTCAGAAGGTTTTGAGTAATTTTCTACAACAGAGGTTCTGACCATATATTGGTAAAAAAAAAAAAAAAAAAAAGCTCATTGAAATTACTTAATTCAAATGCATACATTGGTTCCACGTGATTGAATTGAGGTACATCAACACAATTTGTTTTTGTAGCTCCATCAGGATTTGATCATGTACTGTATCATGATATTGAAAGCCCTGAATAAAATCAAACCACACGCTCTCACCAGACCTCACGATCAGATCCAGGCCAATGGTGTTGTTTTAATCACAATAAAGCATTTTTGGAAATAGCCTCCAGGGTCAGTGCTTTGTAACAGTCCGAGTTAACGTTTTCCACCATGGGAAAGTCTTCAGGACGGAGGAGTTAAGTGTTTTTCTGTTTCTCTTCATCTTAACTTTAATAGAGAGAGAAACAGAGAGGACATCTCTCCTTCAACCAAAAGTTCCAGTCATTGCTTTCATTACTAAACAGCAGCAAATGAAGATTGCACTGGAATATAAGGCATCCAGAATGGAGAGGATCGGCAGAGGAGGGAAGACGAGATCGAACATTGCTGTGGCTTTTCAGAGACCTGAGAGATTTCGTCTCTGTTTGACATGTTAATTATTCTGCTTGGGCGGTTCTGGTGTAATTTATTATCCCATCAGACAATTTGAAATGCTTCTTTTAACATACGCGACATAACTAGCTAGATTAAAGATAGCACTTACGCGTCTGTGTCTATGTGTTTAGCTGCAAGTGTTTACTGTTTGCTCGAATGTATAATTGTAGGTACAGATTTTTGATCCAAGCAGGCAGCTGGACACTGAGCTAAGTCAGTGGTGCTGTCAGTATTTTATTTTTTTTTGTTTTGAACATATAATTGCATACTACGGTACTTTGAAAAAAGCAGAGCAGGATATACGAATCTTAAAAATTCTACCCACTACCCAGAAATTGCTGATACACCTCCATGTCATTTCAGATCGTTCATTAATTTTAGTTCCAAGTTGAATCAGAAATGATGAAAAACAAGCAAAGGAGATGTACAAGAGCATTTTTTTTTAAGTGTTTTTCTTTTTCAAAAGCCATCATAAACATTTCACCAGAAATATGAGATTTACGTGGTTTATCACATCAACATTAAAATCGTAATTGGTAAAGTTACCTCTTTTTTTTTTTGGGACTTGCTGTTGTGTATGATTGGTAGGGTGTTGTTTAACGATAGTTTTATTATTAGCACTTAAACTAGACACTAAATTGTAAATGGTCTGTTTCTTTTATAACATAAACAGAAGTTTATTAGCTGTAAAATTGTGCTGTCATACATAGACAAAGTAAGAAATTCTGACAGAGGGGTTACTGCATGCGGTCAAATTTACAGCCTGCTCAATGTTTCTGGAAGACTCTTTGGGTGGTGAATCAAATGAATCAAAACTTTTAAAGTTTAATTCGCTTAAAGTGGTAGTTTGAAAGAATTGAATCGTTAAAGTGAGTCATTGTGGCTGTCACAAATGTGAAATATGGTCTCAGCTGCAAAAGTTCCACCCACAGACTTCCTAAAATGAACTCATGACAATCCGTATTGTAGCCAGGATTAATATTTTAGCGACGTCCACATTGCAGAAATGTGTCATAGTTAATATATCACAATGCCTAATGTGTATTATATCAATTGCTCATTTCTGATCTCCATTATGTTATTCTTCAATTATTCTAAACTACTCTGGCTCCAGTTAGACTGCTTAATTTATATATATATATATATATATATATATATACATATATATATATATATATATATATATATATATAAATTTTTATATATTATACATATTTTGACTTTTTTACAAACCATCAGTTGACTTCATAAACACTTATATCATTTATATCATAAGTTCTCACATATTCTTACATATTTATATCATAGCTACATATGTCAGATGTTAGCTTATAGTATGTGTGTAGCATATCCCTCAACAAGACGTTATCAGGATGTCAGCTCTTTCTGTTTTGAGTTCAACCTGGAGATTAAAACAAAAAAAAAAAACTACCAAGGTCTGGACCTCGTTATCCTCATAGCTAGTTACAGCCATTAACATATCGAGGCTTTTTCAGCTAGCATGTTAGTAGATGTCTGAATTTAGTCGGCTTTGAAAATAGAACGTAATATGATGTTGCAGATACAAAATTGATTGGATATATGATAATGTACAGAGTTGGTCCTGTGGTGATCTCACATTTCTGTAATAGCCAGTGCTTGAATTGGCCACTGCTGAGTACCCATTGCGGCCATTTCTATGTTTTGCTATTAAGTTTTCTGGCATTTCTCATAAACTCCAACTACCCCGCTTTACCCATGCCTAACCACAGAACCAAATGAACGATCAACCTATCTTTTTGAGCGAGATCTCGTGGTCTTTAGGGGTCTCTTATGAACGCGAGTGAAAAAGAATAGAGGCAACAAGCGCACCATGATGCAAGGACTTGCGTTGTTCACTGGTGTGAATTGAAATGCTTGTTAAAAGTGTAACTACTGTGTGTGACGTGCAGGAAAAACATGCTTCAGAAAAACGTCCAGTGTAAATTGGCCTGAATAGAGCCAGAGGACGACGTAACCCCAGAATCACCCCAGAATGAAAGTGAGTCAAATTTTCAAACATTCACTGGCAGTCCACGGTGAAGTGAAGAATGATCCAATGCACTGATAGCACTTCAAACCAAAAATGATAAAGACTTAGTAGCAACATTTATTTTTCCACATCAAGCATTGTTAATAGAAGAAAGATGTTCTTAGTAGGTTCTAAGGACATTAGAAAGAACTTACTGCGTCGTGCCATTTACACTAGATGACTCTATGAAACTTTTGCGCTGTTCAGAAGATGTCCTAAGGACGCCATCTTGTTACGATTTCGTTAACTTCCATGTATATCGGAAGCACACTCTTTCGTGGATATTGAATGCGAGTGAATGAGTGATCAAGACAACCAGAGACTCGAGCAATAGCTAGACACCTGGCTTGTGAGAAAAAGTAAATCTAACATCACCTATGCTAATTTTAGGTATAGGCTCATTTTCTTCTCAAGCTATACAAATATTGCAGATGCTTTTAGCAAATTACTTTGTGAGGAAAACAGTGCTAGTAAACTTAGCAGCTTGTCTGTAACTTTCATCAGATTGAGGTGTTAGAGTGGGGGATGGGATTTCCAGTCTGACTACCACTGAAGAGGGTCTCCGTTAGCAATGCTAGCAATTTTAGAGAATCTGTATTTTCAAGGCTTCACTTGTTCTTGACTGAGGGAATACGAGCATGTGTTTCAGACTCGAAGCTTAATTTATGTTTTCTCAGTATGGATATTATAAATGAAGTGCTTTGCCAGTTTTTTACCATCAGTGGATATTATAAATGAAGTGCTTTGCCAGTTTTTTTTACCATCAACGAAAACACACCTTGATCAATGAGTTTGTCATGATTAAACCTCCGAAGAACTAATGATGTCTAAAGGATGACTATGGGTCGTATTAGAGTAGTAAGGACTTGATACCAAAATTGCGCACTTCCATATTCAGACCGTAGACATAAAGACTGATTTATGTGCTATGCAAAGAGCTGTTAGAGGCGTATCTAGGCTTCTGACCTTCAACTCAAGCCCTTTGTTTTTCGTGCAGTATCGCCTCAAGAAAGGAGTGATATGAAGTCCACTGCCGTAGTCGGACAGTTAGATGTAACCCCAATACGTCGTGATGAAATTTTGATTTTGGGCATTGTAAAAAAAAATATATAAATAAATAAATAAAAGCTATCTGCTTCTTCAGTCCGCATTTTCTATCCCCTAATTCTTTTGGTACTTACAGGCGAGTACTCGAGCGATGGTCTATTCACTATTAAAAAACCATGCCTCGGATGCTTCTACTCAAAAAAAACAAATCTGCCATCCTTGAAAACCTGAATTGCATGCAGGTAATTTCATCATCTGAATTGGGTGCCAGGGAACTTAACCTCAGTACGCCAACTCTGTGCGTAAACCACCTCTGAATACTTTCTCTGCGTACATATCGATGTAACTTTTGAACATAAGTTGCCGACTCTGAAGAAGAAAAAGTCTGTAAATATGTAGCATATGGCGTGTTTATAGCAATGGTGTAAAATCTTTTTTTTTTGCTTTTTAGTCCCTATCACTCACTCCCCCTCTCTCTCTCTCTCATTTGCTAATATTATCATTCATATGCTAATATTACTACTCCAGCCCACTTAGCATTCAGAAGTCAAGCCGTTCCTCTGTATGAAAATGTCAGTGTTTTTGTTCCTTCTTTATCCCCACGCTGATGATTCACCACGTTTTGTTGAGGCTCAGAGGATCGGGCGAAGCAGATGCACCCCTCTTTTATTAAACGTACCAGAGTGCTCATTCACATGCGTCAGCTTCCTTTTTATTTGTGTTGGAAAAGGAACGAACGTCACGAGGAATCACTGAATTCCCGTAATTTAGCTGTCTTGTTGCACGCCAAAGACAATGGCACACTGACTTTGATGAGGTCTTTTGAAAGAAAGAAAAGTGCCACAAAAAAATCAGACAAACACTACAACGTGCCTGTCTTACTTGATTAAAACGCTTCACAATTAAAATTTTGAGTACATTATCGAGGTTTTTTAAATTATTATTGTTATTATTTTGTCATTCGTCGCATTCGTCAAATGCTTATTACATAATGGAGAATTTTCTCAAATACAATTCCATTATTTCTTACTAATATTAATTTAAGGTTAAACAGTTGAGGGAAAGTGTGTATAGGGGAGGGATGGGGGTGGTTGGGAGGTGAAAAATATCAACTGAGAACTGAGAAGAGCCAAAAGAGAGAAAGAGGTTATAGGCAAGTTATAAAGACAAGGAGCAGGCATACAGAGAGTCACATTTAGAAATGATATCATGTAGAAATTTTTGCACTAGGTTTTAAATTGGTCAAAAAGTTTCTTAAAAATAATGACTTAATATAACCGCCGCAAGGTTGATTTCGTATTAGATTTGCCACACAGTTGCACCTGAGATACCGCCCACATTTAAATAGAGATACTCCTGTGGGGCATATGCTTTATAGGGGCACATCTAAGAATCATAATCCAGGTCCTTATCATGGGCACATGATAAGGCACAGCACAGCACAGCACAGGCATGCAAAGTTAAACAAGAATAATCCATAATCAGGAAAAAAAAAAAGAGGAAAAGACACAGGTCTAAACCAGGAAAATTCAGAACTCGAGAAAAACCAGAAGCACAAAAAACAAGACTTGAACGTATTGACAAAATTGCAAAGTAAGCCTGGGCAGAAATATACTGGCACAACAGGGTACAAGCAGACAAGCTAATCAGAAATAAACACAGAACAGGTGAACACAATCAGGCAACGAGCCAATGACACAAACAGGGGAAACCATGACAGCTGCAATACCTATGGACAGCACATACACTCTATTACACTATATGGCCAAAAGTATGTGGACCCATATGAGGCTCTTCAGTTTATGCCTTTGAACATGCAACATTAGCACGATATTTGGGGTCTTTGTAAGTTAGGGCCTAAATGTCTTGTTGAATTAATTGTGTCTTCTGAATTTTGTCTCATGGGTATTCAAGCTTTTGCTTGACCTGAAACTAGGAGAATTAATAACGTTTAACACTGAGGTCTGCGTTAATGGAGTCAAGTGTTATCTATTGACCAGTTACTAGTGTGTCAGGGTTTCTATTTTAATGCAATACATGGCATTACAACAATCTGGGCCACATTGTCGATGAATGAAATTTGACATATAGTTAACCATAAAAATGATTTTGTTCTTAGCCATTATGCTGGTCTTGTACAATCTTGGGCGATCAACACAGCAAGAAACACTTGCACTTGTATCGGTTTACCTTTGGGGCAGTAGGAACTCAGCAAGCAAGATTTTATGCGAGTGATTGAAAGGTTACATGTTCAAATCCCAGAACTCTCAGAGAGCCACTGTTGGGCCATTCACTAAAAATAAAGCTTGATTTTAGTGTCCATAAGGTACAAGCAATGCAAATGTGCCCTCAAAGGTAAAACAGGAATTCTTATGGTCGAATTCTCTACGATTTAAACCAGTTAAACTACATTCACTGGAAACACCTCCTTAAAGAAAACTTCACCGTGCTAATCATTATATGTTGCACTTTTTTATTCGTTTATTGTTAGCCTAAGATTATGTGGAGCATCCACTTTGGACCAACACCTTCCGGTTCAAGAATTCAACAGCATTGTGGTATATTTAGCAAATGCTCTCAACCTCTGAGCTCTGCTCTTGCACTCGATTCACTCATAAACTGATTTGAATAAAAGCATGTTTAATGTTAGAAGGCTAACAGTGATGCCCTCCGTCCTTCAACCCCCTCCATCTACAACGAATACTTTCCACTTTAAAAAAAATCATTCGCTGACTGTATTATTAGGAGCTATTTTTGTTCTTAATCTCAATCCAATTGAGAACAGCAAACTGCAGTCTGGCGCTTTTCACTCGGGCGCACGGTACGGAATTGTGATGGGAACAATTTTTCATTGCAAGACAGACAGACAGAGAGAGAGAGAGAGAGAGTGAGAAAGAGAGAGGGAGAGAGAGAGAGAGGTTGGAACAGGTAAACTCAGTGCTGTAAATTGGCCAGCGTGACAGTGGGTTGCTGGATTTAGTGTGGTGGCGCTGGAATTGAATTTTGGGAGGTGGCGCAGATTAAAATATTAAATCAAGGCCATCTGTCCAATCTGATCCACATCTTTTTTTGCAACTCTTCATAACTCTGGCTGTGTCACTGTAGAACTGTGTGTGTGTGAGAGAGAGTTTGTGTGTGTGTGTGTGTGTGTGTGTGTGTGAGAGAGAGAGAGAGAGAGAGAGAGAGAGATTCAAATTTCAAAAAAACTAAGTTAAAATAAAAAAGTAATTCCAAATTAACACTGAATTTGTCTTGCTTATTATGTCAAATTTTAATTACTTTTTCTCAGAAGGTATGTTGATAGAAATAGCTGTGTGTGTGTGTGTGTGTGTGTGTGTGTGTGTGTGTGTGTGTGTGTGTGTGTGTGTGTAGGAGATAGATAGGGCTTAAACCCACAGGAAGCTGCCTGCTTGTATAATATACTGTATACAGTGTATTGAAGGACCTCATCACTGTGTAACTCAAACACCCAGACACACACACACACACACACACACACACACACACACATAAACAGATTATAGCAACTCACCAGTTCACTGCAGCTGTCTGAGAACTTTGAGTGAGAAAGAGCAATCTAGGTTGCTGTAATAAGGCATGGAACATACAGCAGAGTTACTGTGTTATCTCTTCCACTTCACTCTCTCTCTCTCTCTCTCTCTCCTTCATCTTACTCTCTCTCTCTCTCACTCGTTCTCTTCTGCTGCAGAACATTTAACAAGAACCTGTCAGCATTTACCTTTCTTTTCCCCTCTGAATTGTTTTTTCGATTTTTTGCTCAGTGGGGCCCTTTTGCTCTGATGCTCTGCATCTTAACATAACACAGTAAAATGAACCATAATGCCAAATCCGGTCTTATTAAATAAGCTATACAACAACTGTTGTGCTGTTATAGTAAAAGAATCAATAACACGGTGGTGTCATGTGGCACGGCATGAAGCAGAGTTACTGCTACCAGCCCAGAGTTGATTCTTTTCCTATGACAGCATGTCCTGAAGTGTTTATTCCTCTGATGCCACAGTCAAGGATTATAATCTTTTATTAATTACAAAATGACTCATCATACTTTTTTATAGTGACTTTTAATTTTACTTTATCAAGTTCACTTCCTGTTATCACTTACTATAAAAATTTGCACCAATAATTGTGTGTGTGTGTGTGTGTGTGTGTGTGTGTGTGTGTGTGTGTGTGTGTGTGTGTGTGTGTGTGTTTGTAGGTGCTGCCGCGTCAGACCTGTGGCTTATTCACACACACCATCTTTTACAAGGAATATCCTGGAGGCTCAAAAGAGCTGGACAAGAGCATCAAAGGAGGAGAGCTTTTCCTGACTGTCCTACTGAACCCTGTGAGTCCACACACACACACACACACACACACACACACACACACACACACACACACACACACAAACATATGTATACAGTATGATGCAATAAAGCTTCTCATCAGTGTTGCAAGAGACAGGGTCGAAAAACAACAACAATGGATCAGAAAATATGAAAAACAAAAAACATAAATCATAAAAACACAACAGATGAGAAGACGAGATGATGGTGAGCAGAGACTGGGCGGGGCCATGGTGTGGCATTGGTCGCTTTCGGCACTGGTGGTGTAACGGTGTCCAAAGTGAAGTAAAGTTACTGTTACAACCCCGAAGGTGATTATTTTCCAACAACAGCACGTCCCAAAGTGTTTTACTACTCTTTATACCACAGCAATTTGCCAGTGATTACAATTTTTTATTTATTAAAGAATGACATATTGGTACATTTTACCCATTTATAGTTACGTTTAATGTAGTTCCTGTTATCACTTACATTGAAGCAGCTATAAACACTCATTCCCTCACCAGCCTTTCTTTTTTCTCTTTCTTGACATTAAAAAAATAAGTGCAAATTCCTCTTTCCTGAAGAGCTTTCCATGTCGGTGTTCCCAGGTGCAGACTCCTTCCCGAAATGTTTAATAAATGTCTCCTTACAGCAAACATCACCATATCAGCACTTACGCATTTTTTAATGTATAATTGCAGAATCCGCCCTACAAGTCAATGTGTAAGTTGTTACTAAGTAATTACTTAGTAATTACTAAGTCATTGTAAAGGTGGACGGAGACTGTATGGAGCCAGGGTGTGGAAGTCTTTGGAGCTTTTAGAGTCCAGCTCTCCAGCTAGTTTTGTGCTAGTCGTGGGAATATAATGTGTCAGCATGCATTGAGCTTATCTGAATAAGCATGTCATCACTCCCGCTGTTGTCTCATGACAAGAAGAGAGGAAAAAGTGGAGATGAGTGAATAGTGTGAGAGACAGGAATAAAGTAGAGCGATTTTTTTTTCGTCCCCCTCTCGGCGATGTCCTGCCGCGCCACTCAGGCTCCAGCGCTAAACTTAGCTTCAGTCTGCCGGTGCCAGTACCAGCTGTGTGTCTCTTATTAAATTACACATCTACAAATATTAATAAACATCATCACAGTGGGAGCGCTCATCTGTCTCTCTCTCTCTCTCTTCTTCCCTCTCTCCATCTCTCTCTCTCTCTCTCTCTCTCTCTCTCTTGCTCACTTCTCCCCCCAACCCCCCCTCCACACCATGTCCTTTTTAAGCCTTCATTTCACTCGCTTTGCTCCCTCTTTCACTCTCGTTCTCTCTCTGGGGTGCATGTCAGTGTTTTTATAGATTAATTTTCCCAGCATGCTCTTTTTCTCCCATCATGCATTCCTGGGCTCCCCCGCTGCGACACTGCGCACTCGAATCAGCCGCAACATAAAAAACATGAGCCTAGCTGTTTGTGTGTGTGCGCGTGTGTGTGTGTGTGAGAGAGAGAGAGAGAGAGACAGAGAGAGAGAGAGAAAGACAGAGAAAGCACAGACCATACAGTATATAGCACTAAGTTGTTTGGTCATATTGATTGTATTTATATGATTTTTCATCAATTCAAATAAATTTATAGCCATTACAGATTTCCAGCTGTTCACACACATCCTAAACTCTCCATTTTCTTGCTTGTTACCTGTAGTCTGAACCAAATATATGCGTTACCATAACAACAAGGAGTGCGTACGTTGAGTCTTGTCAGTGTAATAACTGAGTAATTAACAGTTTTGGACTAGCAGAACATTATCTAGAGAATCTATGAGATCTATGTAGATCGAAGAAGAAGTTCTAAGATCTAAGAGATCTATATAGATCTATAAGATAGTCTGATAGCTTTGGTGCACTTTTCTGGCCACAACCTTTAGAATTTGGAAGGTTGCACTCTGATTGGCTGTCCGCACTTCCATGAGCTAGTTTTCAGAGGGAATACAAACTTTTGAACACAGTGACACAATGCTCCTTGAATGCAGATAGATCTCGAAGAAGCCACACTCACTGGCTAGCTAGCTCGCACTGATTTGTACGTTCCCGGTGAAAGTGTATCCGGTGAAACAGGCGTCCCTTCTTACTTTCCATCTTATGAGCTACAAGTTATATTCATGAAAAATGTATCGTTCGCCATGTCCACTGATGGAGTCACTAACTCTACTGCAGTAACCTTTTCAATTGGACTTCTGTTTGAAATGCGAAACAAACAGCGAAACGTCCCAGTGTGGTGATACTAAATATAAGCATTTTTGGAACGCCGCTTGACCAATCAAATTAGTGGACTGGAACTAAGTGTTGTATAATTGATCTATTAATCAGATTATTAACTGGCCATTAGGCTGCATGTTAACGGAGCTAATATGAGCTCAGCACTGTGAATTAGAGGGTTAAGAAAGAGAGAGAGAGAGAGAGAGAATGGAAAGAAAGAAAGAAAGAAAGAAAGAAAGAAAGAAAGAAAGAAAGAAATCTACACTGTCAGTCAAAAGTTTTAAAACCCTATATTTTACCATTGTTGTTTATTATCCTTTTTTTTTTTAATCTCACAAAGGAATAGGTATAAATATATCAAGAATAGTTATTATTACATGTTTAATGAATTGAGAAATGTTAAAGGCCAAAATCTCTTTATCGCTCTAATTGGGCACTTTAGTTCCCACATATTTATGTTATACAATTACTCTTAGCGCTATCTATGAGTCTTTTATCTATAGGCTTAACGGCTTTACGCTCCGAGTGCTCCTGTCGTTAATAAAGCATTAATTCAGAGTCCCATTAGGCTCTCAGGGCAAGCCGTTCTAATAAGTTCCACATAGATGAACTTTCCTTATTTAACTGCTATTCTGTAGCATTTTTGTTTGGTCTGTGGCAATAATAGGGTCATATACACAGTTGGCGACTTTAATCCAATATTTGCACAGGGAAAGTTCCTCATATTCAGAGTCGGGTTACGCACAGGCTTAAGTCGAATGCCTGCATGAGGCATTTCGATTATGGAAACCACGTGCATGTAGTTCATGCCTCTGTGGTTGCCCGATTATACTTAGAGTAGAAGTCTTTGAGACAGAGTTTTTCAACAGCGTCTAGACGAACAACTTTAAACCCATGCACATGGCTTCAGCCTGAAACAATTGAGGAATAGACAATGCTCTACAATATATGAATGAGACGATGGCAACATTGAAATCGGTGTCTAATCGATGTCTTGTATATTGCTGCTTGAATACTCCTAGTTCTAATTATCACATTAATCACTGCAAATTTGGTTTAATTTAGCCAAACGGCTTCCACGCTCATTATTAGGAAGGTAATAAAATAGCACTTGATCCAGCATGTTCTTTTATTTCGAATTGTATTTATTTCTTTATATCACGCTCTGACAGTTTGTGTTATCATTAAGTGCATTGTTCTCATTCACGCTGTCTGAGACCCAGAGTCACACAGTGTTTTCATCTTCACTAACGAGCACTGCTATTTTTACCGATATCCTTTCCGCTTTCATAAATCTTCCACTTTTGAGTGGTTTCGATCTGCAAAGCGACTGAGTTGCTAAGGGTGAGGGCTTGATGTCAGTTCTGCGCTCTCCTAATGGTGGCTGTTACACACAGCATGTGTGTGATTCGACTCAACAATTAGTCTTTTGTGTTGGAGCTGATGTGTTAGTGCATCCCCAGGAACCACTGGTGCTTCCTGTTTTATATATATATATATATATATATATATATATATATATATATATATATATAGATATATATAT
>JAKKZJ010000028.1:11168005-11189546 GCA_033441845.1 Pangasius mekongensis
CTTCTCTTCTCTTCTCTTCTCTTCTCTTCTCTTCTCTTCTCTTCTCTTCTCTTCTCTTCTCTTCTCTTCTCACTTCTATCTGTCCTCTCCTCTACTCTAATGCATTCTGAAAGCAAAGTTTAACATCCTGTAACGTTATTGACCAGACTTTGTTAATGTCAGTGCAGACTCTAGGATAGCAGCCCCCTTGGTAACGGTATTGATCGTGATCATAAAAGCCCTGAGAGCGAGTGAACGTCCCCCTGCGGTCCACATTGAAATTATAGCGAAGTCAGGCGCTGAGGGAGCACTTCCTTTCGGTTTTACATCATACCACACTGTGCTAAGATGAGGGCAGCCAGTGATTGAACGTTCTCTTGAGGGGTTTGCCGACTGCCCATAACTTGGCACTAAGACAATCTGAGCAAATTACCACATACTCGCTGAGCATAAAAGGACTGAATCCTTGAAAATACTCCTACAGAACATGGGACGATTAATGAAGGCTTTTTTCTGGAATATAATTAAAGCATTCCAACAACGGCACACTTAAATCTCGCTGGCTAGTTTATGACGCGTGTATTTCTATGGCTTGAGTGCTTACATACAAAAGTCGATCTCTGGGGTGATAAATAGAGTCCATGCATGCTGTTGTGGCCACCGGAAAGCCCTGCTGCTAGCTTCAAGTTGCTAATTGCTTTATACAAGATTTTAATACAGACGTCTGCATTTGTGGTTTGTCAGTTAAAGGCAAGTTAGCACGGCATGAACGTGGGAACAGAGTATGGCTCTTAGAGTTTATCCATCTCAAATCCAAATATCTAACTATAACCAGCCCAATTCTCCAAATGTATTTTGTATCATTCCCAGACATGCCCTGAGTCAATCCCAATCTCCTCAATCTCTCCTTCAAATGTGCCCTATCTCTCTTTAAATGTTATCTCTACTATTTCACCCCCTCATGTTCTCTTTAATATACCCTATACCTCTATAAATGTACTCTTATCTCTCCCTTATCTCAACAACAAATGCTCACATTTGTCTCTGTCTCTCCCCAAATGTGCACCTTTTAGCCATGCACTCATCATGGAGATGTCTGTGATGCTCCTTCATATGTTCATAGAAGTTTGTGATGTTTGTCACATTGCATCATGAGGTTAGCACCAGTACTCAAGATGTCTTACACAGTACCTGCTTTTAATGAACGTTAGGTTTCCTGAGACCAAAATATTCCCACCCACAGGAGATGCTGGGTTTTTTTTAGGCACCGACTCGCCCACTTGACCCAGGCCTTCACTCGCTTGCTCAGATGGCGTGCACATTTTTTTGCTAACATCCACCGGCAATTGTTGGTGTGATGTTGTCATGTACAGCACACACAGTGATTCACTCGGAATGGTCATCAATGGGCATGTGCTTGTTTCTTTTGGGTGGAATTTTCCCTGGTAAAACTTGTTAAGATGTGAGCCAATAGAGCCCATTACTAGAAGCTAAGAATCCATAAATATCCAGTGAATCCTTAAATAGCCTTTTTTTTATAAGAGTAACTGTATTAATTGGGTGTTGAGGATGCAGAAGATAGGGATAGGTGGAGAGTGATGATTCGCTGTGGCGACCCCTGAAGGGAAAAGCCGAAAGAAGAAGAAGAACAAGAAGAACTGTATTAATTGGATAACTGTGCAAATTATTAGTAATTATTTTCTTCTTAATAACAAGAACCTAAAAGACAGCTAAACATGACACCAAGGTTTTCAATGGTTCTTTGGATAATTAAGGGTTCATAGCATGCTAAAATGGTTTTATTTGGAAGCCTTTCTGATAGGGAAACATTTTGTTGTAGTTTTCTACACAGAACCTTTATAGGTTTCCCCAGAGGGACAAATGAAGTACATTCCCCAATTTTTAGCTTAACACTCACCAAATGTAATCTAACCATCTCCAAGTGTACCCTAACCCTTGCCAAATGTAGTCTCATCCTCACCAAGTATACCTTAACCCTCGGCAAAAGTAGCTTAACCCTCCCCAGATGTACCTTAACCCTCCCAAAATGTACTCTAACCCTTGCCGAATGTAGTTTAACTCTCCTAAAATGTAGTCTAACCCTTGTCAAATGTAGTCTAACCCTTCTCAAATGTAGCCCAACCCTCCTGAAATGTACTCTAACCCTCATTACATATAGTCTAACCCTCCTCAAATGTAGTCTAGCCCTCCTGAAATGTAGCCTAACCCTTGTCAAGCGTAGTCTAACCCTCCTCAAATGTAGCCTAACCCTTGTCAAATGTAGTCTAGCCCTCCTGTTATATAGTCTAACCTTCCTGTAATGAAATGTAGACTAACCCTCTTCAAACGTAGCCTAACCCTCCTCGAATGTAGCCCAACCCTCACCAAATGAGGTCTAAACCTCCTCAAATGTAGCCTAACTTTTGCCAAGTGTAGCCTAAACCTCCCCAGATCCCTTCCTTCACAAAATGTAACATTGCCGTCCATATGTATTCCTGGGCCACACAAATCTAGTCTATTCCTACCCCAAATATACACTATCTCTTCCCAAATGCATGCTGTCTGAACTATGTCAACTTTAAAAGTTCGCTAATCCAAATGTACCGTGTCTCCACACCGTTTTACCTCCATTCCTTCCCACATGTAGCCTGTCCCTCCTCAATCGCAAGCTTTCTGCACTGTCTCAAATCCAAAGGTTCAGGGTGTGTGCCCTGTCTGTACCCTGAACCTCCCCTTATTCCAAATTTGTCATATCTCTACCACATATGTATTCTATGTCAACTCCAAGTGCACACTATATTAATCCTAAATGATCCCTATCTCTGTCCTAATGCAAATATGGTATTCCTACCACAGACACTGTATTACTGCCATCTACAGGCAAAACAACTGTATTGTTTTATTAACCCACCCCCCCCATACACACACCTATCACCCCCATGATTTCCACACTACATACCCACATTTAAATACCCATGCAGCCAAACACACTGTAACGATAAAAATCTATACGCAGTTGGTTAAAATACCTCAAAAATACTGTATATTGACATTTGCAAAATATACTAAGTATACTCTGTATAAGAAAGCCAAATATCTGCTCACACTCTGCCTCCTGTTCTGCAGATCAGTATCTTCATGACTCATCTGTCTAACTATGGGAACGATCGATTGGGTCTGTACACTTTCGTGAACCTGGCCAACTTCCTGAAGTGCTGGACCAATCTGAGACTGCACACACTCCCGCCTCTGCAGCTCGCACACCACTACTTTACCCTATTCCCTGAGCAGAGAAACCCACTCTGGCAGGTCTGTGCGTGAACATGCGAGAGAGATGTGTTCGCATGGGCGTGTGTGTGTGCGTGTGTATGTGTGTGTATGTAATAAACTGTTGGAGTAGTACTCAAAAATATGGTCAGCTATGACAAAAATATCAGGCCTATTTTGTTTCATTGTTGCATTGATTCTTTTAAAAATAGATTGAGGTTTAAGGTTAGAGTTATTTTGTTACAGTATCATTGGGGTTGATGTAAAAAAAAAAACACCCAAATATAAACCTACATATGTGTAGTTATTTATTTATTTTATTTTATTAAACCCTTTTTGGGTGGTTATATCTGATGGCACACTTTGTCTTGTCATTATCACTGTCTAACACATCCATCTGCGTCTAAAGATGACCTGCTATCTGTAATGGACATATGGTGTGTATTGGTTGTATTGATTGATAATGTGTGTGTGTTTGTGCAGAACCCATGTGATGACAAGAGACACAAGGATATCTGGTCTAAAGAGAAGACCTGTGACAGGCTCCCCAAGTTTATGGTGGTTGGACCTCAGAAAACTGGTAATTGTGGCATAATGTACTAGTCCTCGATTCTGTATAGGTGGGTAAAATTCCACAGGCGGGCTTTCTTCATGGAAGCCATAATCATTTCTGGATATTAAAAAAAGTCATGACTGTAATTTTTGGAATCATCTAGTCACATTTTGATTTCCATTTCATGAGAAAACCGACATTCTAAGATGTCAAAAGACGTCACTCTCTGCAATTAGGGACGCAGCTAACCATCTACTATACGTAATTTATGCAATCACGCACTTTACGTACAGCCATTTGGCACATCTTTGTTGAAAAGCTGTATGATTCAAGAAGTGAGTCAACTAAGTGGCTAGTGTTATCCAGTCAGGTGTCCGTTAAGTCAAGAATAGAACACTTGTGGCCATGCTGTTATAGGAAAATAATCAACAATGGGGAGGTGTAATGTGAAGCAGAGCTGCTGTTACCACCCCAAGTTGATTATTTCTCAATATTGGCACATCCAAAAATGTTTTATTCATCAGCAATTTGCCAACAATTATTTTTTTTTAATAAATTAAAGAACATCATACTTTTTTTTAAATCAATTTTAAAAATATATATTTTAAAAAAAATTACTTAGTTTAATATTAAAAACCAGTTAATTCCTATTATCACTTGTTGTAACAGCCATTCCCTCACCAGCCTCTCTTTTTCTCTCTCTCTTGAAGTTAAGACAAAATTTGCAGCTTGTCATGTTACCGTGAAACCGCAAAATCTGAATCAAGACTTGAACAGCGCAGTGGCTTAAAACAGAAATTACATCTGCAATGTCAGAGGGAGGAGAGTCAGATTTAGTCATGGATTTGCTGTCAATGGAGGGAAAAAATGGACATAATTAGGAATAGTGGATCTGCACCACTGTCATTTTTATATTCCTACAGTGTTGCAGGTTTTTTTTTAAGTGGCTGAGTTCTTATCAGGGGAATTTAAATATATCTTTCAGATACTGGATCGTTGATCATGTATTTAAAAAAAACTACTACTCTAAAATAAACTACTCTAATGTTGTGTACAAATTATAAAATCCTATTATAGACTAACTAGCCTAATTTAACAGTGAGAATCAACCATCTGTCTGAATGTTTTTTGTCCTCGCTGTGATTTCCTAACGTTCCTGTTGAATTATTTTCATTACGTTGCTTAAAAGCTGACGTCTTTTAATTTTAAAGCGATTCCACTTTAAAGCGCTGTAATATATATTTATTGTCCACACACATTGCGATCTACTCAATTGCACACTCTATTCTCACAGTTCACAACTGTAAAATTTGCAGCGTCTTTTCTAGCACAAGGCTTCAAGGCTGTGTTTGTGTGTGTGTGTGTGTGTGTGTGTGTGAGAGAGAGAGAGAGTGTGTGTGTTTGTGTGAGTGTGCGATAGTGTGAGCTGTTGTTCACCTTGATCCCCCCTGTCACATCTCACCTTGTACAGCACAGATGAAAGTGCAGCCAGAGACATTAGACGCACTGAAGGAGAACAACACAGACTCACTTGGGGGAGAGATGGAGCATCAGAGAAGGGTGAAAAGACAGGAAGGGTGCGAAAGACAAAGAGCGAGCGCGAATTCTTTCGCTGTGTTGTGTTGTCTAGCTAAAGGAGTTTGATTGGTGTCAGGACACCAGTGTAGTTAGACAGTTTGTGCTTTGAGCTCTCTCCACTTCCGTACTAGCACAAACTTATGAAACACTCACTCACCCACTCTCATTCTGACACGCACAAACAGATACTCACAGATACCACGCTTGCTCACTCCCACACACACACACACACACACATTCATATCCTGTCTCTTTCACAGGTACATACATACATACATATATATATATTTACAAGTCCATGCAAGTTTCCCAACACATTCAGACACACATATTTACACCCACAGCTGAAAAATCCATGCTGCAAATAGAGTATTGATTTCAGCCCATTCTCCGTTTCCTTCTCTCTCCGTCTTCTAGCTTTATCTGTCGACTCCATGTAGCGCACTTAAACATATTACACTATCATTATCCGCACAGGGTCTCATCTGTCCACGTTATGAGTCTCGTTCCTCTCGTTCGCAGGCACCACGGCACTCTACCTCTTCCTCCTAATGCATCCGTCCATCTCCAGCAGTTTCCCCAGCTCCAAGACCTTCGAGGAGGTGCAGTTCTTCAACACCAACAACTACCACAAAGGCATTGACTGGTAAAAAAAAAAAAACCTCCATGTGCATTTGTAGGAGCAAAGCACCAAATTACTAAAATTAATGGATTTTTATATATATAATTAAAGGGACAGTTTGTAATTTTCTAAAGTGTTTATAGACCTGTTACAATCATTTAAATTCAGAGAGGACTGTCATTCAAAGTATTTCCAAGCAGTGGATCTGGCTAGTTTATTCATTTCAGGCTACTGTTTAAAAATTTCTGGCCCTGAAATTAACTCCGCCTTCAGCTGAAACGGAGCTATTTAGTCCTGCCACTTTTCCTTATAAGGCAACTCATGAAACATGCTGGGGGGAAAAGTAGAAGCCTTGTTAATGTCATTACTCTCTAAAAATTACTAATGGCTCCTTTAATTTGCTGTTCTGGTACAGAGAATGTCAGTGATAGAACATTAAGGCAACTGTTAGTTTATTATTAATGCATTATTTGATATAATCAAATTGCTTTTCCATTGTAGCTATCAAATATATATATATATATAAAACTAGGTTATTATATATAATTATTATATATAATTGGAACTAATTATATTTATGTTTTGTGGTTAAACACAGTAAGTTTTAGTGGATCACTTGCCTATTTCACTAAAAGTAGGCTTCATGCTAATTTATACAACCCCTGTGTATCCAGGTTCACACACGTGACAGTTTTTATTTTTGTACCAGTATCTTGTAGCATCTTTCAAGGATCACATAGTTTGGAGATGTCATTACCTAGACCAATAATACCTTGTTGTGTGTGTGTGTAAAACCTCTCAAAGGTACATGGAGTTTTTTCCGGTTCCATCAAACGTCAGTACAGACTTCCTGTTTGAGAAAAGCGCTAGCTACTTCCCCTCGGAGGAGACGCCAAAACGAGCCGCTGCCCTGTTGCCCAAAGCCAAAATCCTCACCCTGCTCATCAACCCGTCTGACAGAGCCTACAGCTGGTACCAGGTACTCTTTCCACCACAGCAACCTAAGAAATATGATTAACCAACGTGAAATTTACAGCAGTTTATCTTTCTGAGTGTGTAGTATGCATGCAGATGGCTCAGTGTGTGTGTGTGATTGTGTGGGGTTCTGTGCTGCAGTAGGTTAAAGAGAAGCTAGTTAAAGGGGAGATCGATGCAGCGAGGAGCAAAAGTCAATGCTACATTAGATTACCATCAGCACACTCTCTGCCTTTTAAACTCGCTTATTGAGCTCATTCAGCAGGATGAGTTGTGTGTGAGAGAGTGTGTGTGTGTGTGTGTGTGTGTGTGTGTGTGTGTTGCACACTTCCATCCCGATAATGCTAAAATTCATAATTAAATGTGTATTCCAACAGAAAAGTGAATTTCTTCTCTTGGACTAAACAATATGTCCACCATAAGTAGTGCACTATCTGTGGTACATAATACCTGTGTTAGGTACCTAGCTAAGCTAACACTTACAAGAAAATCTAGCTAGTTGCCTTGATAATTAGCCACTGCCTGTTGCTATTTTTTTTTACTACTATGTTAAATGTTGTCGATGCTATTTTCACACTTTTGTTCATTTTAATTTTGTCTAGGGTGTGTCTAGGTGTTTGGCATTTATCACATGTAGAACTCAAGCATACATGTCCTAGCTAGCTAGTGTTGGTAGTAAAGATTTACGAATGTGACTAAAAAAAATCCTCTCAGAAATCCCCTCAGGTTAGTTTGTGTCCTAGCTAGCTAGTGTTAGCAGTAAAGTTTTACGAATGTGACTTGAAAATCCTCTGACAGAAATCCTGTCAGAATGTTAGAACATCTAGGTATTACCTAGATGGGCAGCGTTATCAGTGAAGATTACAAACTTAAGAATGTGACTTTAAAAAAAAAATTGTCAGGTTTGATCATACTAGCTAGCCTGCTTGCGTTAGCAGTGAAGATTATTAACATTTAGGAATGTGACTTAAAATCTTTCTCAAAATCTTGTCAGATTAGATCATGCTTTGCTAGCTGGCTAGTGTTAGCAGCAAAGATTATGGACATTTATTAAAATGACTTAAAATCCTGTCAGGTTAGATCATAACTAACTAGCTGACTATGGTAATCATTGAATATAATAAACATGTATGAATTTGACTTCAAATTCCTCTCAGCAATCCTGCGGGGTTTGATCATATTAGCTAGCCTGCTAGCATCCGCAGTGATAATTAAGAATGAAACTTAAAAAGCTTCCTCAGAAATCCTGTCACATTGGACCTTATGTGCAGGTTAGCTAGTGTTAGCAGTAAAGATTATGGAAATTTATGAATATGAGTTAAAATCCTCTCAGAAATCCTGTCGGTTAGCTGTTGTTTTCATGCTAGCTAGCGTTAGCAGTAAAAATGACAAACATTTGTGAAATAATCCTGTCAGGTTAGTTCATATCCAAGTAGCGCACACATCAACACGATTACTCACAATGGCAAGATGTGCGTGTCTGTCTCCAGCACCCTATTTAACCTCTTCTGGTTGTTGATTTGCCAACTTTTCCACCCCAGCCAAGTGTGAAAATCTTTTTGTGATTTTTTTTTCATGGATGAAAACCTGATGATAGTGTCAGTGGACAATAAGCAGTCTTTATTAGCTGGTATGAATGCAAGTTTGGTTTTCCTCCAGGCTTAAGCATGGGGGGTGGGGGGCGGGGGTGGTATGTGAGGGAGCGTGCAGAGAGAGAGAATGGGAACGAGGGGGATTTTAAGAGAGGATGGGAGAGATGGAATGCGTGAAAGAGGGAGAGAAAAAAAAAATCTCATCAGCAGCATGCCTCAGGAGGTCCTAGCATGCGATGATTACCAGCAGCGAGAACATGGAAAAGAGAAAGAGCTTTCGATCCCATTTCCCCTCTTAATAAGTGTGTGTGTGTGTGTGTGTGTGTGTGTGTGTGTAGGCACCAAAGCCAGTTACCCAAAATGGATGCTAGGCCTTGTAGCAAACTTTCGTGGTTTCGTTGTATATAAGTTTAATTTCTATTACGCTCATAACACACTCTCTTTCATTCTTTCTTTCTCTCGCTCTTTGTTGCCATGGCAGCACCAGAGGGCCCACGAGGACCGGGCAGCACTTCGTTACAGCTTCTACGAGGTGATTTCAGCTAATCAGCACGCTCCATCAGACTTACGATCCCTGCAGAACCGCTGCCTCGTCCCCGGTCTCTACGCCACACACCTGGAGAGATGGCTCACTTACTACCCACCTGGCCAGGTACACACGTATACACACACACAAAGCTATACACACAATGCGGAAATATATTGAAACCGATGATTGCCGATGACGGCATATATTTACGTCAAAATTCCAAAGTGTGTCACGTTTCCTGCAACTATGTATTCCCAATGTTAGTGCTGTGGCGAGACATTTAATGTGAAAATATGTGTGTAAACGTTTTATTTCACTGAAAGCGTAACTGGCGTTAGTTTCCGAGTAGATCCAGCATCACTCGAAGGATTTTTAGCTTATGTTAGCTAGCCAATTTACTTCGCAGCATTAGACTGTTAGGTAAGGCTATATGGATGTTTCAAATGGTATACAAAATCTAAATCACAGCTCCCTCTATTGGCTGCTTTTTTTTTTTAGTACATCATCTGTTTTCTTAGTTGTTTTCCCAGTGTGAACACAATACTCGCACTAAATCCGTTTTTTTTATTTAAATCAAGAAAAAAATTTCTTTCTGTGTCCGCATGGGTTTCCTCTGGGTTCTCCGGTTTCCTCCCACCTCTCGAAAACATGCTAGTCCAGAGTGTATCTCCACCTCACACCCAGTTTTCCTGGGATAGATTTCCCCGGATCCACCCTGACCCTGACCAGGATAAAGTGCTCCCTGAAGATGAATGAACGAAAAATAAATGGAAGTCTGTTGGAGACACTTTTATGGAGTACACGTTTATGGAGTACAAAGACGCAAACATAGACTTGCTCAGAGCCTGTAGTTAATTTGTGTGCGTGTGTGTGTGTGTGCGCGTGTGTGAGTGTAGCTGATGATAATAGATGGGCAGCAGCTGAGGAATGATCCAGCGGCCTTGATGGACGAGGTGCAGAAGTTCCTGGGCGTCTCTCCGTACTTTAACTACTCACAGGCACTCACGTGAGTTTAAGCAACACACACACACACACACACACACAGTAATGAGCTTTTCAGTGTTTTATGGGTAACATAATCATAGATTTGTTACTAACACTAACACATTTGTGGTCAGTTTGATTACACAGGCTCTTACCTGATAACAGCAAATGAGATCAATGCTGATCAGTGTAACACAGCTATGAGCCATTAGTGTTGGACCTGAACAGAAAATTTAGCTTCATCAGGAGCCTGTAATTAAAAACAACTCATTACGCACTTTCTCTCCTCCCCCCTCCTCGCTTTCTCTCGTTCTCTCTTTCTTTGTCTCTCTTTTCATTCTGTTTAATTAAGAGGCGTTTGGCAGCTCTGTTCTCTAGTGGCTAGGCTTCTACAGCCAATACAGGAAAACACATTTATATGACAATCAGCATCTTGCCAAAAAACTGATTCACAATCTACAACTCTCTCACACACACACTGATGGTTTAGTGAAGAGACAGCACACATACAGCCTTGCACTGCAAATTGTGGCACTAGAAAAACTGTAACTATGCTTTTTTTCCCCCCCTTTTTTCTATTGGCCACCATTCAAGTTGTGTGTTCAAGTACCTGTTAAATGTTGGCAGCAATAGGAAGTAATGGAACTAATAGTACATACATACACACTGAAAAAACCAACAACAGAACTAAAAAAAAAAAAAAAAAAAAAAAAAAAGCCCTGAGGTTTGGTGGAAATAAAACAGCAACTTGCCGTTTTATTTCTCAACCTGCAATGAGGTTATTTTTTGATGTAAGAAACATTGATTTGTATGGAAAAAAAACAACAATAATACTTTGGTTTTTGATATGGCATGCTACCTAAAGAGGTTTTTAAGCGTTTATCACATTCTTAGAGTGTTACATTCATTTCGTATTTCCTTCATTTAATTTCATCATAGTGCAGATTAGCTAGCCAGTTTTAACTAGCTACACTGGCATGCTAGTTAGCACTACAGTACGTAGCTGCATTTCAGATGGTGTACTGTGCACTATATACTATTCACTATGCTCTTACGTATTTAGAACTAATTTTGTAAACTTGTAAACTCTGAAATCAAACCTTAACATTTTACGCACCGAAATCTAAAGCGTGATATCTGTAGCTCACGTGATTAAACCCAAATTTTTATTTCCGGATACTTGCGAAATATTTTCGTTTCGCAAGTTGAAACTTGCACTGTGTTGTTATTCGTCATATTTCTTTGTTTCGTTCTAATTTTCTTAACACATTTTGAGTTTCGAATATCTTTTCAGCAAGACTTCAGATAAATGCTATTAATGTTACACTGGGCCTCGCAGCTGACCAATCAGCAGCTTGGATTTAAATGCGCACACTCTAGGGCCATCCTTCTCTCTTTCTGTCCTTTCTTTAAATCCCTCCATCACTTCCAGGTCCTAGCAAGCAGCGTGTCTTTCCTTCAGGAAATGTAGATCCAGTTTCTTGATGAAATTTAAGATTATTATTATTTTTTTTTTTGTAAGTAACGCAGCCAGTATACGCTGGTTAACTAAAGGACTACCGAATGTAAGACTGATAAAATCTCTGAATATGAATGATGATGTAATTGCATTTAATGTAATTGCATTCAAATTGGTGGAACAGCTACTAGAAGTAAAAGGACTAAAACAGTTGGGTATGTGTGAGGGGGAAAAAAACCCCAGTGTGGATCACAGATTTAGAGCCTGTAGGACTTTAGAAGAATGAAAAGAAAAAAAAAAGATAAGATAAGTCAGTGTGCATATGTGTGTGTGTTTGAGGAAAATGCGTGTTGGCAGGATCGATGGTGCTTTGGGGTGTTTGTACTGTACTTTAGTTCAAGCGTTCACATGTAATCTGTGTTTACAGCTCAGGCAGCAGACTAATTAACACCCCGGCCCACACTTCCCATCACACCCCCGCACCCCCCCACGCAGTGTTTATCAAACCCAACCATGTCGCCTCTGACAGCCAGACAAGGTTACGCCTGACATGTGTCAGCCCCTGTGTGTGTGAGTGTGTGTGTGTGTGAGTGTGTGTGTGTAAGTTTTCGATATGAGGTGGATTTACTTCTCGAAATGAGACGACATGATTGAGCTCTCATCCCTCATTTCTCTCTTTCTCTCTATTTCTGTCTCCACAGATTCGATCCTCAGAAGGGATTTTGGTGTCAGCTGCTGGATGGAGGCCGAACTAAGTGTTTGGGCAAAAGCAAAGGTCGCAAATATCCTCCTATGGATGCCGAGGTAACACCAAATAGCTAAGGAGCGCTTTTTATGTTTGCCGAGTCTGAATCCGAGCTGAAGTGGCAACATTCAATTCGTTTACTATCGGGTTTGGTTTAGTTTCAGATAATGAAACGAACTGACAAGCCAAAAAAAAATAAACATGGGTGAGGGATGTGAAGGGTTGAAAGTTCTTAGTTCTGGCTGCAGAGCAAATCGCAGGTTTATACGAATGCGCTCGGTCTTATATGTTGTTGTTTCTATAGTAACAATAGTAACAATCTATAGTAACAATCATCGGTTTCTATAGTAATAACTCATCACACCACGCTGCCATTGATTCCATGGATTATTATAACAGCTCACGTGCAGCTCGATAAGCTAAAAATTCATTTCTGATTGCGAATAATCATGCATGCTTGTTATGCAGCCCGTAAGAAATAAGATAAGGGACGCACACTGAGCTGAACACATGGTACGTTGCCAGTTTGAATATTGGTTCTTGTTTATAGCCTAATTATATATACATTACATCCTTCTTTTATGGGCAGCGAGCACAATGGATCAGACTCATTTCATTCAGATTCATATGCAGTCTGTAACAGGTCCAGGATCTCACTCGTGCAGCGTGATATAATGCAATCGAGAAACAGTTTCACCGCGAACACTCAGTCCTTACTGCAGACTTTATGTCCACTTTTATATGGAAATGAAACTGGCAAATAGATTTTTAATTTTTTTTGGTCAGGCTTACAGCTAAAGACATTCTCCATCTGCTGAATGCCTTCTTTAAAAAAGGAAATTAATGTTGTTTTCTTATATCAAATAACCACATTTATCCTGCACATTCACAAAAATGACATTTTAACTGCTGGTTTATTGCTGTTAGTCAGCGTAGCAACTTAAATTGCTGTTTTAATACGATTCTAAACTGACTGTCCACACAAACACATGTATAACTGTGAGTGAGAGGCGGTATTGTGAAAAAAAAATAAATAAAAAAATAAATAAATAAATAAAATATTTATTGAAAAATATTTTTAAATAAAAAAATTTAATTCAGTTCAATTTATATATATTAAATTAAAATAAAAAAAAATTACAATTAAATATTTAATTTGTGGTGTAAAGTCCTCTAACGTATTGTGTATTACATCGACATGCACACCTCCATTTTTTTTTTTTTTTTTTTTTTTTTACCAATTTGCAAGACTACTACTACAAGATACTTTGTATGTAAAGATAGAAAAGGTTACAGTACCTTTTATACTTTTTTGTACAAGTTCATCCGCAAGAAATCGAACAAAATCCAAACACAGCATTGTCGGCTTTAGCGAAAAAATGGCTACGGGAAAAAAGAATTACGAACATAACTGGGATAGTTTTTAATCTGATAGCTTTTAAAGGTGCAATAGGCAATTTTTTTTTTTTTAATCCGTGGCCTTACATGGCTGAGCAACCCTCTTTAGAAAACTGCCTTACAGTCTGGAATGCATGTTTGTGTTCATATAGCCATCCTGTCAGTCATTTTATAGACACTCCCTCACACCCCTTCACTCCACACCCTGCTAACACGCTAATACCAATGCTTAGCGCTTATCGTTAGAGCTTAATAAGAAATAAAAAAGGACAGCGACTGCAATGTGACCATTCTCATAAATCATTATGAGTCGGATTTTGCGTGTTTACAGCGTACTATACGTTATACGTTATAGTGCGCTTGAAAGTGACATCATGGCAATCCTTGATAATGCTAACTCTAGTCGTGTTCATGGGTGGGAAAAGGGGGCGGGATCAAAAAGAGTAAAAATAATAATAATAATAATAATAATTCAAATCTTATTCAGCTCCACCTGCATAACTGTGGCCTGATCCTGACAAATGTCGAGAAATCTTACGTAATGCACTTTTAACTTTCTGTGTGAGGTGGGAATAGCTGTAGCGCCCCCTGGTGAGCTGATGGTGAAAATGCTTTGTTTGGTATTGAAGAATGAAAAAAAAAAAAGAAATAATTGCATTACCCAGCTTTAAGAAGCTTTGACCATTCTTAAATTATGATAGATGTAGTTTGCTCTGATTTTAACTGAGAGCCGCAGTTTGTAAACCATGCATTTAATAAATACAGCAGGGTAAGTGAAAAAAAAAAAAGAAGATAAATCTGACATGCTCAGTACATCTTGTGTGTTTGCCGAAATGTATATATGTATGTGTAGTTGCTGTTCCTCAACCGGCAAGCAGCATGGTGCTTTGCATGTAGAGCCTCCACACAGGAAATTACACAAAGAGTTACATAAAAAGCTGGTTACATAAAAAAAAAAATCGATTTCAGAGATCCTCGTGAAACATATTTATGTACGCTGTCCATCTAACACACGTAATCCTAAACACCCCAAGGTTACAGCATGTTCTCGTGCCCCTGTGAGTATACAGTATGCTGTGTGTGTGTATGTGTGTGTGTGTGAGCTTTTAGGATGCTGTGTGTGTATAATTAAGGAAATCCAAAATGGCACCCTGTATGACCCTGTAAGACACAAAGACACTAATATTTTCCATTTGAATTCATTTTTAATTGAAATCGTTTTCATTATTAATTATTACAGCTTTGTACATGTACATAGAGTGGCTTTGACCTTTGAAATTTCAATATTAAAAAAAAAAATCTAATAGTTCTGAATAAATAATAGAGATTTTTTTTAACGATGTAACCTCTCATTCACTCTGTGTGTGTGTGTGTGTGGGTGTGTGTGTGCGTGCAAGGACAAAGCAGCGGTGATATAAGGCCCATCTGTCTGTTCATCTCTCGGCCATTTTTCTTCATTTCGCACTCATCCCTCTCTCATTTCTCTCCGTTTTGCTCGCTCTCATTTGTTGCCGGATGCAGATCTCCACATGACAATCAGCAGCAGTCACACACACACACACACACACAACTCAGTTTCATAAGCATATGATAAAGCTGTTCGCAACAAGATGTTAAACAGCATCAGGGTTTAGCAGCTGTTACTTGTAACATTAATGATAAAATGCTAAAATTCAGAGTAATGGGTCAAAGACAGATGGAATTTTCAACAAATATAACTTATTTATTTTAAAATATATATCGCTTTTGTGTTTACGGGACATCAGTGGGGTGAAATGATGCTATGTGTTGTATTGTATTTAGGCATATTAATAATATATATGCAATTATCCAATCAGCTAATCATGTGGCTGACCGGAACAGGAATGTGAAGGTGGAAACAGGAAACGTCGCCTGGTCTTTTTCTGATCTTTAACTGTCCAGGTTTAATCTGTAGCCTCAGATTCCTGTTCTTGGCGGACAGATGTGCAACCTGATGTGATCTTGTGCTGTTGTCGCTCATCCACCTCAAGGTTCGATGTGATGTGTGTGTCCTGAGATGCTTTTCTGCTCACCACGGTTGTAAAGAGTGCTTGTTTGAGTTACCGTAGCCTTCCTGTCAGCTCGAACCCGTCGGACCATTCTCTGCTCACTAGATGTTTTTTGTTTTTCGCACCATTCTGTGTAAACTCTACCGTAGAGGCTGTTGTGTGTGAAAATCCCAGGAGATCAAGACTCAGATCAGCCAGTCTGGAGCCAACAACCATGTCACGGTCAAAGTCACTGAGTTCACTAAGTCTTTTCCCCCATTCTGATGTTTGATGTTATGCCCTTGACCTGTATCTGCATGATTTCATGCATTGTGCATGCAATGATTGCCTGATTGGATAACTGCATGAACATGGCTAATTAATAAGACGCATTAATTTCTCTATCTTTCTTTCTTTCTCTCTCTCTCTCTGTCTCTATATCCAGTCTCGCCTCTTTCTCTCTCGCTTCTACCGGGATCATAACATCGAGCTGTCAAAGCTCCTCCATAGACTCGGTCAGCCTCTCCCAGCATGGCTCCGCGAGGAACTACAAAAGGTCAGGTAGCATTTATTCCACTGACCCTGCCTCTTCTCGGGTCAAAGGTCAAGGGTCGTGACCACAAAGGACACTGCACCTGGAGGGAAAGCGGCCAGAGTTGGACAGAAGGCCAGTAAGTGGTGCTGCTGCACCTGAAGTGCTGAAGTGTGGGAGTGATACTGCAAAGGCAATACATAAAACTCAGAACGGGAGCGAGGGAGAAGGAGCGAGAGAGAGAGAGAGAGAGTCTGAATGCCTGCAAATACTGAGTCAAAAAAAGTCAGAGTCCAAGACCAAGAACTGGTTTTATTCCATAATTTATCCAAATCCAAATCCAAAGCAAATGGTGCACGCAGGAAATTCTGCCACGTTTCAATTTTCTCTCAAGCTAATAAATAATCGGTCTAATTTTTTTCAACTGTGTGTTCTTATTTAATAAGAATCAATCAGTGATTTTGGCAAGCTGCCGAAATAAAACCAGTTCTCAGTGATGGTCTCTGCTGTAGAAAGACTACGTTACAGCTCCATGCTCTGGTCATCATCTTCATCACACAAGAAAGTTTAATGCAAATCTAACAAGATTTCCTGTTTCTTTTTCTCTGACATGGCAACTGCTCGCATTCTCTTTTCTCACTTGAACATGAACTCTTTAGCAAACAACGGGCAAGAAAACGTATTTACACTGGACACAGATCCGGAAGTCATGCTGCTGGTTATTGGAGCGTCACAGGTTGAGTCTTAATCAGTGAAGTTAAATGGACTCGGACGAAGCGACGGAAATAAATAAATTTATTCTGAATTAACACTGAATGGATGAGCTCACTGGTGATGCAATGCTGAGAGTAGTGTGTGTGCGTGCGTGTGTGTGTGTGTGTGTGTGTGCAGGCCAGAGTTCCCTGTGTGAAAGTTTCCTGCTCTTTATTTTTCTTTTTGCCTCATTTGAGCAGAACTGCTCTGGAAATCTGTACAGAATAATTATAAATATGTATTAAACACTGGAAATATGTTTTAATAACACCATAATTTCCTCTTGGTTTTTTTCTTTGATCACAGCGCTGTTGAATGCTCGATTCTGCTTGCTCAGAAGATGTTGATGAATTTCCTATAACAGCAGCTCTGACAGTAGTGCAAATCACAGGCTTATATTAATGACCTTGTCGTAATATGTTATCATTGCCATAGTAACAACATAAATGCTGCACATAAACTTTTGGTTTAAAAAATGTGTATTAGAAAAAAATGTAATAATGTTTTAATATGGTTAAGTTTTCCGTGAGGAGACGTTTCTTTAGCATTTTTATGAAGGAGTCTCCAGTGTCCATGCTTTGGAACAGTCAATACGTTTCTCATGACATTTTTAAATATATATAAAATCTAAAAATATTTTAAAATATTTAGTAGATAAAAAGAGAAGCTGGTTACGGATCAGCTGTAGCTGCTGTAACGCAAGTGATAACAGGAACTAACTTGTTTCACAGCGGTATAAGTGGAGTAAAATACTTTGGGACATGCTGTTAGAGGAAAATAATCAACTTTAGCATGGGAACAGTAACTCTGCTTCATGTTAGGCTGCATACGCCACCCTGTTAAAAGCTCTAATATGGTTCTACTGATTAAACTGTCCTTAAACAGATTATTACCTATTAACTTAAAGTGTATCGCTCACTTAAAGCACTCAGTAGCGACATTTTAGGAACAGTTTGGCGCTTTTTTAATTTTTAATCTTTAGTTTTTTGCATATTTAAAGGTGCTTTAGAATTGCTTAATACTTAAACATCACAGAAATTGTTCTTTATCATTTTGTTTCTTAACGATAAATCGTTTGCTTGATGGCTCTTTAACAGGAGACCTTCAAAGTGCGCGAAACAAAAGCCCTCATTAAAATCTATTCATTAATATCGATGGCTTTTCTATGAATATACTGTCATGTTACTTATGAAAAGGGAGAATGGACATCTGTCTTGTTGGGGTTTGTCATTTTTTTAAAAAATGTGGGTGTCTAAACTTTTGCACTCCATGCTAAGTGGGAACAGATGAGTTGTAATGGATGTGTCTGTCCATCCGGAGGTGCTGCAGTCACACTGGTGAGCATTCACAACAAAGGTGTTTGAGTAATAGATGAGAAGCAGACCAGTACACTAGTATTATTAATAAAAATATATGTGTATGTATATATATAGATACAGATATCAATATATATATATTTTTTTTCATTATTGAATATTACCTGGTTACCATAGCATTAAATTAGCGAGGTGCTCCCTGAGGTGCTCCCTGAGGTACGATACAGTTTTATGTCAGCGCTCAAAATGTAATAAAAATTTGCTTCAGTTGGCAGTTAATATAAAATAAAATATTATTTACAGCTGAGACAAATCCATTTAATCTGACAGTTTATTTTATAACAGTTCCTGTTATCAGAGCTACAAGGCTTACTGCAAGAAAAAGCATTAAAAAAAAAATCCTGTAAAGGTAGAAGGAGTGTTATTTAATGCCCAAAAGGACAAAAATCTGGAACACTCAAACTCAGAAACATTTCTCCCCTGCCTCAATCCATTCCTAACACACTTTCCGTCTTCCTTTTTTCCTCCCTCATTCTTTCTCCAAGCCCGGAGAAAACTCATCTTCTTTCACAAGTGGGTGCCGACACCTTGAACAACCTCGGTGAAACAAAGAGCCTGTGTCCTGAACACTAATATTCACATCTACTTGGTGTTCTGACAGGAACGGCAGCCATTTTCGAAACGCTAAAGCACATAGTATCTGTGGCTGAGGCGCACAAGCTAAAAATGCTGACACGCTACAAGTAGCAAGCCGGTTTATAAATACAAGATATAATAAATGTGTAATGAAGTAAAATAAAGCTAGTAGGAAAATAAATCTGGCTATGTTGTCTAGCTAGCATGTAGCATTCCCTGTGAGTGTGTAGAGCTACTAATTAGCTAACTAGCAACAAGGTTAGCTGCTAATTAGGCTACAATAGCGCATGACCTTATCTATTTATTTATTTTATTTTATTTATTTTTATTTTTTTATATTTACAGAAGTTTATGAATCCATGTACACTGACCAAAGACAGCATGTTCTTTCAGGTTTTCTTGCCAAATAGTGTTCCTCATACAACAGCTAAGTCAGACAACTGCTGCCAAATACTGCTCTCTATTAAAAATACGTACAGTAAATATACCATCAATGCCAAGTGCTGTGCTCAGGCGACAAGCTCATTCTAGCAAGTACAATTAACACAGACGTATTAACAAAGTGTAAAGGTGAAATCGCCACAAATGCAAAGTTTACATCCATTTTTTTGTCATTCTGGAAATGTGAACGTTTTTGTTTGAAGCAACCGTTATTGCTTTTAAACCTAAAGGTAATTTCACACATCCTGATCCTTTTATTCATTAATCTCCTTAGTAACAGGTTAAAACACGACTGTCTTTGAAAGAAACGCACAAACACAATGAGTCCTGTGTTTGGGGTGCAAATAGGAAGAAGTCGTAGGACAGACTGAGCTAACAAACAGGTCACATTTGGTCTCACACACACACACACACACACACACACACACCGTCCTTGAGCGAGGTAAGCTGGGTTTGCCTGGCAGTGTATGTTGAATTCGGTGAATTTCTCATTCCTCAGAGAACCCTTGACCCTGCTTGAAACCTTTCTCTCTCTCTCTCTCTCTCTCTCTCTCTCTCTCACACATACACACACACACACACACACACACACACACACACACACACACACACTCCAGTCTCTTCTGCTTTTTGCTGTAGATTTATATTTTAAAAAAAAGAAAAAGAAAAAAAAACGTATGGTTTCAGTATCTGTAAAGCCAGTGATAAAATACTACGTATAAACCTATTATCTCTAGTAAAGCCAATTAATTCCTTGAAGGCTTTGTTACCATTCATCAGAATGACATTATACATGCACTACAGTTATACATTAGCTACTTTCAGTTAGCAATAATCAGCTAATGACATCAATATAATTTTTAGTGTTTATTTAAAAAGTATGAAATTTTATGAACAGGTCAAATATAATCCCTGAGCACTTCCTCACATCCATCCTCAAGTGATGCATTCTGATACTGGAGACTCCGTAAACGTGTCCTTACAGAAAACGTCACATTTTTAAATCTGTTTATTATTAATCTGAGATTACGTGGAGGATTCACCGTGGGAAAGTCATTAATATAGAAATGCGCATTAGTGTTATTATAAACGGGTGTGTTATTATAAACCTGTAATTTGAATTACAGCTGGAACTACTTTCACAGGTGCTGTTATAGAAAATTAAACAAATTCTGACCAATCAGACATGAGAATTCAACAGTGATGTGGCATAATGTGTGTCAATATTCAACAAAAGTTTTATAAGGCATTTTTACTTGGTGGTACCAAGTATCCTTATACTTTTAATATGTATCTTTCACCTGGAAATATGAATATAGTATACCTTTAAAAAAAGATTTAAGGTACATAATTAGAAAATGATTATCTTTTAGAGTAAAGCTTTAAAACTTTTCTAGGTAAAAAAAACAAACAAACTATGTACTAATGGTAGAAAAGGTGTCCGACTGATGGTACCACCCAAACAACAAAGAAAAGTATTTTTGCTTTTTCTCTGAGATTTGGTTTTGTCACCAAAGATAGGGAAGTATAAGCAAGTACAATTCTAATATCTAACAAATAGAATATAGTAAGAAATTGAATGGAAACTTTTTTATACATATTGAACAAATTTAAGGTTTAAAACCTTAAAAATATCTTAAGTATCAGCACAAAAGTTCACAAAATTTAACGTACTCTCATGCTTGCAATAAAAACATAAATACATAAGCTAGGAAAGTTAGAGTCAGTTTAACTCAACCTTGGAAGTTTCATAACTTAGCTATAGCTATAGAAGTTTAAATTCTGTACATTATAAACTCCACTGCAGCAACACATGATTCATTGAGATTCTTTTACTGGAGTTTTTATTGGATTTTTGTATCATTAAAGTAAAAAAAAATCTCAGAAAACAAAGTTATGAAAAACTCTGAGGTTGCTACAAGTCTGACTTTCAACCTAATCTTAATCATTTTGAATTTTTCATACGAGTGTGCAAATTCTTACAAAATTGAAACTGTCAGACCACATTGGCAAAAGAAAGTGTTTTTTCGCTAAATATGTTCTCATTTGTTTCGAAAGAATTGTTACTTTTATTCATATTGCACTACACCAATGCGATGTAAGGCTTCCAGAACATTCGTAATAGCACCAATGCACCAATACACTGTTACAGTGAACTTAATAAAGCAATAGC
>JAKKZJ010000028.1:11203695-11226484 GCA_033441845.1 Pangasius mekongensis
GGGGCGAGAATTCCTGGGATAACCACAACCTCAAATTTTCCTGCTGTCCACCTTCTCATTCTGTCAATCATTATTCTGTTTGTCCAGATGGTAAAAAGATTTGCATTTCATTAATAGAACTGAATAAATCAAATTTTTAAGGAATTAAAAAAAAAAAAAAAAAACTTAATCTGTATTAATCTGTTATGTATTCGAAATGCTAGAAATCATGTCTAGTTTGCATTCTTTGTACAAATGTCTTAGTAGAAATGCGCCAAAGCCATTCTAGCAAGAATTAATTATAGTTATATTTTTTGTGTGTTTATACCTTACCTTTTATGGTTAGCTAAATAAAGACTAAATAATAATTCATGTTTTTATGCAGAAATAATCTCGGAATGAATTTCAATACAAAATTGACTGTATATAACAATAAAGTTTGGGATACACATACTGGATTTGCCAAAATTTGAATAGAATAAGTGTAAAATCATGGATTATACCTCACCTTTGACCTGGGTGCTGTTATCCCGTTGCCCATAGTTACAAATGACTCCGGCGTCTTCGCTATGGCGACAGTTGTGGCTTCCTATTGGCTGCTTGATGCAGTCAGCCAGCGAGCGCTCGGCACCTGTGCACTTCACGTTGTCGACATGAATAGGCCCGTGTCCTTCTCCAAAATACGCCATGACACGAGCTTTGGCCACACCACTGCAGAAGATGAAATTTAAAAATGTAAAAGAAAATAAACAAATAAAACTGCACTAGACCTGGAAAGATGAACGCGTTACATATAATGTATGAATGATGGTGTAACGTGTGGGAAAGAGAGGCAGGCGCGAGTGCGGATATGTTTATATCCAAGTATTGTAGTCTTTGTCAAGAGCGGGGGTCAATAAACATGTAGGCAAATTCAACACATCATCACAGAGAAATAAATATACAAAAACGATAATATAGAATAATACAGAAAGTGTCAGGGAATAAAGTAGAAATGACAGAGAATAAATAACCAAACTAATCAAGGTGAAACACAGAACAGGTGAACACAGTAGGATAATCAACCAATGAGAAAACCAAAACATAGGCAGAAGGACAAACATAAACAAAAGTACATGGAGAACGCAGAACAACAAGCAGTGCTGGGAATTCATGACAGATGGCATGTACAGAAATAAACAATTTTGATATACGTTGAAGACATTTTATTTCCAGTCAATAAATGGGAAACAATAAATTCTCATATGAAATATATCTGAATGTCCTGTTCACACACGGTTTGCATGATTTTTTTCACATTGCTGCCATTTGTAGCACATGTGCTTGTTATCATTTCAGCTGATAAACTCACGCTCACACACATTTGGAACTTTGCGTAAGTGTCTATAACAATAACATGGCAGCCCCGAGGTTCCCAATGTAGCACTCTAGCAGGGGGGATTGTGGGTCATCACAAAAGTGCATCAGTATTTTAATCCATCCTAATACCTAATATCTACAACCTGGCTGACCCCCGAATAAGGACTGTGTGTGTGTGTGTGTGTGTGTGTGTGTGTGTGTGTGTGTGTGTGTGTGTTAGCACTAACACAACCCAGTCCTCGTAAGGAGATCGGTCAGGTTCCCTCTTTGCTAAATAATGAGTGTGTGTGAGTGTGGGGATTAGATTAAATCTTATTATGACAAGGTGTGTGTGTGTGTGTGTGTGAATCCAACTTATCATTTTAATCATCTGAGTTTAATAAAAACAGTCGTAGCTGAAGCTCTGGCTTTAATCTCTATAAAAGCCCTCATTTCACGTGGAAAGAAGAAAAACAATAAAATACTCGGTTCTCTCTCTGTCTCACGCACACACATGGAGAGTCTCGGTAGTGATGTAATGGTGCTTCTCATACGTTTGTATTCTTATGCTTTCCATATGGCTAACCTCTAAAACGTGTGTGTGTGTGTGTGTGTGTGAAGAAGACTTGGCCCTTCTCTGTCAGAATGGATGTTAGGGCAGAAAAGTCCACTATCGAGCACTATCTCATGCAGCTTTTCATTCTAATATTTTCATATTAAGTGTATGCTTGCTAGATAGATGCGAAGTATTTGCGGATTTATTCGTAAAGCGTTTTTAAGACACTTAATTAGAAATGAAGACAAATAAATCTGATCATTCAACAAAAGAAATGCTGGCGTACGAACGTAGGACGGGCCGGTCTGTCTGCGCAGAGCCGTAATCCGTAAACAAATGCCTCGGCTCATAGAAGATTTAGCGCTCACTTTTTATTATTAATATGACATATTATTAAATATTTTTATTGACATATAAATGGATCAGAATATCTTCCACTTCTGCCTTTCAGCCTTTACCCTGATTGGTCATTTCGTGCTCCCAGCTGTCTGTGCACTTGACCTTTTATGGGGTTTTGTGGGCGTCACTAGATGCAAATGATGCAAATGATCAACATACGCACGCAAGTACGACGAAACCTTTGTAAATCCACATTTACACACAACTTTACTAAAAGACAAATGAGGCCCATTAAACATATATTAGCAAGTATAGATATGAAAGTATAAAGTGTATCCTAACTAGTATGCATATTAAGTATTTACACTTGTTAAGTGAACACTAGTTAGCATAGATATGAAATATGTACAGTATTTTCATTAAACTAGTAGAAATACTTGTACGTTAAACGTACATTAAATACAAAGTATGTATACTTATTAAGTACATACTAGAAGTATGTACACTTTCTAAATGCATGCGAGGAAGTATAGACACCTCGTTCATTTAGTTGTGTTTTACTGCGTTAAGAGTTGGTATGATTATTTTTTAAGAGTGTTACCTGTAGCCCAGCTGTCTACACACCACTTCTGCATCCTCATCTGTCCATCCGTCGTCACAGATCGTCCCCCATTGTCCGGCCACTAGAATTTCGATCCGTCCTTCTCTCTCATTCTCACCGCCCACCAGTCGAACCGGTACACCTGAGACGTAATCACACATACACGCGATTGTGCAAACTGTAACAGACACTCTGAAGTAGTGTATGAGGTAGAGAGGGACTTTTGTAAAAGGATCTCAGAAGTATGAGTCAGAAAACCATATGCACATAATAAAACACAGATCATACATAAGCCAAAAAAATAGTACCTGTGATATGATATTCATGTGTGTGTGAGTGAGTGTGTGTGTGTGTGTGAAAGAGAGAGAGAGAGAGATGTAACACAGTAGGGACAGTGGAAAACCACCTGGCAGTTAAACGGGAGTTTAAGGTTTCTAGTCATGGAACGGCTGCCTTTTCTCATATATATGGCCCCCCTCTCTCTCTCTCTCTCTCTCTCTCTCTCACACACACACACACACACACACACCATAGACTATAGACTCCATATGTAGTGTCTGTGATCACAACTTGGCCTCTTTTCAGAAGCAGTCTAATGAACGTCCTGTTGAATTAACCCTACATCATAAATTGTTATGCACTAATGCACACACAACAACACACACACACGTGCACACACACATTTATTGCACATGACCTCCATTTTTCAGCACGTGAGTTTCTGAGCAAAACCACGTATTCCCAATTAGCTGCTGGTTTGGCTTTGAATATAAACTTACACACGGTGGTTCATATCGGCTTACACACAGCTGATGTCAGAGTCGTTTTCATGATTGATTGCCAAAAAGAACAAAAATGAGGGAAAGAAAAGTCTGCAACCCTGGGCAGTGGCCTCCTGCAGCAGGCTACAGTTATTCCCACACGCCATTGCAGTTTCCTCAAAACAGTCATTATCCTTTCCCCATGTCTCATAAGCGGAAAGAAACACGAACGTTTATGGCTGTAAGCCTTAAACATATAAGACAGAGTGACATACAATGTTAAGTATTTAAGTTTACTAACCCTTTAAAATCCAAACCTATTTTTAACAATTATTCCTTTAATACTAGGCTTCAAATGCTGCCTGAACATTAGAGATCAAATATTACTACATTATTTAGAAACAAATACTAAAGGAATTCTAAGTGAATGCAAACACACATACGACTAGGAGGTGCAGTATTTTTTTATTAGTTTTTTTAAATAGAAAACTTGCCAGAAAGGTTCACAGGCTATCTGATGGAGACTAGAGGTGCGCATTGAGACTGGGATCCCACAGGACATGGGAGATTTTTACTTTCATGCAGGCACAATTGAGTAGTCAGAGCATACGGTGCTACGAGATGCATTTACAACATCCTTAGTAAGTGCCTGGTCAGGGTCCTGCTGGTTTAAATTAGGCTGCTAGTTTGCCTTTTGGGAACAGAACCAACTAAATTTGTTAGGAGATATTACAAGCAGGTACAAACAAAATTAATGGCTGCGTGAGTGGGATTGCAACGACAGTCCCGGACATATGGTTAAATGAGAACAACTGTAACTCGAGTGATGTAGCTGAGGTCGAGGAACTGTCAGAGCCAATGGGATAGTGGCAGCGTCCATATTTCATTTCAGGCCACACCCACTCTGGATTTAAATCGTTAAACAGAAAATTATTATAAGTAAGAGTCCCAGAACTAAAAAAAAAAAAAAACTCTTTCCATGTTGCTGCTACAAGTGAGAGCTTCAAAAACGACAATTTCCAACTTTGGCTTACATTTCTATTTACAAAATGATTATATCCCTATCATGTTCCAAACGTTATATTTTTGCCTTCTTTGTCCCTTTTGGCTTTCCACTTCACTTATACAGTCCATGCTTTCTGTTCTTGTTATCCTTGTCCTGTTAGCTGATTAGCAGCACCTGTTCCTTGTTTCTCCTAACCCATATTGATGACTTTGTAAGGGCTAAAAGTAGGTGAAGCATGTTCACAGCTACTTTTCTTAGCCAGTAAAAAGAAAAATACTATTTTGCCAACAGGAGATGATATTTATTACCCTGTGTGTGTGTGTGTGTGTGTGTGTGGTAGCGTAAACTGGATTTTAAAACCAAAGGAGGTCTTTAGTGAGATGCATACTAAACACCAATACAAAGCAGCAAGGGGTAGGGAGCTGAGCATGGAGAAAAAGAAAACTGGAGCCAAAATGTGTAAGGGGTATTTTGGTGCATATTAAAAAGGCAGAGAAAACGTGTGTGTGTGTGTGTGTGTGTGTGTCGTCTGAAAATGGAAGACAGAGGGAAACAGTACATCAGTGTGTTTAGAGTTTTTAGAGGATCTTCTGCTGCTTCAAAATCCCATCTCCTTTTTCCAAAGCAATAAAACTCAATATGCCAAAGATCACAGAAAGAGTGAACACAGCAGGATACACACACACACACACACACACACACACAGAGCCAGCCCATCTGTACAGAACATAGCTCTGGGCTCTTGTGTGGTGAAGAAGCCCAAGGCTATATATTTATAACTACTGCTATTGTCCTCACACGCTATCACATGCTATGCTAACTCTGGACTAAGGGATAAAGTCAGCTAATATTACCCACATCTATTAAAATTAATGTACCCTATGTTAGCTATAGTTAGCCTAGTCAGTGTTTTGTTTAGATAGCTAAGCTGTCAGACAAGATACTTGATAGCTAACGTTTCAAACCATTACTGTTTACACTAAAGATAACAGCATGACACTGGAACGATATAAAATGAGATTCTTTCTTATATACTTCTGGATTCTTTTTATTGCTTGGTGGCTTTGCATTTTTGAGTAAGGTGTAAGCTATTTTGTTCTATCGATCATGCTAATGTTACAGAGCGATGCTGCTCAAGTTAGCTCATGTTAGCTCGCTAACTTAGCTTGCTAAATCGGTGTTTAGGCTATCCTTCTTGAAAAAATAGAAATTTCTTTCGTTCTAGAAGTTTCTTAATGGAAATTGGCTACCTACAATGGAAAGGGATCTTCACTAATCATTTCACAGGATGAGTTAAAGATTTGAAATTTATTCTAGTATATACTGATCTACTGAACTAATAAAATATTTGCCGGTTCTGTCTAGATGACTATGGGTGCTGTATTTCCATGCTTTCCTGACTCCTGTATGGCCATAAAACCTCATTTTATTACCATAATATAATCTTCAGAGACCACCAGACTCCATTTTAACCCCATAAAAGATATCAAATCAATCAAGTTTGCAATTATTAAGACCCTTCGATGACACATTGGCAATTATGACATTCTACCCCCACATGGAAAACCCAAAATGTCATTATTATTAGCTATGAACTATTATTAACTTTTATAACTAGGTAGTAATAGGTGTAAGTGCATGTTGTTGTTGTATTTACTAATAAGATGGTGTGTGCGTGTAATAATGTATATACACACACACACACACACACACTTGTTTCCCCCAGTGTAGCCTGTGTGTGTGGAGGTGTTGTTCCAGGTAAAATCATCGGCAGCTGGAGCTGTTAAAACAGTCCCACTTGGCTGCCAGCTGATGTTTCATTTCCCCTGAAGACTTTTAATGTTAAAGCACCTTCAAACCAGCTTGAGATCGACTTGTTCTCACACTCCTCAGGATCAAACACACACTCGTTACAAAGGGGAAATCACTCACGCAGAGGTAAATGTGGAATAAAATCCTACCTAATATTTAGCCATGTAAGAAAATGATCATATGTTTAACCATGTAATAAAATCTAATGTTTGGCCATGTACTAAAGCCAAACCTAAAATTTGCTAATATGTACAGAACACAGAAGAATAAAATCCTAATGGTCAGTTGTGTAATAAAATGCTAACTAATACTTAACTGATCTCTCTCACTCTCTCGCTCCAGTTATCTCCATGGTGACAAAAGTGATTCCTATGGAAAGTGGCCATATGGAGCAGCAGGAACTTGGTGCATTAGAAATTGGGCTTTATAGCATGGAATAAGTGCAAGAGTGTGTGTGTGTGTGTGTGTGTGTATGTGTGTGGTCATACTGGTAGGGACTCCATTTCCGGTGCGTAGGGTGCTGCAGACTATAGCCACGTCCTCGGTGTGTTTGCAGTCGTGTCGAAGCCACTCTCTCTTGGCGCAGTGTGTGAGTGCCGGCTCTTTCCCTGTACAGCTCACATCGTCCAGTAAAATCGGGCCTGATGGCACGCCAAAACGCTCCGGGTTCACGCTCTGACCTGACCTGTGTGCAGAAAACACACACACATTTCCATATCACTACGTGATGCTTCATCGTGATGCTTCATCACTGTGTGAACAGAGTGTGATGTCACTGTGTACTGTGTACTGTGAGGTTTTAAATATGGTACAAGGTTTTAAGGAGAATGTAAGCCTAATTTTTAAAAAAAACATTTAAAGTAACATAAATTAGCCTTGATTCTGTCGTCTAACTTTAAACTGCTGACAGATGAAGTGATCAACATTGATTTTCTCAGTACAGTGGCACCTGTCAAAGGGGTGGGATATATTAGTCAGCAAGTGAACAGTAAGTTCTCAAAGTTGATGTGTTGGAAACAGGAAAAATGGGCAAGCCATGAAGGGGGTGTACTTGGTTTGCAACAATGTTTAAGTAGGTGGACCTAAGGTTTCCCAGCAGATCATTGCCCAGAGCTTAACACTGCCTCCACCAGCTTGCCTTCTTCCCATTATGGTGCCATCTCTTCCCAGGTAAGCGATGCACACGCACCCGGCTGTCCACATGATGTAAAAGAAAACGTGATTCATCAGACCAGGCCACCTTCTTCCATTGCTCCATGATCCAGTTCTGATGTTCACGTACCCATTGTAGGAGGTTTAGGTGGTGGACAGGGGTCAGCAAGGGCACTCTGACTGGTCTGCGGCTATTCAGCCCCATACACAGCAAGCTGTGTGTGTGTGTGTGTGTGTGTGTAGGTCTGTAATGCTGTATGTCTGTCTATGGGCTGTATAGATATCAATCATTCCATACATTTTTCACACAGTTACATTATTATATTATATTATTATTACACTACATTATAATTCTACTTCCTGTACATTCTAAGCTTACTTACAGCTTACTTCTCATTTTAAATTTTATTTTGTTCTTGAATATTATCAATTGAGTAAAGATTTTGTGTGTGTGTGTGTGTGTGTGTTACCTGTAGCCCAGTTGTCTGCAGACAACCTGTGTGTTGATGCTTGTCCAGCCATCATCACACACTGTTCCCCAGCGGCCTTGATAGTGAACCTCCAGCCTTCCCTCGAATCCCCCTGCTCCACCCATCAAGCGCACCGATCCATCTGAGACAGTAAAGACAAGTGTGCATGTGAGTGTGCATGTGACTTTTTGTTTGTGTGTGTGTGTGTGTGTGTATATTCATACCTGTAAGTGGTGTACAGGACACTCCGGCGTCCTCAGTGTGATCACAGTTGTGTTCTCCCCAGGCTGTCTTCGGACACTGCTCTATAGAGAGCTCATTTCCTGTACAGCTCACTTCATCCAGCAACACACGGCCCACACCGGCGCCGAAATACGCCCCGACCCAGGCTTTAGCCGTGCCGCTACACACACACACACACACACACACACATACACAAGCACATGCATACACACAAATACATACTGATAAACACAGTGATAAACATGCACAGTTCTATAAACACACAAAAATGAGGTCACATAAACACGTGTACACAGAGAAGAGACAGACAAATCCACATAGAGATACACACCACATGATGGAGATGAACACACACATAGATACGCACACACATCTTTGTGCTACAGATGATGAATGTAAGAGCGCACAGGCGTAGCCGCCCATGTTAATGCTTCTCCACGTTAGGGTCATCAGTCACAATTAGGCTGAGAGAAGCTGAAACAATGAAGCTCTGTCTTTCACACAGACCACACACTCTGTCTCTCTCGCTTTCTCTCTCTCCCTGTCTCACTCCTTCTTCCCTCAGTCTTTCATTCCAGTCCTCCGTCTTTCACGCTCGCTAAATCTCTACTCTCTAAATCGCCCACTCTTACTTCCTCCACCCTGTCTCACGCTCTCTCTATCTCTCTCTCTCTCAATCTCTCTCTCTCTCTCTCTCCGTCTCTCTCTATCTATTGTGAACTCCAGAATTATTGGCACACTTGGAAAATGACCAACAATAAATGACACCCAATATGTAATATTTTCAGCTTAAACAAATAGAAGAACTGTATAGTTTTATTTAAAAATAATAATTTTTTTCTCTTATTTTGGTTTATACAAAAATATTCTTTAGGAGTGTGGATAATTTCACGACATATCTTTTAAATAATATTTTTCCTACTAAACACGAGTTTCTATGAGAACCTTTTGTTTTAAGGAAGGTGACTGCTTTTATTTCTTGTTTAAGCGGAAGATTTCGAACATTATTTTCGTTTTTTAATTCATTTTGTCTGATTTTCATAAAGGGTGCCAATAATTATGGTGCTCACTGTGTCTCCATCTCTATACGTCTCACATACGGTTGCGCTCTCTCTTTTTTACAATACACACTAGGCTTGTGATTAACGAACTTCCCATAAAAATTTTTGAAATGTTTTCTCTCACTCTCTCACACACACACACACACACACACACACACACACACACACACACACAGACCCCTCTCACAGATACTTTTCCACAGGCCCCTGGTGTCTTACTAAATCATGGGTTTGTTCGACCAAAACAATGTCTGGCCTAATTAACTGTGCGTGTGTGTGTGCGTGTGTGTGCGTGTGTGTGTGTGTGTGTGTGTGTGTGTGTGTGTGTTACCCCAGGCCCAGCTGTCTGCACACCACCTCAGCGTCATTATTGTCCCACTGGTCATCACACACTGTGCCCCACTGCCCCGCGTGATACACTTCCACTCGACCTTCGTATGCAGTCGCTCCTCCAGAAAGACGCACTGGCACGAACGACACAGCTATACACACACACACACACACACACACATTTTATCATTTTACATACTATTGTATAGTATGTGTGTGCATGTGTATGTGTGGGCTTTTTTATATCTCAGGGGACCAAATGTCCCCACAAGGATACAAATACCTGACATTTTTGTCCTTGTGGGAACATTTGGCTTGTCCCCACAAGATTTTTTTTAATTTTTCAAAAATAAGTTTCTTTTTGGTGACTGAGGTTAAAGTTGGGGTTATATTTAGCAGTAATTAGCTGCTTTAATAATTAAGGTCCTCACAAAGATAGTACAACCGTGTAGGTGTGTGTGTGTGTGTGTGTGTGTGTGTGTGTGTGTGTGTATACCCTCCACTGGAATGCAGGTGACAGCAGCGGCCTGTTGTTTAGCGCACTCTCCTCCGTTCCAAACCGATCGAGGACACTGCAGCAAGTCGGCTTCATCCCCGTTGCACCCTATCGTCCTCCAGTGCACTACAGCCAGAGGCAGCCTAGATAGGGAGCTCACACGGGCTCGCGCTTTATATCTAAGAAAAGATGGAGTGAAAGAGAAAGGGAGGGTAAGGGTTTAAATAGATAGATTAGAGTTCATTATTCTAGATTATTCTAGAATTATTCTAGACAGCGACTCTGAATTTACTAAAAATCATATTTAATATCCGTTAATACACAACGTTTTAATAAACGCTTTGAAAAACATTTTTTAAACGTAATTGTTTATACGGTTATGTTCCCTGTGAACGTTTATGTAACAGTTTTGGAAGGAGTCTCCAGTGTCAGCACATTGTGTAAAGTACGTAACTTCACAATTGTGTCTTCAGGACAGAGGATTTTATAGTTTGTGTTTTTTTTTTTTGGTAACATGACAAGCTGCGTTTTTTTATTTATTTTTGTCTTATTAACTTCACACGAGAGAAAAAGAGATGTTGGTGAGTGAACAATAGCTACTAATAGCTACTTTATAGCTACTATAACGTAAGTGATAACGGGAACTAACTTGCTTCCCAGATATAACAAGACATTACACGTAACTATAAACGATTTTAAAAATATGATGGCGTTCTTTAGTAAATAAAAAATTGTTAGCATAACAATTGGTAGCGTGGCTGCTGTGTTCGGGGTGGTATTAACTTGCATTAACTTGATTCCGGCATTCATTTAGGATTGTTCATGATTTAGCCTTTTTTTTACGTCCTCTAGCGTACTGAAGTTTTATGTGGTTTACTTTATGAGCTAAAATACATTTTGATTCATTTCTCTCATCATGAAAAAAGTCTTAAAATTAAATAAACATGACCATTTTTAGCATAAATCTGTGATAGCTATTTGCGGCATATCCCATGGGAGAGCCATCACTCATATCCTACACGAGTGTGTCATAAGAGTAGCAAGGTTTAAAAAAAAAAAAAAAAAAAAAAAAAAAAGTGTTAACCCTTTAGGTGCAAGTTCTGACATTTAGCTTAAAAATTTAGGAATTATTTGGTGTGGAAACATACTTTAAATTGCATCTTGTCACAGAAATCTGTTGCTCTTAGTCACACCCCCATCTCTGCACACACCTGCCAGGAGGATCCTCCAGTGTGTGTGTGTGTGTGTGTGTGTGTGTGTGTGTGTGTGTATCAATTACCATACATTAGCATTTGTATTGCTATAAATGTATTAAATCAAAACAGATCGTTTGGTCAATGAGACATCACAGAACACGGGGATTAACATCATATTACATGCTGTAACGCTGTAGAATGACACCCAAAGAATAAGATGCTTACGAAGAACATCTACACCATTATTTCACAAGTTTCAGTCACGTTAAGTACAATAACGAGAGTGTGTGAGTGCTCCTGCTCTCCAGTTCACATGTATTATTAATCAACCTGACTGGAAAAGCACCATTCATTATTTACAAAGGACAAATGATTTGCTGAGGTCACAGGATTGATCGTGTGTGTGTGTGTGTGTGTGTGTGTGTGTGTGTGTGTGTGTGTGTACCAACTTGTAACTGTCACTCTCGCATGAGACAGCACCTCCAGCTTATCACACTCATAAATTACCTCAGAGTCATCGGGCTTTCAGTAAGGAAATGACGTGTGTGTGTGTGTGTGTGTGTGTGTGTGTGTGTGTGTGTGTGTGTGTGCACGGAGGGATGTCTTGCTAATCTTGTGCTGGATAGGTGTGAAAGTGACCTCTGACCTTTCCAGAGACAGCATGACATTACTAGGTCAAAAAGAGCAAGGCTACAAAAAGATTGTTGTGCGTGGAGTAGACGTCCTTCAGAAATATACTGAATACTTTTAAACCTTTTTAACAATACCACATACTTTTCATATAGGTACTATAAACATATAAAATACATACGTACATTTAATAATGGTAATAATATTATTTATGACTCTGAGAACAGACTGATGTGGACCTTAGAAGCCTTAAGCATTCTTTGTTTTGTCCCTCTTGGGGAATGACTAAAGGTTCTGTAGAGGGTTTCCCTTTCCCTCATTATCATCACATCATTTTTTATATGTTTATAAGAATATAATATGTTTATAAGAATATGTTTATGAAGGTATGTTTATGAGAGTAGCTTTATAAGAGTATGTTTGAGAGTATGTTTTTGAGTATGTTTGTAAGAGTATGTTTATGAGAGTATGTTTATGATAGCAAATTTGAGAGAGTATGTTTATGAGAGTATGAGTGTGTTTATGAGAGTAGATTTATGAGAGTATGTTTATAAGAGCATGTTAATGAGAGTAGGGTTATGAGAGTATGTTTATGATAACAAATTTATGAGAGTATGTTTATGAGAGTATGTTTGTGAGAGTATGTTTAGAAAAGAATGTTTATGAGAGTATGTTTATAAGAATATGTTTATAAAAGAATGTTTATGAGAGTATAAGAGTATGTTTATGAGAGTAGATTTATAAGAGTATGTTTATGATAGCAAATTTATGAGAGTATGATTATTATAATATGTTCATGAGAGTATGTTAATGAGAGTACATTTATAAAAATACTATATGTTTATGAGCGCATGTTCATGAGAGAATATGTTTATGTTTATGAGAAAATGCTTGTATCTTAAAGTATGTTAATGACAGTATGTTTATTAGAGTATGTTTATGAGAATATATTAATGAGAGTATGTTTATGAGAATACAAACTCACAGTAACAAGTGGGTGATTGGATGGTTTTATACATTTTAACCGTATCAACCACCTGTATGATCCAAGATGGAGATCCAGTGCTTATATACTGTAGATCCAGTGCTTTTATACTGTAGGAATACAAATTTAAGAGTCACTGTTTTCCTATATGTGTATTTTGTTTGATATTCAAGCAACAATAGCATCAGCTGAATGATTGTGTTAAGCAAAGTTTCTAGTAGGAGGTTTCTGCCAGTTCCTGTTCTCTTTATTGTGAGTCAAACGAGCATGCTAACTGAGGCTATTACCTTTTGTCTGTGATGGCTCTTGGTGCCCCTGCACCATTCTTTGAATTTGTGGCCATTGTTCATGATCGTCAATACCTGAGGTGTGGACTTTTCTTTATTTCTATGATAATAAAGTGTCTGAGTGGTATAGTTATGCTGATTGGATTAGGGCTGCTGAAATTCCAGAGTTTGGAGAGGGTTCCTATATCTGCGTACTTCCTTTGCATACTTTGTTTAAGGTTGTCACCTGAGTGCTTTTGTATATAAATGTATATAAAACTACAATGTACAGCTCTCTTGTTTAGACTTGATGACTGCAGCGTGAAACAGCATGTTCTCAATAAAGAATCCTGCTGAAGATATAACAATAACAATACTATATAACAATACTTTTACATTCTTTTTATTATCTCTCTCTCTAGCTATATATCATCTGATTAGTGAGGGTTTTGTGCATGTGTGTGTGTGTGTGTGTGTATATACTGACCCTTGCCCAAGCTGTCGACACACCACATGAGCGTCTCTGTCATCCCAATCGTTGCTACAGATTGTCCCCCATGCACCATTCGTGTACACCTCTACTGTCCCATCCAGCTTAGACCTGCCGCCCTGCAGGCGCACAGAGCCTACACACACACACACACACACACACACACACACACACACACATCATGAGCAATACTGTACACTCTGCTGTGTACAACTGCAATAATCTATTTCTGTTAAATATATGTAAGGTCTGGCCAAGTCATTTTTACATTATACTATATATATATATACCAGTTAGGGGTCCAAGCACCACCATGCCACCAACACCACTGATGTCAGCCTCCAGAATCATTCCCACACTGTTTATAAAAAAAAAAGACAGATGTCTCTCTATCTTCATCCCGCTTGATGTTGGAATCTCCACGTCTTATACTAGAATGGTTCATCACAAACTCATCAATCTGATTTACTATGATTTCTTTAAGTCATGCCAGGTCTGATAATTATTAATAAATCGAGGCAGGCCATGTTGGAATGACTTTCACCTAGAAAACTGTTTTTTTTTTTTACTTCTTCTTTTTTGAAGCATATTGACATCAGACTTGTTAGACCACACTCTAAAAATCTCCAGCGTTGTTATTCAACCACTAGGAGGCACTATAATTAAAATATTAGCTACAACACACATAATTTGTGTCAATTGACACAAAGTCATTCTTTGCCCTTCAGATTCCATCCACTAATCCGAATTTTAAGAAAATTGTTTTTCCACTACTCCTCATACCTTATGTCTTATCATGCTAACTGAGTCAGCTAAAAGTTGTCATATTTTCAGTAGCAAATATTTAATGGCAAATTTTTTAAGAGTAAATATATCACATCCTGATGATACGCAAGAACTTATATATTTGTTGGTAACTAGGGGCACTACAGGCAACAGGATGTAAAGCAGTATCTATATGTTGTTGTCTTTTGAGTGACAAACCTACTTTCACATACTTCTTTATGAAAATATTCCTCACAAAATAAAAACAGCCATCGAATTTTATAATGGCACCATTGCATAGTGCTTGGACCCCTTAATCGCTGCTTGCAGCTATATTATAGCTTATTATTGCTATTTTATTTATGAATTATTTGGTAAGACTTTGACGCTAAAGTATTATCGTGCTCTCTCTCGCTCTGTGTGTGTGTGTGTGTGTGTGTGTGTGTGTGTGTGTGTGTGTGTGTGTGTGTGTGTGTGAGAGAGACCTAGTATAGCCAATGTGAACCTCTTGCCTAACTGTTGCATATAAATCACAGCCTCTTTCTCTCTTACACACATGGACTCGCAGACACCAAGAAAGCACTCCCTACTGTACACTTCTTCACTATAAATACAGTGGAAAACTGGACATGGCACAAAGAACATGGTCATGGGAATAATCTTATTCCAATTTTTTTTTTTTTTTTTATTCAATTTGCTATTTATATTCAGGTTGCCAGTGTTTGATGTTTGTGTGTTCGCCTCTGGGAGTGTCAGTAACCATGTATCTTTGAAAAAGCTCATAAATTTTATTTCCATCTGACCATAAACTAAAATAACACAATACACGAGGAAAAAATAGGTTTATGGTTCCAGGATTTGTTTTTCTGAGACTGTGACATGTTGTCGCATTTAATTGCTATTAAACAACTTTTCCCTGTTTACAATTACAGTTTTAATATTTCTACATTATTTGCATGTCTTGTTTTCATTACGATAAAGTATCTTAAATTTATATCTCCAAAAAATTGCAAACTGGCTCCTTTGAGATTAATTTTAGAATATGACTGATGTGGCCAATAACTACTCCGACCCCAGACAGCTAACTCAACTTTGCAAGATAGTTAGCAATCCAGCAGATTGCAATGCAGCCCTTGTGATTAATAGCCTCAGGCTGTCCTTTAAATTATCAGTCCGTCATGCCAGTTTAAAAGTAAACGAGTAGTGTATATGATGAAATGCTGTTGAGTGATAGCGGCTTGTGCTTATTTTGTCTTCCGCCCTCGAGCGCTATAAAAATAGTGGCCTACTTTTCAGCGCGCTGTGCGAAAACTAGGATCGAGGCAAATGAGCGCGAACGCAGAACTGTTATTATGCACCACATCATTATATTTTTACAACTATATTAATTACGGTTTCAATAAAACGTTATATTGTTAGTAGATTTTCACAGAAAAGAACAGCTTTTTTACTAAAGCTCGTATCATTTGTAATTCATTTTCACAGGGTTTAGCCTGCTGATCTACCATATTTGGGAACTGACAGGCCACGCCCACAGGAGACGAACTGCAAGCGATACAAAACAACGTAACCCTTGCTAGGGTTCAATTAAAAAAAGGTCAGATGTCTCTCTATCTCCGTCTCGCTTGATGTTGGAATCCCCACGTCTTATACTTACATTGGAAATGAAAGTAAAGTAAACAAGGTTTAAGTTAGCTAGCTTAATAGTTGTTTACATTTAGCTACCTGAAATTCTTGCAATCTACTCGTAAGCAGCCACGAGCCACTACAAAGCTGAGAGAATTCTACGAAACATACATTCGTCTCTCAAAAGTGCCCCAGAAAACTATTAAAACACATTAAACACCCTCAGCTTCCGTATAGTTTGATCATTAATAGAACTGCACACACTGTGTTATGAAAATGCTTATGTTAGTTTGAGGAATTTATGCCATTTTAGACATTTCTAAACGAAGCTAGCAAATCGCACGTTCACAGTTACTAACATTAGTTTTATTATACTTATATTAGTTGTAGAGTTTAACAGCAATTTAACTTTGTTTATGCCGCGTTTGGTATTGTTTGTTGACACGATTAATGTTACGACGGCCACGTCACTTTGGTTCGATAACAAGCTAGCCATGTTAGCTAGGATCATTCCACAGGGTTGTAGCAGGTTTTTCTGTATTTTGTACATATAATTCTGTAAAATGTAAAATTTATGATAGTACTTGATAGCAATGTTTCTAGTAAGTTTTATAAGTTTTCCTATACAGGTGTGAAGGTGACTATAAGTCAAGTGGAGTTCAAATATAACTACCATGTAACAGTAGAAATATATAAATGTATATATTTATATGTACAGGAATATTATTAATGTATAGTTAATATACTGTAATTAGCGTAAACACAAATATGACCGTAAATAAGACGTATCATAAGAGCACAGATATAATTACATGATATGGTAATTATTTACTCATTAGCCAGCAAAATAACAGAACTGCCAGGTTTTTTTTTTTCCTTCCATTTTTTTCCCATGTGTAGGTTATTTAATTTTAATAGCAAGCTGTTAAAAGAGAGATCTGGTTTTAGAAAACAGCCTAGGTTTTCTAGTTTTTTTTTTTCCCCCAATCTGGCATCAATATATCAGAGCAGCTCATGTAAAAGGTAAGTGACGTCCATGTAAAATCTCGGAATTAACTGCTAGATGAGATGTTGTTGACCCCTGACCCCTGACCCCCGACACATAACCTACAGTGCTGAAATAATGAAATTTTCACTTGTGTCCTGCAGAAGCTATGTATATGAAAACCTACAGTGTTGAATGAAATAAATAATAGATACTGGCCATCAGGATTTTTGCAGTGTACACCGACTAGTGTGTGTGTGTGTGTGTGTGTGTGTGTGTGTGAAGGTGTTGGTTTACAGTCTCTGCTGAAACTTAGGGGTGGCATACCTTTCCCATAGGCTAGAGGTTGTGTTTGGGCGATTACTTGTCTGAACGTGCCTCTTCCTGACCTACCAGGCTGCAACGTGCTCGCCCAAGATAAAGAACATTCACTGAGACAACTTGAAATTTTCAAAGCCTTTAGAATTTTTAGTACAAACCCCTGAAGCAACGTTTGTGCAGTGCAATGCTTTCATATCATGAGCCACACATTTTTCTGCCTCAGTTTCCAGAGGGCTTAGGAATTAGCTGACAAGTTGTATCAGGTTGAAGTTGAACAAAATGTTCCCGGACTATATAATACAGTGTATTATTTATTAATGTCAATTGAGATTTTACAAATGAGCCCTGTAGACAATAGCGAAATGACGGATTGTGTAATGTTCGGGCTTGCTTTAACTTTCTGACCTGTGGAATGTTCCACACTTGCACTACTCGTGTTTGTAAAGGACAGGTATGTAATGAAAAATGTGCCACCACAATCTGAATTTAAAATCAACCAATCTGAATTTTATGCCTTTTTTTGAATTTGTAAGTGAGGTTTTGAAATCAAACTGAAATCGTATTGTGGCTTGACTTGGTGTTGTAAAGTTTCAAATTCAAATTTATAATAATGCAGTAATAATTGACGATTCACATTCAGTTTATTTGCTGGCACAGTCCATTTCCAATTCGCTTCTTCAAACTCAGATTTAAGTTTTCAAATCAGTACATCAGTGACTCCAAACGCTGAAATGGTGGATTCAATCTGTGCTCCTTCACTTTCCGGAAATGTCTCCTGATGTAAAGAATCTGAATTTTGAAGGACTGAATTTGTAATGGATTGTACCACCAGTCTTTGTCTTTTACTACAAGATTATTATAAAATTGAATTTGAAACCTTGCACACAAATTCAAGCCAATTTCAATTTAATGAAATTCAACTGCAAAATGTCACTTACAAATAAAAATAAAGAGACAAAATTCAGATTTGTACATTTTTTTAATTCAGATTGTAGTGTCATTTCTCATTCCATAAACGAACATGACAAAATCTCCAGCACCTACAGTGCAGTTAGTTCTATAGTTTAGTAGTACAGTTAGTTATAGTTATAGAATATAGAATTAACTTGTGTGTTAATAAGGATTTATAGAACAGTCAGGATTATCTGCTTAATCTTAGCTTAATGTTTGCAATTTTTTCATGTAGCTTCTACATTACTGGGAATGTAAAGGAGCATAAGAATTTAACAGGCTAATCTTGATTAATCTGGGATTAAGTTTCTAACCTGTGGATGCTTCCACACCTCCACTACTTATCAAGACTTATATCAAGACTTCTGTGTAATCTTAGCTTGAGCGTTTTGCTTTTAATTTTATATAGCTACCAAATAATAAATCTTAGGAGTTGCAAATGTAAAAGTGCATAAGAAATGATCAAATTAGTGCATTAGTCTATTCTGTTAAAGCCCACTGCAATCCACGCACATGCAGAGTGCAAGTTCAGTATGTTTTGTTTAAATGATGCAGCACAGTGCGCGTGCCTATTTTTGTTTACATAAAGCAGCACAGTGCACGTGCATATTTTGTTTAGATGATGCAGCACAGTGCACGTGCCTATTTTGTTTAGTTGATGCAGCCCGGTGCAGATCCTCCTGCTCGACAATGCACGAGCTTTTCCAGTGTAAACAGTGTGCAGATGACGGAGTTGTGTTGCTCGGAGACGGTGATGTACCTTGTTTGCAGTCACAGTAGCCCCAGTCGACGCGTCCACGCGCGTTGCGGAAGAAGCACCAGGGCCGGATTCTGGCGTCCGGGTTCCTGCAGAAGTTGTGCTCGCCGAGTCCTTTACCTGGATAGCGCGCGGTCACGCCGCTCACCTCGCTCCAGTTCATGCACCGCGCGCCCGACTCCGTGACGTCCACCGAGCCGCGGTATGACGCGCCTCTCCCGCGGCTCTGCGTGCACTCGCTGAACGGGTTCAGGAAAGAAGAAGCCGGCGAGACGCAGAGCGCGAGCAGGAAGAAGAGCGGCAGGCACGCGGAGGAACGGGGGCGCGCGCTCGCCTCCATCACCGGAGCGGCTTCAGCATTCTCCGCGCGACTGGAACCCGATGACGGAAGCGCGCGAGAGGGGTTTTACTGGGGGAAGCCCATAAGCGTCAAGCGACTCGCGCGCGCGTTTACTGACTTGATGATGATGATGATGATGATGATTATATTGATGACTGACGTTGCCTCCGAGTCACGTGACTCTATCAAGCCCACACATGCGCTGGTATTAATATAAGTTCTATAATAAGCATAATTCTGTAATAATGCTGTAGCTGGTCAACACTCACGTCCCGGCAGCTGCAGTCCACTTCTGCAGGATAAAAATAGCAGCACGGCGTTAATAAGACTCAAGATCTTTACATCTGTATGTTTGTAAACTCGAACTTTTAAAAAAATAATACAAAATTTTTTGTTATCCCAGCACGACTTTCACAAAACCTACAAAAGTCCAGCTGACTGCAATAAAACAGATACATTACTGTATTCCAGTGAGTTGTGTTGTGTTACTAAGGCGCTTGAGAGAGAGAGAGAGAGAGAGAGAGAGAGAGAGAGAGAGAGAGAGAGAGCAGGTCTGTGCAGCGCAGTGACTCAGTTCTGGATCAATGCTGCCATCTGGTGCAGTTCCACAGTACAGAAGCCTCTGCATGTGGTGTGCAGGTTCCCAGCTCTGGTCATGGAGAACAGCGGGTCCAGGGCTAGGAACATGTGATCTACTGAAGTGCAGTAATGCAGTGTGCTTTCGATCACAACAACAACAACAACAACAATAATAATAATAATAACAATAATAATAATAATAATAATAATAATACTAATTCTGTAATTACTACTAGTAGTTCTCCTCTTACTACTACTTCTACTCCTCCTCCTCCTTCTCCTCCTCCTCCTGTTACTACTCATCCTCCTCTTCCTCCTCCTCCTCTTCCTTTTCCTCCTCTTACTACTCCTCCTCCTCCTGTTACTACTCATCCTCCTCCTCCACCTCCTCTTACTCCTCCTCCTTCTCCTCCTCTTCCTCCTCCTCCTCCAACTCCTACTCCTCCTCTTACTACTCCTCCTCCACCTCCTCTTACTCCTCCTCCTCCTCCTTCTCTTACTCCTCCTCCTCCTCCTCTTACTCCTTCTTCTACTCCTCTTCCTTTTCCTCCTCTTACTACTCTTCCTCCACCTCCTCTTACTCCTCCTTTTCCTCCACCTCCTACTCCTCCTCTTACTACTACTTCTTACTCCTCCTCTTACTCCTACTTCTACTCCTCCTCCTCTTACTACTCCTCTTCTTACTACTACTTCTTACTCCTCCTCTTACTCCACCTCCTACTCCTCCTCCTCTTCCTCCGCCTCCGCCTCCGCCTCCTACTCCTCTTACTCCTTTTCCTCTTCCTCCTCCTCCTCTTACTCCTCCTTTTCGTCCACCTCCTACTCCTCCTCTTACTACTACTTCTTACTCCTCCTCTTACACCTCCTCCTCCTCTTCCTCCTCCTCTTACTACTTTTTCTCTTCCTCCTCCTCTTACTCCTCCTCCTCCTACTGAACTCCCGGGTGGGAGCCATGGTGTAAGAGGATCTGCTGTGAGCCTGTAAGAAGTCAGAGCTGTGTGTTAGACAGGAGTCCCTTGTTAGGGACTAATCCAGGTCCTGTACAGCCCATGGAGGTCTTTATTGTCTTCCTTTTAGCACACAGCTGTTCATCTCACAATGATGCACAACTGCACACTCATTTTGTATACATTAACTACCAGAAAACCTGTGTATTCTTCATTTAGATTTTTCATTTTATACTGATTGATAAAAAAAGACAGTAGTACAAATAATATATTTAAATATTGTTTTATATCTCAAATATTGTTAAATATTGTTTTATATCTTATTCAAAATAAGAAAATAACGTTTGCATTTGTCCATATAACCGTGACGTCTTTGCGCATGCGCGGCGATTTGACCAAGCCGTAACGAGTTAACGCATGCGCAGTGCAAATCAGTCGTGGGGGCGGAGGGGAGAAGAGAGGAGGGGGCGCTGATCAGGTAACCACCCCAAGGAAGAAGGAGAAGAAGAGCGTAGCGAGTGACGTCAAATCAACATGGCTGCGCACTCCGTGAACAGTAAGTAAAATACTCCTCTGTTTTCAAATTAATCTATAGCAGTAGATCAGTTAGCATGCAGACACAGCACCTGGTTAAATCTACAACACTGACTATATTAATTGGTATTTTGTGAAGGTAAAATATCAGCATTAGAGCGATCACTCATATCACTAATGTTAGCTGGTTAGCTTGTTGCTAATGCTGCTCATAACAGCAACAATAGGCACCCAAGGTCTGGACTGTAACTGTAATATTGTGTGTGTTTTAAATTTAAATCCTGCAGTCAGCGCAGGCAGTGAGGTGACTCTGATCCTGGACCCAGAGAAGAGCACGTTTCTCGGTAATGCTCCTCTGTACCAGTCAGCTGATGATCCCACTTCATTCTACCTTGATGAAGCCATGACTGTCAGAGTGAACTTGTATACTGCTGGTGAGTTCAAATCTATATCCCGGTACATGGTTAGCATGTCTGCCTCATCCCTCCAGAGTTGGGGGTTTGTTTCCTGCCTCCACCCTGTGTGTGCAGAGTTTGCATGTTCTCCCCATGTTTTGGGGGTTTCCTCCAGGTACTCAGGTTTCCTCCTCCAGTCCAAAGACATGCGTTGTGTGCTGATTGGTATCTCTAAATTGTCCGTAGTGAGTGAATGTGTGTGCGATTATGCCCTATAATGGGTTGGCACCCCATCCAGGGTGTCCCCCACCTTGTGCCCCAAGTCCCCGGGATAGGCTCCAGGCTCTCTGCGACCCTGTGTAGGATAAACGGTACAGAAAATGGATAGATGTATGGATTCTCTCTTTTTTTTCTTTCCTGAACAAATATGCAGCATGACCAAAGCATTCATTTTATATGCAAAATGCACTACAACTAAAACACCATGAATGAATATATGTCTCAAGGGTTTGTTTTTGTACTGTATCGAGTTGCCTGGTATACGGTAGCAAATTGCTGTTAATTTGATATACATGAATTACATGGCCAAAAGTATGTGGACACCTGACCATCACACCCATATGTGTTGGAAGCACACAGCTGTATAGATTGTCTTTGTATGCTGTAGCATTACAATTTCTCTTCACTGGAACTAAGAGGCCCAAACATGTTCCAGCATGACAGTGCTCTTGTGCGCAGAGCGAGCTCCATGAAGACATGGTGTGTGAAGGTTGGAGTGGAAGAACTCGAGTGTCCTGCACAAGAGCCCTGACCTCAACCCCACTGAACACCTTTGGGATGAACTGGAACACCGACTGCACCCCAGACCTCCTCACCAA
>JAKKZJ010000028.1:11226584-11252972 GCA_033441845.1 Pangasius mekongensis
GCTCTTGTAGCTGAATGAACACAAATCCCCACAGCCACGCTCCAAAATCTAGTGGAAAGCCTTCCCAGAAGAGTGGATTATATGGTTATTATAAGAGCAAATTTGGAATGGGATGTTCAGCAAGCACATATGGCTCTGATGGTCAGGTGTCCACAAACTTTGGTCATATAGCGTAGAAACTGATACAGGAAAAAACTCTTCCTGTAAAGACTGTAATAGTATTTTGTTGTTACCTTGTGGCGATATGTCAGATCAGACAGGGTCTGGATTAAAGTTGTCGTTGTATATCTCTGATTGTTTTACTCTTATAGTAACCAAGCAAGAGGATAAAGTCTACGTCGTGGATGCTGCACCCCTGCCACAAAATGAATCTTTTAATAAAGAGCAAACCCTTTTTCTGATCGATTTGATGCGCCAGCAGTTGGAGGCAGATGGCGAAAGTCTCCTTCGAGCTTTAAAGGAGCTGAATCCACGAATAAAGTCGGGTAAAAGCCGCAAGAAACATATGTGGAGGGAGATGGCTACTAGACTCTCCAAACACTTTAGGCAGGTCTTCCATCCTGATCATGTGGCGAGAAATTGGTACACTCTTGAAAATGAATACAAAAAGGCGAAAGACGATAATAGAACAGCTGGTCAAGAAGCCGTGACGTTCCAGTTTTTTAGTGAGATGGAAGAGCTGTTGGGTGGGCATCATGACGTGGAATTTCCTGTCGTTGGCACGGTGAAAGGCGTAGAGGTGCGCAGGCCAAAGGCATTGAACATGGACGGTGGAAGAGACTCGCCTGCGACAGCGCACACAGGGTCGGCCACGCCAGCAGCAACGCCAACGGCTTCAGCGACACCCACACGAGCTCCTCCGCTCAAACGGAGGAGAACAGATGAGCACTATTTGGCTCTTCTGGACTTTTTAAAGGAATCTACGGCAGCTCGTCAGCGGCGCCACGAGGAAACTCTGGCCCAGATAAAATCTGCTCAGGATGGGTTTGAGGCTCTAATGAACAGATTCCTGGACAAAATTTGACCTTCTCTGTGCGTCCACAACACACAAACTGAACATTCAGCTCTGTTATTTCCTTTATACTTTTTTTGTGTGTGTTTTCTTGCTCATCTTTTGAGTATAGTGTAATATATGACTGACTGGACGATGTAAAAAATATTTAATACTGATTTAGTTATAATTTTTTTGGTGCAAAAATCTACTCCACATTTGAATTCCTGACCCCATTCTGAAAACCTGAAGTAAAGGAATTTACAAACTGCAGAGTGTGTCGTATTTCACTGGGATGATGATTTCATTGGAAACAAGGTTTTGTTGTGTTACAGAGCAACAAGATGTTATTGCTGGTTTAGAATTTATTTCCCTGCAACTACAACTGAAAACATTGTGAAAACAGGAGAATCCTTTAATATTCAAAAGAGTAAAAACATAAGCAAATAAGCTTCATAAGCAAGCCAAAGGAATGAATGTCGCGTGCACATTTATACTCAACACTCTTAGCAAAAGTCTATACACCCCTGTTATAAATTGAAACCAGGAAAATCATGTTTTCATGAAGCAATCCTTTTTTTTCACCTTTAATCTGATATGGCAATATGAGTGAAAAACAAATGAAAAAGTTTCATTGAGGGGGGAAAAAACCTGTAGAAACAATAACCTGGTTGCATAAGTATGCACACCCCTTACCAATACTTAGCACCTTTTGCTTGTAAATATTGTATTGTTTTTTTGGGTAAGAGTCTACAAACTCTTGATTTAGCATGTTTATTCCACTCTTTTTTTCAAAACAAAAATAATAATAATAAAAAAATGCTCCAATTCGATCAAAATGAGAGCCAATCTGTTGTGCAGCCCTCTTCAGACTTCAGTCGCGGCCTGGTTGCGTCATCAGGCGTCGACCGGCGGAAGCCGGGGCAAGCGATGACGCAGAACACACGCGACCGCCTCGGCTTGTTGCTTTTGAATGGGCTAGCTTGCATTTTTCCTGGCGAAATAATCGGTTTATTGAGTGAGAAACACGCGAAATGGACAGTCGGTTGCAGGAAATCCGTGAGAGGCAGAAGCTAAGACGACAGCTTCTTGCACAACAGGTAAAGATGTGAAACTAACTAATTATTCTAGCGGCAAGTTTTCTTTTCTCCCTTTTTTTTTGTTCTCCAGAAAGCATGCTGTCTTTCTAGAGACACTTGGAGAGTTCCTATAAGCTGGTTCCAGCACGAATATATACGAGTACACACACACACACACACACACACGCACGCACGCACGCACTGTGTGTATGTATGTATGCATGTATGTATGTATGTATATGTGTATATATCCTATACTAGATACTATTGTGTGTAGTGTATAAACAGGGGGTGTGTATACACACACACACACACACACACAGACAAATAAATAAATAAATATATATATATATATATATATATATATATATATATATATATATATATATATATATACCAAGAACATACAGTTGGGGTCATAAGTTTGCATATGCCTTGAAGGGTGTAAAATATTTAACAATTAAATAATAATAATAATAATGATAATAATAAAAATTGCATTGTGTTGTTTATTTAGTTCTGCCCTGAATAAGCTATTTCACATAGCAGATGTTTACGTATAGTCCACAAGACACAATAATCATGAAATTTACACAAATGAACCAGTTCAAAAGTTTACATGCACTTGATTCTTAATACTGTGTGTGTTACCTGGATGATTGTGATAGCAGTTCATGAGTCCCCTGTTTGTCCTGAGCAGTTAAACTGCCCACTGTTCTTCAGAAAAATCCTCCAGGTCCTGCACATTGTTTACTTTTCCAGCATCTTCTGCATATCCGACCCCTTTCCATAGCAGCGATATGATGTTGAAATCCATCTTTTCACACTGAGGACAGTTGAGGGACTCGTTCACAAGTATTACAAAAGGTGCAAACATTCACTGATGCTGAAGAAGGCACCACGATACGTTAGGAGCCAGGGGGGTGTAAACTTTTGAACAGGATGATCAGTGTAATTTGTTATTTTTAGTTTGTATTTATTCTGCAAGGTGTATGTAAACTTATGATCCCAACTGTGTATATGTATATGTACTATACTATATAGATACTAGTGTGTGTGTGTGTATATGTATATATATGTAAACCTACAATATACTGGTGATATTATCCACTGGAGCAAGGAGCAATTACTTTTTTTGAAGTAATCTTTAGGGTCTCAAGGTGGGACGATGCACAGCAGTAGAAAAAGTGCTGAAGTAGAGATTTAGGATGAATAAGGCAGAAGAAGAGGAGCCACAATACTCATATTGGGAGTAGGGAGCCATTTAATAGTCATATGAAAGATATGAACCTTATAGTAGGGCTGTTGTGAATATACACTATATAAATTATGTCTTTGCAGCTGGGAGCAGAAAGTGCAGACACCATCGGCGCTGTTCTCCACAGCAAACAGGAGCAAAAAGAGATCGAGGAGACGAGAGAGACATGCAGGTATTTATGCATTCGATTTTTTTTTTTTTCCTTCATATTTATACATCCACTCATGCATTCGCTTCGTATCAACCGTATCAACGTTTAGATGTCTTTGTTAAAGAACAGCACTTTAAAAAAAAAAAAAAAAAAAAAATCTGTTTATTAGTCTTAGATTATGTTTTCAGATACGTTGTTGCCATAGAAACGACAATGAATTAGAACAAGCCAAAGTCAGAGCTTCTGTTATATTATATATTCATTATTCTTGGCTTTGTGGCTCCGCAGATCGTCGTTCGACACGACAGTGACCGGCTCCAAAAGGAAATGCCAGAACGAGGGCGAGGACGCCGATGAGGACGTCGAGGAGCAGAGAGTGAGTCGCACTGATCTCAGACCAGATGAAAGTGGTTGTATTTGGTATCACCATGGTAACAGATGTGGGATGTGTTACAGGAGGACGCAGAGCCTCAGCAGCAGGAGGACAGCGGTCCGTTCGAAGAGGTCTACAAGGACTCCAGCACGTTTCTAAAGGTGGGGTTAGGTTTATAATCACTGAAAATCAATATTCCAATGGCCTTAGATACTTATAGCTTTTGGTGTAGAAGCATGCAAGTGAAAACTAAATCAAAACAGATAGGAATATGAGGCGACCATCTTAAGAGGGCATTGTAGTAGTTGTTGTTGTTGTTGTTGTTGTTGTTGTTGTTTTCATAGAAAGGAATTCTTCTGTTTAGCCATAGATGTAACATGAGCTCTACATAATGACCAAATGTAAAATATTTGGCTATATACACGGCCATACATATACTGTCAGCTCCAGAATTATTGGCACCCTCGGTAAAGGGGTTATGTAAAATGTTTGCAGTTAATTAGCTTCATATCACACTGCAAACATTTAATTGACGTAAATTTATACTACAAAAAAAATATAAATATACACTACGTGTTACATAATTATTAGCACTCCTAGACATTCTTATGACCAAACTCTAACTGATGCATTATGACAAGCTCCAGAAGTCTTATTAGCTGCATGGGGGGGAAAAAAGACGTTGATTATTTTTATATATATAGATGATACAAAAGTGATAACCTTTTAACTGCAACATTAAATGTAACTATAATTGCAAAAAGAGACGTGTCTTTGTTTGATACGTAGAAAGTTTTAAGCGCTGACAAATCGCCGTGGTATAAAAAGAATAAAACGCTCGTTCTTGTTCAGATTGGGTTCTGTGTAACCATCCTCTCCATTTAAATCATGATCTTTGAAGTTTTTTTTTTTTTTTTTTTTTTCCTCCCCAAGCAGTTCTAATTCTTGTCTTTTATTACACTGATTAGGGGACGCAGAGTCTGAACCCTCATAACGACTACTGCCAGCATTTCGTGGACACGGGACATCGACCGCAGAACTTCATCAGAGACGTGGGTGAGTGTCTTCTCTTCTCTACTACGCAAGTTCTTATCAGGTTTTAGTTCAAAATGAACAAAGCTGGAAGTGTACGATATTGTTAACAGTTGCTTAATAGAGCAAGAGAGGACGAAAAATATAGAACTAAAAGACCAGAAAGCTGAAATATTTGTTGACGGAGAGTATACAAGTTAGCAAGCTAATTAGTTATAACAACTTGTAAAGTCTGAGGAAAATGTCAAGCTTTTTTTAAATATATACAATAAACATAATGGATTATTTTTGCCGTCTTGTGTTACAGGTTTGGCTGACCGATTCGAGGAGTACCCCAAACTCCGAGAGCTCATCCGGCTCAAAGACGAGCTCATCTCCGCTACAAACACACCACCCATGTAAGCACAGGACGCTATTTATAAAAATAACATCAACGTTTAACGTAATTTCGTTTTCCAAGACAGCCACGTGATGATATATTTTGTGTGTGTGCGCGCGCGCGGATGTTGTCAGGTACCTGCAGGCCGATCTGGAGAACTTTGATCTGAGGGATCTGAAGTGTAAATTTGACGTGATCCTGCTGGAGCCTCCGTTAGAAGAATATTACAGAGAGTCAGGCATCATTGCCAGCGAACGCTTCTGGACCTGGGATGATGTGAGTCTTTAGAGTTTATCTGTTTCTGTATTCTAAACCTGTAATTAATTATTTGAATTGAATGCCGCCGTTACGGAAAAGTAATCAACATCTCCTGAAGAATCAGATTCGAGAAATCGAACACTGTGTATCTCTGTCTCTATCCCTCTGTCCTAGATCATGAAGCTGGAGATTGATGAGATCTCAGCGCTGCGTTCTTTTGTGTTTCTCTGGTGCGGCTCAGGGGAGGGGCTCGACCTGGGCAGGATGGTAAGGCTCACACACTTGCAGTTAACGAATGTCAGTTTTTAATGCGTTAACATATCAGCTACAGCGCATACAGTTACAAACGACGCTACTTTTGGGCTTTGTAGCATTTATTACTGTTTAAGTCTCCGGGTTTAGAAGTGTGTCTACTCTCCAGACATAATTCATTTAGATACGCGCGAGCTCTGCGGCTGTCTGTTAGTAAAGAATAATCAGTGTGTTTGCTCCACAGTGTTTGAGGAAATGGGGGTTCAGGAGATGTGAGGACATCTGCTGGATCAAGACCAACAAGAACAACCCAGGAAAGACCAAAACGCTGGACCCCAAAGCAGTGTTTCAGAGGACCAAGGTAAGAAGGAGGGAAACATGTTAGCTTCTTATCGTAATCAAAATACAGAGAAGGTTTATTGCTAGCTTTCAGACTAGAGTGACTAGTACTTAGCAAGATGTTTTCATTTATAATAATCAAAGTGTGCCTGCTTGGTGAGTGAAATTATTCAGTGGTCTTTAGTTTGTTTCTCTTTAGCGTAAACTTGACAAATGAATGTTGTTGTGTGGGTGTGTGTGTGTGTTTCAGGAGCACTGCCTGATGGGTATTAAGGGCACGGTGCGGCGCAGCACAGACGGCGACTTCATCCACGCCAACGTGGACATCGATCTGATCATCACAGAAGAGCCTGAGATGGGCAACATCGAGAAGCCTGTGGAGATTTTTCACATCATCGAGCACTTCTGCCTCGGACTCAGACGTCTCCATCTGTTCGGCAGAGACAGTACCATCAGGCCAGGTCTCTGTCTCTCACACACACACACACACACACACACACACACACACATACACACATACAGTTTTCTCTGTCCAAACTGTTGTCATCATGTCTCCCTTAAGTGTTAAAGAATTAGTTGTGATATGTGTGATCTCTCTGTGTGTGTGTGTGTGTGTGTGTGTGTGTGTGTGTGTGATTTCCAGGCTGGTTAACCGTCGGACCCACACTGACCAACAGCAACTTCAACGCTGAAGCCTACTCCGCCCACTTCTCCACCTCCCACCTCTCCGGCTGCACAGAAGACATTGAAAGGCTCCGCCCCAAATCTCCGCCCCCTAAGCCCGAGGGGTGCAGGGGGGCTCCACGAGGAGGCCGTGGTGGAGTGGCAGGGGGACGAGGTGAACGCGGGCGCGACAGGAACCGACCCAACTTTCGTGGAGAGCGGGGCGGGTTCAGGGGGCGCGGCGCACCTCACCGCGGGTTTCCTCCACGATAAATTCACTTTTTTTTTTAATTGTGGTGGGTTTTTTTTTTTTTATATAGAAAAATGATGACACAGAGCTGATATATTTTTTAACGGACCAGCAAATTGTTGTTTGCCTGCAAAAATGGTTGCCTTGTTCCATTTGATTTCATTTTTTTGGATCCCGATCATACAGTAAATATGACAGACAGCTAATGAATTTTATGTGCACATCTTGGGTTTTAAAAGGCAAAATAAGGACCTTGCTCAAATCCACATCGCTGCTGTAAGACTTCTTCTGTTTGGATTGAATGTCATGTGTTCGAAATGCAGTTTTGAGATTTTTACTGATTTTATAATTGGTCTTTTTAATTGGTCTGTTTTTTTTTTTCTTTTCTTCTATAAAAATGTCATGTATGCATCATTTTGCAAATTTTCTTCTGCTCTGGTATTAGTGCTGGTATTTGTGTCTGGGGGCAAATGTTACAGACCCTGTTTTCATGCCCCTGTGTTCAGACATCATCTACATCACTGGCTGTGTCTCTGAAACATCTTTGTATTTGCTGTGCTTGTGTTTAAATGGGAGGCGATGGAAAGTGGCTTTACGCACACTAAAAATTGGTTTCTCTCATCTACGTCTCAAGAAATAAAATTGATTTTTAAAAGTGTATACTTTCGCCCTGGAGTGGACAGAGAATTAACTACGATCGAATATACACTCACCATCCGCACCCTTACCACTGCACATTCATTGTTGACTGCTATTTATTTTTATTTATTTATTTGTTTTTTTAAGAAACTGCTGCTGATCTGAGCTGATCTTTCACACACCACAGTCTCTAGAGTTTATACAGAATGGTGCAAAAAACAAATAACATCCAGTTAGAGGTAGTTCTGTGGCTAGAAACATCTTGTTTCAGGTCAGTAGAGAATGACCAGACTGGTTTGAGCTGACAGGAAGGCTACAGTAACTCAGAGAACCACTCTTTACGACTGTGGTGAGCAGAAAAGCATCTCAGAACATACAATATAATGAAGCTTGAGGTGGATTGGCTACAACAGCAGATGACTGTGTCTGTTAGCCAAGAACAGGATGTGGTCTTCTGTTGTCCATTACATGATTGGCTGATTGATTGGATAACCGCATGAATGGCGTACAAGTGCCCTAATAAAGTAGCCAGTGAGTGTTTATTATGGTCGAGCCACCACTGATTGTAATGCTGTGCCAAACAACTCCTATACGAATTAGAATTACTTAATGGAGTTCAGCTAGGTGTGTGGATTAGGTTTGAACTTTAAATCTGTAAGAACAGGGGTGGGTAACAACAACTTGGCAATAATTTGTGTTAAACAGGTAGAACTACAGAAGATCTTTATTTGGTATTTATATGGGACACTTGATATGCACCTAGCACATACTACCTTCCCAGTGAATCACAACAAGTGGCTCGGCTCACCAAAAAGAGCCGACTCTTTCGTCTCACAATAGTTGTCGTTCTTTGCCTGACTCACTCGAGTGAGTCGGCTCACTCAAAAGATCCAGTTCAAAGAGTCGACTCATTCGCTAATGATAAATAGCTGGTAGCTGCCTGGCTAACTGTTAGCGCACGATGGGATATTGTTGTCTGTTAATTCAGCACGACATAAGCTATAACATGATAAAGGATTTGCTGTCTCGGTATTCAAGAGCATTTATCTGTTAATATTCTCGACTGGTTTGCTTTCTCTGTGGTGATTAAAGGTCCGACAACTTCACTAGCTAGCAGGCTAACTAATGGCGGCTAACTAGCTAGCTACACTGAAGTCCAACCTGGTGGTTATTGTGTACACGCAAAGGTAAACTTGTTTTGCTTCCGAGCTAGCTTTTGTACAAATAAAGAACAGCACACGGGTATTTTAGCTAGGTTAGTTGGGTAGGAGAGTGAGCTTAGCTAGCTAGCTAACTAGCCCATATTGTAGCATAGGTTGCTAGGTAACCTGCCGACCGCTAGACATGTTAGCCAGCGTGCTAATTACCTCAGGAAAAATATATATAATACAATTTCTCCCTAAGTGCATAGTGCTGCGAGTAAATATTGATTGTAAATTTGTAAGTACACCTGTATAATAAATGTAGGATAGGAGGCACTAATATATATATATATTTTTTGCTAATTTAGAGTTAGTTAGCTTTAATGCCGGCTGTGTTATGACTTTTTGAATCCTGGGTTTGTTAAGATATTAAGGGGAAGCTAATGGCTACATGCCTCCACTCCATGGTTGATTATTTTCCTATAAATGCATGACACTATGTGTTTTATTCCTTAGTACATGCGTTATCATTCATTTTTTCCATTTAAATTAGAAGCAGCCGACTATTACAAAGGTATTATATTCTGATGCTATTATAAGTATTATGTTAAGATATTGTATAACATTGACTTAATTCCAGTAAACATTTTTTTAATAACTGGTGGAATCTGGGATACTCGTCATGCCCAGTCCAAGTTATTTCAAAGGGAAGCTTTGTGAAAAAATTGTGCAGTATTATGCTTAGAATTTAACAGAATTGTAACTCTTCATCTTGCTCAGATCATGGACTTCCCGGGACACTTTGAGCAGATCTTCCAGCAGCTGAACTACCAGCGTGTCCACGGGCAGCTGTGCGACTGCGTGATCGTGGTGGGCAGCCGGCATTTTAAAGCGCACCGTGCCGTCCTGGCCGCGTGCAGTACGCACTTCCGGGCGCTGTTTAGTGTCTCTGAGGGTGACGGTAGCGTGAGTGTAATCCGGCTGGATTCAGAGGTGGTGACGGCCGAGGCGTTCTCAGTGCTCATGGACATGATGTACACTTCCACGCTGACTCTGGGAGAGAGCAACGTCATGGACGTGTTACTGGCTGCGTCTCATTTGCATTTGAATACGGTAGTGAAGGCTTGTAAGCATTATCTGAACACGCGGACTTTGCCTAAGTCGTCTCTTAGTGAGCGCGGGAGTCAGCGTGTCGAGCAGCAGCAGCAGCAGCAGCTGAACAATGGCTCTAACTCACGCCTCCAGCGCTCGTTCCTCTTGCAGCAGCTCGGCTTAAGCGTCGTTAGCTCCGCCCTTAACGAAGAAACCGAGGAGGAAGGGACCGTAGCCAGTCGAGGGGCGGGTTCAGTTTCAGGAAGTGGACTGCTAGAGCAACGTGACTCTTTCTACTCGCAACGCCGCTTGCAGAAGCGCAAGCAGACGTTTTCTCTGATTCGCTCAGAGGCAGAAAGCCCACGGCAGAGGCCACGCCTCCCTTCACAAGCCCAGGGCATCGTGGAAGATTGTGGGGAGGGAGGAGCTAGAGGGGAGGAGTTTCTGTCCCCGGACTCGCGTAGCAAAACCATAGATGAGGATTCCAAACTGGACGTAGTGGTGATTGCAGCGGACGAGAGAGAAGAGTACAGAAGGGCAGCGGCGCAAGAGGACGTGCAGCTGCCCAGCCAATCAGACGGCGGCAGAGGGAGCAGGGCGGAGCCTCTACTGCTGCCGCACAAGGAGGAATATCCAGACGGCGACGGGGTTCAGGTGAAAGGTGGAGGTGAGGAAGAAGCACAGCGTATGCAGGTGGTGGTAAAGAGCGAGCCGATCAGCTCACCTGAACCTGCAGACGAGACCAGTGATGTCACGTCACAGGCCGAGGGCAGTGACCAGGTAAGTATTAAGTGTAACATAGTGAATGTCTGTGCATATTCCACCACTCTGTATATCCGCAACTGATCACCGAACCCTTAAAAGCAAGCGCATATGTACTGTATCCGAGTCCAAATGACTGTTTCACAGAAAATTATGAATGTACGGAAATATTATATGACCTTCCTCTTACTTTTCTGCTGTCACAAAGGAGGGAAAAACACATTAAGGGAGAAGTCAGTTTCTTTAGAATTATAAAATCTTTGTGTGTTTGTACGCGTATGTGTATTGAAGGAGTATTTTCTCCTATTACTTTGGTAATAGTCTCAAAATACCAAAGTTAGCAGAGTAACTTGCACCTCAGGTGGAGATCATCACAATGTCAGATGATTTCTCCTCAGTTTAAAGCTCAGTGGATGGTTGACTGCATGCGGCAGGTGTTGGTGCTCACGGGCCCAAGTGTAAAAATGGCGTTGAGGTCTACCGTGAAATGTCACAAGGGAAAAACAGGACGCTTAAAAAATACAGATCCCCATTAACCGCATACATCTGTGCCTTCAGCTTGGAATGACCATACCAGCCATCGCCAAGAAATTTGAAGTTAAGTTCCATAAGAACTATGCGGAGACGCACAGATGAAATTGATCGTGAGGTAAAATACATGTTTGCCCTAGACATACTGGACGAGTCTAGGGCCTTAGCCATGACCACCATTGTTAAGTCCAAGACCAGGACTAGCCAAGATCGAGTCGAGGTCGAGGCCAAGACAAGATTGAGAATAAAAAAAAAACCCCATCAAATCCATTTTGACAAAGCCTTCTACTTCGACTAGTTGGCTTCATTTGTGTATTGTGCCCATGATTAGGCTGTTTCTGAGAAGAAGGAATTACTTCCTGTGAAACAGAAAGTATAGAACAGGAACCTCATCATCATCTCTTCACTCGGCTGATCTGTGTTCACGCTAACATCAGTGAGGAAATAAACGCTGAGTCATTCACTCACTTCTGTTCTGCTCCGCGCAGAAAGCGAAAGTGCTCTTCTCTGTTTTGATACGGATCTCGGCCATTTTGACAACAGCCGGTATCAGGCTACAAGCAGGCGTACGCGTGTCTGTTTCTCTTTGACTCGCAGCTACCCAAGAATGCGTAACGTTCACTGTATGAGGAAATCCCTCCTAGCTAGTAGTGTTTTAGCCATCTTTAGTCTCACTGACTGTTTTTTTTACACCAACGTGTTTGTTAAACTGGCTTGTTACACAACATGATCTCAGAATGTAGCCTAAATAAAAGCTACACAGTTTTGGTAAAATATACGTATTTGTTTTCTTAACGTAGAAATATCAGTCCAAGTACAGACTATTATTTGGTCAAAGCCGCTTTTGTAGTCACTCACGGTGAAAACCGATGGATTTCCCAGACCTCCACACGAGTCACTGGGACAGGCCCTTCTTTAGGTCAAATACAACAAGGTCTTGTCTTACAGCAGATATTTATTTTACTCCCCAGAGCAAAGGCTCAAAGCATCACGGAAACGCACCGACCCTCAAGTTGTGCTGGAACAACGAGACACTCTTAACCTTCAAGGTGTGCTGAACCTCAATCTCTCTCTGACACCGATAGTACAGATGTATGGTGTCTCTGAAGAGCGACAAAGGAAGTACGACCAGGCATGCACTTCCTAGAGACCTCCCTGACGACGTGACATGCCCTTGTTAATGTGGCTTCTTTGTGCACTTGACTTATCCATTCAAGCTTTGACATGACAGAAGTATCATATATCATGTAATATTGCTGTAAAATAAACAGGATGCAAATGACATGCATACAGTCACCTACATATGCATGTGTGCTTGCTTTTAAGGGTTCGCATAATGTGATCAGCTGCAAATATACGCTGTGGCTGAATATACGTACAAGCGCGTGTGTTATGTACACAAGACAAAATCTTTATTTAGATACAGTTAGTAAGAGGAGCTGGAGGATGTCGGTGTTCAAAGTAGGTGGAAGAAACTCTTACAACCACATTCCTGAATATGGCTTAAGGCTATGATTGGACAGTGAGTGCATTTCAGTGTGGCACGACTACAACACACTGATGAAATGCAATGCAGAGGGTTGGATTCCATTCACTTGTGACACAAATTCAGATGTTAGATGTTCGAGTAATGCAGCAAATGCTTTTAGAAGTCTAAAACCTTTTTAACTCTGGTTCCTATAATGTTAAATTTTTCACGATTGTGTTTCCTGAACAGTTCAAAATTGAACGCCTTTCACGCTTGGGTTGGGTGTTTGGTGTTTTGTGTGTGACTGCTGTTCTACCTGATCAGGTGGAGGCCGTGGGAGAGAAACTGGGACTGAGTCCCGAAGGCAGTGAGCACAGCTTCAGCGACCCTCAGCCCAGCTCCGACATCCTGATCTCAGAAATCAAGGGACCAGTCATAGAAGGAGAGAGAGCGGGTGATACGGGAGGAGGTGTAGACAGAAGAGAAAGAGGAGGAGGCCTCCTGAGCACGATGAGCTTCGACCGCATATCTGTCCCAAACACCACGACAGGGGAGTGCACCCTGGACCACGAGCCCCCTCGTTTCCTGTTCGGCTCCGACTCCTCTTCTTCTATGCACCTCCCTCCATCTCAGAACCTCCTCTCGGGGGAGGTGCAGGAGTTTTCCAACATGCGGGCTGACGCACTTCTGCTTCAGCCTATGCTTGACGGGATAGCGTCGTCGTCTTCGGAGCAACTGGCGTTGGAGTTTCAGAGAAACATTTGCAGGGGTGGCGCGTATAGATTTCCTCCTTATCGACGCATCGCACCGAAAGCTGCACCAGGAGCCGCGTCGATGCAGGACTCCGCTTCCTCGTCCTCCGCTTCCTCATCGATGCTTGTAAACGGTGCTAATTTCGACGGTTCTAGCCAACGAGGAAGCAACTCGAACCTGAATCCTCTGCCCCAGTTGACCCGAGCGTCAGCAGACGTGCTCTCCAAGTGCAAGAAGGCGCTCTCGGAGCATAACGTGCTGGTGGTGGAAGGAGCTCGCAAATACGCGTGTAAAATCTGCTGTAAGACCTTCCTGACTTTAACAGACTGCAAGAAGCACATCCGAGTTCACACAGGCGAGAAGCCTTACGCATGCCTGAAGTGTGGCAAGCGCTTCAGCCAATCCAGTCACCTGTACAAACACTCGAAAACCACCTGCCTCCGGTGGCAGAACAGCACCATGCCGACCGGACTGCTTTAGATCAATAAACACACCTCCGCACTGTGTTCCTGCTCTGGACTGCTGAAAACACGCCTGCGTCTGATGCAGCCTCTAACACACACGGACAATATGGAGTATTCGTTTTAACGCTGCTCTGAACACAAACACACTCCTCCTCAAGAAACTCAAGCGCAGAAGTGTATCGCCAAATATCGCTAATGTTACTGTTATCAATAACGTTTCACAAGTGACGGCACGAGAGATTGCTCTAAAGCCACGCGATTATTACATTTAAGCTGAATTTGTGAAGAAGTGGCAAAGATACCTCGTGCTCAGAGGTCATAACTGGATAGATGTGCGGTCTACTGTGACGACGACGGAGAATACTTCTGCTGAACGCTGCAGTTAGAGCTGCAGGAAAGGGCACCAAGCACCATGATGACATCAACTTCTCTTCATTTCACAGTGAAAATTACTTTCGGACCCAGAAGTCCATTTGGAACACGGCACATTGGAAGTTGATGAATTGTACAAGACCAATGTAATTGAACTGACGTGGCGCAGGAGGAAAAGTGAGCGCCAAAACTTTTTTCCCTGCATCAGATCAGCATCTGAAGCTAAAAACAAGCAGTCCGTGAACATGCTTCGTGTTAAGAGTTTCCATCCACCTGTTTTATGCTTTTTTTTTTTTTTTTTAATATAAGTACGAAAACAGAATACAGAACAGTTGTACAGAATTCAAACACTTCTGTGTAGAATAAGTGAAAAAATTCACTTAGAGGCCACTTAGACCTGTAACGTTTCTATTTTCCTGTAACCGCACACCCCTAAGTGTTTTATACCACATGATTGCCAACGATTAAAATGTCTTATTTATTGCAGAACATCATGCTGCTGTTTATAGTTACAGTTAACGTTGTGGAACGTCTACGATGCAGGTTAGTTCCTGTTATCACTTACGTTATAGCAGCTGTGAACTGTCGTTCCCTCAGCAGCCTCTCTATTTCTCGCTCTCTCTCTCTTGAAGTTAATAAGACAAACAGTGCAGCTTGAAGCTATAGGAACAGTAACGTATACGAGCGAGCAGATTATCACCCTGTGATTTGAATTATAGCTGGAACTACTGTTAGAGCTGCTGTTAGAAAATGAATCAACACCTTCTGACCAATCAGAATCAACAATTAAGCAGCGCTGTGATTTACATATTGTTGTTTCATCAATCAAACTAATGGGCTCCTTTCCTTCCCCACTTCCTCAATCCCTCCCTCTTTCCTTCACTTATTCCTCCCTTCCTCCTTTCCTTCTTCCTTCCTTTCTTCCCTCCCTCCTCTCATTCTTCCTTTCCTCCCGTCCTCTCTTCCTCCCTTCCTTCTTTCCTTCCTTCCTCCCTTCCTCCTGCTCTTCATTTCCTCCTTTCCTTGCTCCTTTACTCCCTCCCCTTTCCTTCTCCTCTTCCTCTCTTCCTCCCTTCCTGCTGCTCTTCATTTCCTCCTTTTACTCCTTTACTCCCTCCCCTTTCCTTCCTCCCTTCCTGCTTCTTTTTCTTCCCTTCTCTCCTCCTTCTTCCCTCACTCCCTCCTTCCCTCCCTCTCTTCTTTGCTCACTCCCTCCTTCCCTCCATTCCCCCTCCATTCCTCTCTTCTTTCCTTCCTCCCTGCCTCTATTTTTCCGCACAGTGTTGATTAGTTTTCTGAAACAGCAGCTCTGACAGTAGTTCCAGCTGCCGAGTGAATCACAGGTTTATATCAAGGTGCTCCTACTACATAATTGTTTCTATAGTAACAACATTTGGATGGAAACTTTATAAGTAGCAAGTAACCCTTGAGCAAAAAAAAATGGCTCGAAAGTAAACGCGCCATTGGCGTGATGGTAAAAAAAAAAAGCAGTAGTGGCAGCACAGAAGGCTTTCTCAAACCAAAGTCATGCTCTTCTCTTCCTGCATCAGTCAGACTGATGCTTGTCGTTTGTTCGCTTGTAAGTCATGTAACCGTGTCGTGATCTCCCTGGAGATATTTCTGAACTTCCAGTCGTCCGGAGAGATGCGCGCTGTACTGTAATCGTTTCAGCTTCCTCGGTGTTTGCATCTGTGCAGTGTACATGAGCATTTGTTCATTTTAAAGGGCTAAACGAATGAACATGCGAAAAAGAAAAGCTGAAAGTGAAGCTCAAACTCCATTTTCCTCATCATGTCTTCTACAGAAACTGTGCCACGGTGTAAAAATTCACCTTTGCACCTTCAGCCGTTGTGGCTTTAACATAATTTCTCCAGAAGTGATATGAAAAGAGAAAAAGATGTTTTAAATGTTTGTGTTTTGTTGTTTTCGTGTTAAAGAAAGTACAGTTGTTGTTTTTTTTTTTTTTTTTTTTATATTTCTGTGATGATGTGTAATGGAGAATGTAATGTTCATGTCTTGTATGATGTTAATAATAAGCTAGTGAGAGAACAGGCGTGCAGAAAAAGTTCAGAAATGAATTTCATCTTTCATATTTTCACTTCCTCCTGGTGCTTCATGGTTTGAGGTTTTGTTTTTTTGGCCAGGCTTTGAAGAATCTGAAGACTCCGTCTCGTCCTCACTGAGCTTGTGTTCACAGTAAATGCTGTTGAAAGAGAAGGGTGTCGGAGCGGAGTGCAGGATCCACCAGCCTGCTGGCTGACAGAGTAAATACCTTACGAGGCTTTAGCCGCGGTGTGGACGGCAAGAAACACCAAAAGAAAGCTCTGTTTAGTTTTTGTGCACTTACTGTTACATTCATCACATGTTAAGATGTAGCTCTGAATTAAAACACCTCTTACACACGTGCAGTTCATCCAGCCTTTATCTTTCTTTATCTCTCTTCTCACCTTCCTTTCTTTCTCTTTACATTTCTCATATTTCTTTCTTTCTTCCTTTTCTTTCTTTATTTTTTTCCTTTCATTTCCCATGTTTCTTGCTTTCTCTTTCTTTCTTCATTTTCATTTCCTCCCATTTCTGATGTCTATCTATCTATCTATCTATCTATCTTTTTTGTTTCTTTTTTCTCCTTTTTTTTCATTCATTCACTCCATTTCCATTCTTGTGGTTTTTTGTTTCTTTCCTTTTGTTTATTTCTTGTTTCATTTTATTTTTCTCTTCTTCTTTATTTATATATATTTATATTTGTTTGTTTTCTATTCCCATTTCTCATGCTCGTTCGTTTGTTCTTTTTTTTCTGTACTTTCTTCATTTTATTTTTCTCTTTATGTACGTATGTATTTATTTATTTATTTATTTATTTATTTATGCAATTTTGGTTTCCTCTTTCTGTTTCTCATGATTTTCATTCTTTTTGTCTATTTTCTCTTTACATTTGTCACATTTTTCTTTCTTTCTTTCTTTCTTTCTGTACTTCTTTCTCATATTTATGGAAAGAGTAGCTCTGAAATTTCAAAAGCTCTGAGACATTTGCCGTTGCTGTTTATTTGCTCCAGCACAGCGTCTGGCTGCGTGTTAATGCACTGTATATCTGTAACCTTGGGTACTGGAACTGTAACATACAGGACGACACTAGAGTTGACACTGTTCATATCATGCCTCCAACGTCGCATTTACAAACACATTAAACCCAATGTTCAGTGTTCAACATGTTTAACGATGTCCGTGTGGTCAAACTGATCGATTTATTCATTTCTCAACAGTTTCAGCAGTGCTAATGAGTGGGTTCTGAATCAGGTTCTACAGCTGAAGCTCCTTTGGCATGGGATCTCCTCTGAGGCCAGCGAGCAGGTTGTTGGCAGCGAGGGCAGACATGGCGTTACGCGTAGTGTATGAGGCGCTGGCGATGTGCGGCAGGATCACTAAACACATTCACACACACACACACACACACACACACAGCAAGATTATGATCACACACTGTGCATGAAACATTGAGTCATCGTTTAAAACATCACCTAAAGCAATGCTCATATGACCTGTACAGGTTCAGTCACTTGCTAATGAAATATTGTAGTTACACACACACACACACAGACACACGCTGGAGCTCACCGCAGTTTTTGAGTGTGAAGAGCGGGTGGTTAGGGGGTAAGGGTTCCGGCGTGGTGACGTCAAGTCCAGCTCCAGCGATCTGGCCTGAAGATAATGCTGCATACAGGTCCTCCTGGTTCACCACACCTCCTCTATTCAGCACACACACACACACACACAGCCTCATTTACTATATAAATCTTTCAGTAAAGTCGTGTGTAAATGTTTCTTGTAGACCGAACTGAACTAAAAACTCCCGTCAGATTTACAAATGTTTCAGTAACACTGATTTTCTTCTTACTCGTGTGCGTACCCTGATGAATTAGCCGAGGCACACTGATCTGCATTTAACGGCGTCCACAAAATTCCATAAAAGGCAAAGCTCACAGCGAGCCGAAAACCTTTAAACTAAACGTTAAAAGGGCACTTTGGAGTTTCCGTCCCTGTTTGTTTTATTCCTGACTTCTAGATCATACAGATGTGTAAGTGCTTGGCTAGCTCACGTTTGATGATGTCATCAGCCTCGCCCATGAGGAGCCGAGTGCCTCCCTAGTGTGTACCTGCTGGTGTTGATGAAAATGGACGTGTTCTTCATCTTGGCGAAAAGGTTCTTGTTGCAGATGCCCTGAGTGTTCGGAGTTAGAGCACAGCACACCGCCAGGAAATCAGACTGTCTGGCCAACTCGTCCATGGACACTACACACACACACACACACGCCAGTATCACAGAAATGGCCAGTCCCAATTTTTGGACTGGTCTTTTTCACTATCTAATTACCTGGATCTGTATCAGGTGTGTACGACTAAATACAACTTCCTCCTGCCATCTTAGTGGATTTTAATGAATGACGTCAAATTAAAATAAGAATGAAGATCTGAGGACTCGTTACCGTACTCCGCCTGGATGGCCTCTGCCAGCTCTGGTCTCTGCCCTACATCTGTGTAGAGGAATTTTTTCACCTTAAAGGGCTTCAGACGCTCAGCGATGGCCACTCCTGACATGCACACACACATTACACACTTTATTAATACAGCATGCTAGTACTGCTCACTGTCTCTGCATGATTTTATGCATTACTCTGCTGCCAAATGATTGGCATGAATGAGCAGGTGTTCCTATTAAAGTGGCCGGTGAGCATGTGCTTGAATAAGAGGCGACTCACCGATCCTTCCAAGTCCAAGGATGCCGACTGTACTGTTGGCCAACTCGTAACCACACAACCACAGAGTTCTCCAAGTTCCCCAGCCACCACTACACACACAATCAAAGTGAACACTGGCACTGGAGACTCATTCCAAGAATGCTAAATAAACAACTCCATATAGAAAACACCATATCAACTAGTAAATGCATTCATGTTTAAGTTGGTACTATAAACAACCTTGCAGCTGGAACTATTCAGATACCGTTATAGAAAACTTAATCAACACTGTCTGACCAATCAGAATCGAGAATTCAACACCACTGTGGTCTAAATAGAATATACAGTAAATAACAGCTTATATACAGTTTCAGATGCATATAGGGCATCGTGTCGCATCAGATCTACTCCTGAGCTTGAAAATGATAGATTAATCTAGATTTGATCTAGTGTACAAATCAAAATCTATTCCTGTGTGTGTATATATGTGTGTCTCATTGTGCACGGCCGCTCTTGCTCTTTAAGTGTCCATGATGTGCTTTTATTTATATTTTACTATGTGCCTTTGTTTTGGTTTTGCTCCAGTCTGTCCTGTCATTGGTCTGTTACTGACTGTGTTCACCTGTTCCATGTTTGATCCTTGACGAGTTCATGTATTTAAGCATAAGTTTAAATACATAATGTATTCGTGAAGTCTTGCCAACTTTTTGGGTGTTTTGGGTGTCTTCTTGTCAGGAGTGTAATTGTGTGTGTGTGTGTGTGAGAGAGAGAGAGAGAGAGAAAGAGAGAGTACGTTTTGGCTTCATGCGTAGCCTCGATAAGTCTTCGTGAGGTAGCGAGGAGAAGGGCAACAGTCAGCTCAGCCACCGCGTCAGTCAGCACTTCTGGAGTGTATCCTACACGGATTCCTCTAAACACACACACAAAAGACCAGCATGGCAGACATTACAACATCTAATTTAGGACGATGTCCAAATGCTAAGCCTTGTAGCTTTACTGCAAAGCTAAAGAAGTTCTAACATTAGACATGAAGTGAAGCATGTCTAGTCGATTGACAAGATTATGCATATAAATCATACAAACATCATCATCATCCATTCATAGAAACACACGTGGATGAACTGACCTTTTCTTTAGCTCGTCCAGTGAAAGATGATCAAACCCGACTGACATAGTGCTAACCACCTTTAGGTTTGGACCTGCATACGACAAAACACACATTTTCAACTACGCAACTTTTTTGTCTCATAGAGCATTGTGATTGCCTGAGAGCTTTAGCGTCAGACCTGCAGCGTCCAACAATTCAGCGTCGATCTTCTCGGTGAGGACGCAGAGCAGTCCATCGCAACCTTTGACCTTTTTCAGCAGCTCCTGCCGCGGAACTGGGTCATCCGAGTCCCAAAGCTCAATCTGCACTCTGGGACGAGGAAAGACAGAGGAGATGGAAGTTATGCTGAATCAAGTGGCTCCATACCCCCTACTCTTCAGGTTGTTCTTCTGGGGGAACCCTATAAAAGTGAGTTTCTATCTGAATACTAGAATCCTTTCAGGAAGCTAAGAACCTTTAAGTACACAAAGAACCATTTTTCTAAAAGCTAATTCACAGTGGACGCATCGCATCATGACCTCAAGCAATTCCATTTTGATCCACTCCGGCGGGTCAAATTCGAGCTTGACATTGGCTTATGATATTGGAAGTAACCTGAGGAGTCAGAACTCACTGTCCAGATTTGTGCAGGATGTCCAGTCCCTGCGGCGGCACTTTACGGGAGACGTACACGCGCGGTAACGTGGCCATGGCACGCTGCGATCCTCTGAGCCCGAGCGCAACCTGCCGAACTGCTGCTCTGCTGCACCACATCCTGAACACACTAAAATACACCGAAAAACACATAAACCCCCACTGCTGAAGTCCCCTTTACACTTTACACACACAGAGGACTTTGGAACCTGACCGAAATTCAGGGGGAGTGCGTGTTGTTTTTGGACAGGAGCTGACGGAGGGGAGGTGACAGACGCTCAGCACTTTGGGCCAATATGAGCTAAGGACAGACAACAAAAAGTTCACTATCAGACATGCAGTGCACTATGTGGAGTAGGGTACAGGGCACATTGTTTCATATCTATAGAAAGAAAAGTGGGGAAACATTTGGGACGTGGCCACTGTGATCCAGAATAATCACATTTCACATGTGATTATACAAGTAACATGATCACACGCTGAAGGTGCATTTGATCATGTAACGTCCTGAAACTGCACCTCATGCTAATGATATGAAATGTTAAAAATAAAGCGCAAAAAAAACCCCAAAAACAACCAAACAAAAAACATAAATATTGTACATTTAATACAGCTTGGGTCTATCTTATCAGAGGTAATCCTATGAAGTAAATGTTTGACTAGTCTGACAAACAAGGGCACGTGAGCAAACACACACACACACACACACACACACACACACACACACGTTTGTCTTACTATCCTTATGAGGACCTTCCATGTTATGACATAATAATACAGTTAATTAATGTTATATCTACACCTAAATCCAATCTAACCTCGACCTCAGTAATCAGAAGGAAAGGTTCTGGCTCTGTAGGATTTTTTTTTTTTTTTTTCCTGGTGAGGACCATCCATTAAGTTTTTCTTTCTTCCTTCCTTCCTTTCTCTAACTCGGGGTTTGTCAACCTTTTTTTTTGTTTTTTTGGCAGCCAGGAACCCCTTAACTGTACACTCTCAGGAATAAAGGTACCAAACTGTCCCTTTATTTTTTTTTTTACTGTGTATCTTTTAGGTGCATGTGGTATAACCGGAAAAAAACAAACAAAAAAAACCCACAGGATCCCTGGACCTCTGGAGGTGGTCCAAATCCCTGGACTGTCTGGAGCCAATATCCCCCTCTTTCTGTCTTTCTTTTTTTTTTTTTATTACTCTCTTCATGTTTTAATTTCTTTTCTTTTCTTTTTTTCACCCCTCCATCATCACTCCCATACTTTTTGTACGCAGTCCAGTATTTTCCTAAAAAAAAAGAAACACGTTTACTGTTGTTATTTATTTGTATGTAGTAGTTTTATCACTCCTCCAGGTCAACAGGTGGCGCAGTGACGCCTTTTCAGCTCGCGAGCCACTGACTGACCAAACCGTAGAAGAAGTGGACGCCTTTCGGTCCCTCGCGCACACTGACGGGTAACGTCAACTTACTTTAAACTCATTTATTTGTCGTTTTTGTCGTTTTGCTGTTTTTACCGTCAATAAAAGGTTTATGACTCGCCACTATTTCCGGAAACAGCTGCAGACAGAAGCAGCTACCCGCTTTCTTAATCAGCACCCAGGCCGGTAATGTGGAAACGCTAATGACACTCTGAGTAAGCGGCTTTTCATCCCACCTGCTTTCTGTCAAGTCCCGCCCCCTGCGCTGTGATTGGCTGCTAGATTATTGGCAGCAAGAGCGCACTGAGCTGCCAAATCAGCTGCGTGGGAGCGTAAAGAACGCACCAATCACAGCGCGAGGCTCGGGATTTGTCGCTTTACGGATGGGAAATGAACAAGGCATCTAGATACGAGTCAGTTAGCCGTGGCTAGCTCAATGAAGTGAACTGAAAACAAGTCAGGCACAGTCAGCTCTTTGTAATTAGGAGTGTTTATTCACTTTGCCTGGAAGTAAAAGTGAGTGCTCTGACATGCTAGCTAGCAAACAAGCTGGGAGAATTAATGAGTCAAATCTCAGCAAAAAAAGTAAACACAGTGATTTAAACCAGTTTCATGATGGTCTTGTATCAGGGTGGGACGGTTTGAACGCTTCACGGTATGATAACCGAGTCTAAAAAATATCACGGTATCACGGTGTTAAATCATTATAAATGCATACAATCCAAAGGAAACAAAAAGACCAAATCCCTTCATTGCGTTTCTTTCTTCAGAAAAGGTATACGTGAGAACGACTTTTCCTTCCTTTCGTAAAAATCTCGTATGAACGTTTTCATTGTCGAGCCGTTGATAGATTATTAACCCACACACACACACACACACAGCCGGAACTGTATATATCGCTGTCATGTCATGTTACGGTGCCTATATGCAGTAATCTAATCATATTTCTATCTGTTCATATCGTGCAGCCTGATTAGAGTCCACAGCAAGAACACGGCGTCCCCTCTCCCCCTATCCAACATGGCCGACCCAATGGAGATAGACGATTCGCTGTACAGGTAAGGTTTGAAATCAAGGTCTGAAATGTGTACCAGCTACCCGTCCAGGTGGGAGAAGGCTATCACATGCTTCCTCCGAGACACGTGAACCGCACCTTTTCGGACCGCTGCTCTTGATGTGTGACTGAGAGGAAAGCGCTATCTGCCTCCTTCCACATACATGAGCTGACAGTTGCCCATGATTGGCTCGTTTCGCTGTGATTGACAGAGAGAGAGAGAGAGAGAGAGTATGTCACCCTTCCTTCCCTGAAAGCACGGTCGATTCCGCTCTCTTATACTCCCCATTACGATTCGAACCTCACGATCTCCACACGAAGGCTTTTCCGTTGCGTCACTCGGGAGCCAAACCTCCGAAACCTGTAGTGATTACTACAGACAAGAGTTTCTACACCTGTCGCTTAACTCTAATGCGAATTTATAACAACAACAATTTCACATAAAGTGTGCAGCTTTCCAACCCTGGAGTGACACGGCGAAAGAAAAGTGAAAGAGTAATAACTGGTCCTTAGACTCTCCTTAATGCATTGAAGCGCTTCAGCGCTTAATTTGCCTGATGATGATAATTATCTTCTTTAACAAATAGATTTTGCGCAAATCTTTATTGACGGAGTTCCAAAAGCTAAAGAAGTTGGTGCTACTCTGTTTGTTCACAGGGATACTGTGTTTATTACATCAAACAGAACTCTGCTTTTCAAGAGAAAAAAAAAAAAAAAGAAGTGGCTTTGTTCACAATGAACAAAAATACACATGAATATCAATTTAGGTTTAAATGGCTTCCGTAGGAATAAAACACCTGGGGGTGTGTTGTTACAGGAGAATAACCAACGACAACATGGCGTGATGCGTCCCAACGTGAAGCGGTGTCACTTCTACCACCCTGAAGTTGATTATTTTCCGATAACAGAATGAGCACTGTGCTAGAATATTCATTATAGACCCAAGCCTACATGACTCTGTGGGTAGAGATTAGTTTGAGTTTTCCTCCACTCGTGTGTGTATGTTGAACAGGAGTGAATGTCTGCTGATTCTTGCTCTCTCTGTGTGTGTGTGTGTGTGTGTGTGTAGTCGGCAGAGGTATGTCCTGGGAGACAGTGCCATGCAGCAGATGGCCCAGTCCTCTGTATTCCTGAGTGGAATCGGGGCCGTGGGTGTGGAAGTAGGTGAGTAAACACACACTCGTTAGATGGACCGTCTCTTCTGCTACAGCTTCCACCACTTAACCTAGAGACTAAAAAAAAAAGTATTTGCCCTCTTACAGCTAAAAACATCGTCCTTGCTGGAGTGAAGGTAAGAGAGAACTTTGCAGTTCGTGAACATTAAATGCTGTATATTTGCCTGATGAGGAAGTGTTGAGTGTGCAGTGTTTTTGAAAGCTGTGTGTGTGTGTGTGTGTGTGTGTGTGCGTGCGTGCGCGCGCGCAGACAGTCACGTTGCATGACAGTAAGCAGTGCGACGTCTGGGATCTGGGCACCAACTTCTTTATCCGAGAGGAGGACGTTCAGAGCCGGAAGAAAAGGTTTAACATTTCACACACCGACGTCAGGGTTGTGGCGATATCTGGGGAAAAAAAACCATTATAATTATTCATGCATAATTAGAACAGAAACACTTCTACAATATATATATATATATTTTAACATATTTCACTTGTAAGCAAACATTTTATTCATAAATGAAGAAACGATTTGTTGACAACCCTCAGATGGAAACCTGAAATTGTTCCTGTATGTCTCTCTGTCTCATCCCTTCATCTCTCTCTCTCTCTCTCTCTCTCTCTCTCTCTCTCTCTCAGGGTGGAGGCCGTGCACTCCCGGGTGGCCGAGTTAAACCCGTATGTTCGGGTCAGCGTATCGAGTGTGGCCCTGAACGACACCACTGATCTCAGCTTCCTGCTTAACTTCCAGGTTTGTCTCAGCTCTCACACACACACACACACTCATACAAATAAATCATGATCACCGTTTTTTTTTCGGGATCTTTTTTTAATTAACCCTTTCAGGATTGTCATACATGATCGTGTGTGTGCGCGTGTGTGTTTGTTTTCTGTCCGCAGTGTGTTGTGCTAACAGGGGCGAGTCTGAGCTTGCAGAAGAGGATCAACCGTTTCTGTCACTCTCAGCAGCCTCCGATTAAAGTACAGAAATAATTCCTTAAAGCTACAGCTAGATGACCCGATGTGTTCAAACTGAGAGTACAGTTTCATCATGTTGCCATGGTGACAGGGAGTGAGATTTATAAGATTGCCATTTGTGTTCTGTATTAGTTTATTAGCTGCGATGTGCTGGGGATCTGTTCACGAGTGTTCTGCGATTTCGGTGAGAGCTTCGAGGTGTCGGACCCGACGGGGGAGGAGCCTAAAGAGCTCTTCATTCAGAATATCAGCCAGGTACACACGTCCGACCGCAACACACATCACCTTTAAACGCCGTTCTCTTTTCACGTAATTGTTTTAGTGCTCGAAATGATCATTACAGAGCGTAAACCCGGTCCTTATGCTGTGTCCTTATGCGACAACTGGGAATTTTCCAACTCGGAACCTCCCGCTTCCCACATCAGAGCATTCACATGAGCTCAGCTGTGTGAAGTCCGAAGGAATTAAAGAGTTGTACGTTTAGTGCTTAATTAATTTTTTTAAAGTGGATGTGATAAATCGCTGTTAATAGCACTGAAAATGACATGAAGTCACGTTGAAGTGATACCACGGAATGTCGGCGAAGTCGGCGCTCTCGGAAAATCCGGACATTCCGAGTAGAAATTGTAAGTCGGAGAACCCGTTCGAACAGATCTTTCCTACTGGGATGTTGGAAACTTCCCAGCTCCCACTTGGTCATGAACGCAGCAAACAAATTCACCACGACGTCACTGATCTCACTCACGTGAAACCCAGAAGTATCATATTACGGATACCTGAAGACATACGATACACAACACACATCACGATATACAGGATTGCAAATAGTAGTGTTGCATTTAAAAAAAAAAAAAAAAAAAAAAATTGAATGATGCTTTTATTTAATAATCTATTTCCAGTTAGTACATTTTATTTAAAAAACACTGTTATAAAAGATAGTGATACCTGCAGTATCCCAGAAAAATGTATTGCGACATGATAAATTATGATTTCGATATATTTACCCCAAAGCTGTCTGAGCCAGACCTTTAAAATCGTACGTTATATCTAAGCCGCTCTTCTTCTGA
>JAKKZJ010000028.1:11256334-11273758 GCA_033441845.1 Pangasius mekongensis
AAGAATTTTGCACTGCTCGGGGCGGGGTTGACCAGATGCTCAGGGGAGGTAGGGTCAAAGGTCAAAGCGTGGAGCAGCGACGTGTGTGTTGATATCGCGTCGCTAATGAGCTAGTTCCTGTTTGTCGTTTGTCACAGGTTTTCATCACTGATCCGGATCTTATAGAGAAGTCCAACCTCAACCGGCAATTTCTCTTCAGACCTTATCATATACAGGTGCCTCCTTCCTTCCTTCCTTCCTTCCTTCCTTCATTCGCTCATTTTCAGATTATCTTTTATTAATGCCTTTAATTCTGAAGGTTTTTTTTATATTCATTCATTCATGTTTAAGTTTATTTTCTTTTCAGTCATTCATTTTAGGCGTGTTTTTCATAAATTCCTGAATTTTTAATTCTTTAATTTTTTTTTATTTGTTATACATTAATTCACTCGTTCATTTCAAAAAGTTTATTTCTATTTCTTAATATTTCAGGTTTACTTCTCATTCATTCCTTTTGTAATTTATTTTTGTTCGTTCATTTGTTTTTAAGTTTCAGTTTATTCATTTTAATGTCTCTTTTGAAGTTTATTTCTCATTTCTAAATTTCTAAATTTCCATTGAGTCCTTCCTTATCAAGATTATTATCGATTCCTTTATCTCTATTATATTTTATTTATATTTTAATATATTTTACTATAATATAGTATACTTATTTTATAGTTTGTTTATTAATTTTTTTTTCATTTTCAAGTTTTTCATTGGTTCATTTGCTTTTATGCTTATTTTCATTCATTCGTCATGAAGTTTTTATTCTTAATTTCTGTTTTTATTTAGTTACTTTTTTTTAAGTTTCGTTTTCATTCATTTTTGAGTTTTTCATTTTTTTTATCTTGTACATTTAATTTGTATATGTTTGTGTATATGTATTTGTGTATTTATTTATCCCTTTATATGTCTTAAGATCTTTTTTTAAATCATTAGAATTAGCACAATATGTCAGTTATTAGTATTTTAAACGATTTCCTCGGCTGCCTGCCCGCTTGCGTCGTTCTCTGTGTAGAAGCCGAAAAGCATCACAGCAGCTGCAGTTACGTTAGAGATTAATCCTGAGCTCCACATAGACGCTAACCTGCACAAGGTGTGTCCTGCCACGGAGGAGACCTTCAGCGACGCTTTCTATTCGCGTCTCAGCCTGGTCATCACCGCGCTGGACAACGTGGAGGCCCGGAGATACGTGGACAGGTAAGAGACCCTTTTAAGGTATTTTATAAAACACCTTGAATGGCGAATTTTAGGATACGAATCATATTAAAGTAGTGTTCAGAGTGTAGGACAGCATCAGTGGAACTACATGCCGCTTTGCACCTTCACAGTCGGTGCGTGTCCAATCAGAAAGCGTTACTCGACTCGGGGACCATGGGGACGAAAGGTCACACAGAGGTCATTGTGCCAAACCTGACAGAGTCCTATAACAGCCATGTAAGTGTGTGTGTGTGTGTGTGTGTGTGTGTGTGTGTGTGTGTGTGTGTGGGTTGTGCAAATTGAGTGAATATTTGTGTTTGAAAGCTGAGTGAGATTTATTTGTGTAGAGAGATCCACCAGAGGAGGAGATACCATTCTGCACTCTAAAGTCTTTTCCTGCTGTGATCGAGCATACCATACAGTGGGCCAGGGACAAGGTCAGACACACACACACACACACACACACACACACACACACACTATATTTAACAGGGCTCTATGATTACATTTTTATTTCGGTGATCTTGTGCATCCAAGTTAAAAAAAAACAAAACAAACATAATCAGTCATTTCAAATGTAAATATGTAATATTAAACCATTAATATTCTAAAAGTATGTACAAGAAGCATAGAAAACACTGAAAAGTAAATAATCCCATTTATAATTGGTAGCTTGTGTTAACTTTATTAAAAAGAAATACTCCATCTTTTAAACCTAATACCACAAACTAAACCCAACTGTAGCGTATGTGTGATGAACGCTACTAAGTATTTCGGCATGTTTCCTTTGAAAGCTGTCAGAACACATATTTTTGTCCTTTTTTTTTTTTCCCCGCGTCGACGTTCTGAGCCGAAATTCTGATTTGATTTTGGTTTCCGTTTAGTTTGAAAGTGCCTTCTCTCACAAGCCCTCCATGTACAACATGTTCTGGCAGAACCACACGTCAGCTGTGGATATATTACAGGTGAGGGAGAGTTTTTTTTTTTTTTAATGAAATGTCTCACTAGCTCATGGTCTTACTATTTCTGCTAATAGTCATTCACATTGCATGTGGATGTTTATTTGTATCTGGATGTGTGTGTGTGTGTGTGTGTGTGATTGTTTTGTAGAGGATGAAAGGCGGGGAGAGCATGGACGGGGCGTTTCAAGTCATTAAGGTGTTGAGTCGCCGCCCAACATGCTGGGAACACTGCCTGGCCCTCGCCCGGCTCAAATTTGACAAATACTTCAAGAGAAAGGTACAGTTACAGTAACACTCCATTACAACAACACTAACGCTCCTCTAAACCTTGAGGCGGATTCTTGAGAGGTCAGAGGAGAATGGCCAGACCGATTGTAGCTGACAGGAACTCAGATAACCACTCTGCATATCCAAGGTGAGCAGAAAAGTATCTCAAGGATACAAGAGCAGAAGCCCTCGTCAGGCAACAGCAGAATCCTGAGGCCATGTTCGAGCTACAGAGAGCTGCATCCTATGCTTCAGACACGCCCCCTCGAATTGCACCAGCAGGGTTGCCAGGGTTGCGTTTTTTTTTTTAAATCGTTGCCAAATTGGGCTAGTTTGGAAACAACAAGTCAGAAATGCTTTCCATTTGTTTTCCAAGCAAAGACTGACTTACTGGATGGTTTCTGGGGGTTTTGTGCAGTTTTTACAACAGTAGTTGAGAGGAATCTTTGACTCTTTGACTGAATCTTTTGGCCAGAGAGTTAATTGTCTTGTTTAATTTGTGTACATTCTAATGCACAGCTTTATTCCAGTTTAAAAGGGTGTAATTCTTTTGACTTTTGTTAATAACATGGTAATGACAGCATGGTAACTCTACCATATTGTGTTTATTACATGTTAATAACATGCACTTTTTTTTTTTTTTTTTTTCCTTCAGGCATTACAACTACTGCACTCATTTCCACTGGATACGCGACTGAAAGACGGCAGTAAGTCTCTCACACACACACACACACACACACACACTTCCCAGGATGTGCTTAGAGTCATCAAAGAGACGTTAAACATCACCGTCTAAAACGTGTACTCTCTTTCCAAAGCGATTGATTGGTTTGTGTGTGTGTGTGTGTGTGTTTTTTTTTTTTCTTTTTTTTCCTCCCAGCTCTGTTCTGGCAGTCTCCCAAACGACCTCCATCCCCTATCGAGTTTGATCTCAAAGACCAGCTGTGAGTGAAAGCGGATTTAATTCCGAAATGAACGAAAGAGATCCGTTTAAAACCAACTATACGATATATTTTATTCATATAATCTCATGTCCTTTAGGCACTATGGATTTGTGGTCAGCACGGCTCGGCTGTTTGCAGGAATTTACAACATTCCGTATTCGGAAAAGGTAAAGTTCACACCCCCCCCCCCCCCAACATTTACAAAGCACAGTTCGTTATTCGGTGTGGTCACCTTTTCTATATTTAGGTCTCTTTATTTGTTTTGGCAACAGAACCTCAGTTACGAGGCTGTGGCAAGTGTTTTGGCCGAAGTCGAGATTCCAGAGTACAAGCCGGCAGAGAAGGTAGCCGCTCATACCTCGTACATTTATTAATAAATCTATGAATCCATCACTTGGATCAGTTATTAGCTCCTCAGGACGACATCTGTAATGAAAACGGGATGCTGTGAGTTAATGCAAGATGAGTGATATTCTAAAAGGTTTCAGGCTCCTGAAAAAAAAAAAAACATGTAGACTTGCTTAGCAGTAATTCACAGCTGTCCAGATGTTATTTTTTCCACAAGTTTCACAATAAAAAATGATCCAAATGTTCATTATTAATCATATAAAATTAACCTACAATATGAGAGTCAGTCTGTGTGCAGTAATACGTATATATATTTGTGTGTGTGTGTGTGTGTGTGTGTGTGTGTGTGTGTGTGTTTTTTAGCTTATAGAAACAGATGAAACAGTTAAGAAGCCTGATCGGATGAAGCTGATGGTGAGCAGTGAGGAGGAAAGGGAAGCCATATCACAGCTGGAGGAGGCCATCACATCTGGTTTTACTCCAGGTATACACACACACACACACACACACACACACGTGCACACACATACACATTTCACACTCTTAGTTTTTCAAATGAAAAGCTTTAAAGCTGCATAACATCAAAATATACAATGAGGCATACATCAGCTGCTTAACACACCCCAATCCAGTGATGTAGGACATAATTACATCCTCATATGTCATTTTCTCTCTCTCTCTCTCTCTCTCTCTCTCTCTCTCTCTCCTCTGTAGAGGGCGTGCGTATGACACCGTTGCTTTTTGAGAAAGACGATGACGCGAACGGTCACATGGATTTTGTGGAATCAGCATCAGCTCTGAGAGCCCGCATGTACTCAATCGAAGCTGCCGATCGCCTCCAGACCAAACGCATCGCCGGCAAAATCATCCCTGCCATCGCCACGGCTACCGCAGCCGTCGCCGGATTGGTAAGGTCTACTCACTAAAGCAGAGATTCAGTGAAAAATAAAATAGAACACCAAATATGGTCAGTCAGTCGAGACGTGTTTTTTTTTTTTTTTTTTTTTTTTTTCTCTCTCGCCCAAAATCTGTTTTATAAAGTCATGTCCTCACTGGATCCTAAAGCTTTGGACACCAAATATGTCTTGGCTGATCAACTACATTGGGATTTCTTTAAGACGTTAGACTCCTTAGCTGAAAGGAATGAGATTGATCCCAAATTTGAAGCTGACTTGTTTAATAAAACCTATAAATGTTAGTTGTTTGGTTGGTTGTGCTTTGGATATTTAATTTGCACAATAATCATTTCATCTTTTTTTTTTTTAAATCCTTCATACCTGCAGGTGGCGTTGGAGCTGATTAAAGTCACAGGTGGCTATGGCTTCGAGTCATTTAAGAACTGCTTCTTCAACCTGGCCATCCCCGTCATGGTCCTAACAGAGACGGCTCGGGTCAAAAGGACGCAGATCAGGTAGCAGAGAGAGAGAGAGAGAGAGAGAGAGAGAGAGAGAGTTGCATGAACACTTTGTAATATCTCGCAGTAATGCTGTAGGAAGTATTGCTCCAATTTCGCATTCATCCTCTCTTTCTCTTTATTAGAGATGACATCTCCTTCTCCATCTGGGATCGCTGGTCCATTGTAGGACATGAAGACTTCACCCTGTCTGACTTCATCAGTGCTGTCAGGGTAAGTCACATCACAGAACCATTCACTGAATGGTAGAAACACTGTCACTTCTTTTTGCACGCAACGACATTAACTCATTTTTACCAAAAAAAAAAAAAGAAAGTCAGAGGTAAGTAAAGCTGTAAGCTGAAGTTTTCCGACATGGAAACGTCTTCATGGGGACAGAGTGTTTTTTTTTTTTTTTTTCTTTTTCTTTTTCTATCTTTGGTTTCTCAGTAATGTGACAAACTGTGTTTTTTTTTTTTTTATAGCTGCTATAACATAAATGATAACAGGAACTAACCTGTGTCAGACGTTCCACAACAATAAACGTAACTATAAACTCATAAAAAAAAAAACTAAAACAATGACGTGTCTTTCTTGAATAAATAACAAATTGTCAGCATTGGTACATTTTTGTGATATCAGAGGAATGAAACACTTTGTGCTGTTACTGTTAAATAATCTGTGGTTAGTAATGCGAAAGTAACAAGTACCTCCATAATAGTAGGAGAGTTTGTTTACATGGCATTATCTTGTAGCAACTGATGTATGCAGAAGAGGGTAGATAGCACTTTCCTCCAAGTGTGTTACGCTGCCTTGTGATGCAGTTAGAAAAGATGCGGTTGGCGGTAGGAAGCATGTTAGCGTTTACCCTGCTGGAAATAGGCAAGTGATCAAACTAAGGTGACTTGCTATCGCTTTGCTCCAGATCAACCAGATCCTCTCCCTGAGAAAATCACATACACGTGTGTTACATGGTCAGTAAAGTGCTTTCGGCTCCCCAGAGCGATCCAGAGTGCCTACGCTGCTGTCCAGTTTTGTCGTGATGATTGATGAAGTTTGCGTTTTGTTGTCAGGAAAAGTACGGCATTGAGCCCACTATGGTAGTTCACGGAGTGAAGATGCTCTACGTACCCATCATGCCTGGACACAGCAAGAGACTCAAACTGACGTAAGATATCACTAGGTTACAGACACTGCATTCCAAAATGAAATGTCACAGTTTTAACTTATCAACTCTCTCTCTCCTTTCTTTCTCTCTTTCTCTCTCTCTCGCTCTCTCGCTTCTCTGTGTAGTATGCAGAAGTTGATCAAGCCTTCGGTAGACAGGAAGTACGTCGACCTCACTGTGTCTTTTGCACCAGAGACGGACGGGGACGAGGATCTGCCCGGCCCTCCTGTGCGCTATCACTTTAGACACGAGAGTGGCGAGAAAGCCTGACACACACACACACACACACACACACACACACACACACACACACACGCATACACACACACGCATACACACACACACACACACACGCATACACACACACACACACTGATATTACACCCTCCCTTCTCTTACCTTCCCCTGTGGACCACTAGTGGAGTAGCACTTGATCAATCTGTACATAGTAAAACTTTTTTTTGTTTTCTACGGGTTCGTAATTTTATTGCATAGCTACGTCTGTGCCGATGCCTTAAGAAATATTGTGCGTCCATGATGATGATGATGATGATGATGATGATGATGATGATGATGATGGTGGTGGTGATTATTATATATTATTGATCTCACAGTTGAGGGAGAACAGTGTTTACACTCCTAACTTAAGGCTTATGATGGCTATTATTTTATTAGCGCAGACACAGAGAGAGTGGAAAGCTGAAAGAGTTTCAGACGATCGCTTCCTAATGCAGATTGTTCGTGACGTATTCTGAACGTTTTCCCCATTCATCCCAAATTAAGACATGCAGACTCGCTGTGTGATATGCAAACCAAACGCCTCTATTTATTTGTACATCCCCACGCTTAGTGTCTCCTCGAGACGAACACGAACGTCAGCAGACTCAATGATGAGCTCAAAGAAAACATCCATTTATCTGGATGACTCTCCAAAGGCATCGAATGAAAATACTGAATAAATCACCACACGTCTGTGATATAACGTGCGTCCTGCAGCACTGTGAGTGGTGTGTATTCCCGGTCGATATCAGTTTGCTTTCATTCCATTTGTCACGGTCTGATTCGGACCCGCGTTAAAAATCAAGCTCAGATTTGGGAGAAGTCAGTTCTGCTTATTGGTTCAGTCACAACTTGGACAAATCTGAGAACTCAAGCTTGGACGCTTGCTCAGAATTTCCAGCCTGCTGTGATTTTTATCACGTAGCACACAGCCCTGAATAGGAAGTGAAGAAGAACGAGACTGAGCGTGGTTTTTAATTTTATTCGCCTCATTTAAATTGGCCTGAACTCGTAACCATGACATCCTCCGTATTCGTGACTAAAATGATGTCATACATTTCACAGCTTTAAAAAAAAAAAAAAAAAAAACCCAGATAGGTAAAAGAAGTATGATATTTCACAACATGACTGTGACTGGAGTATTCAGTTGAAGGTCTAATCAAAAATAAACTTCTCAACCATGTTACAGCATGATGGTGGGTGATTTTTTTATTTTTTATTTTATTTTTGCTTTAAATCTTTAATTCTTGGGTTGATCAAGTTCAGAAGAGCAATAAATAACAAGAAATGCCTGGAGCCCAGACATAACATAAACATCATTTTTTTAAGCGCTTCAGTTTCATATATTACTGCAGAATCTTAAAATCGGTGGGTTCATAATTAGCAAGGTGTCAGTTGAAGGAAGACTTCAAGCGATTCAGGATTATTTTGTCCGAGGTTAATTATGGTTAAGGAAGGACATCATAGCTTGTGCTGCATTTGAATCACATTCTCTCCAGCTTTCTATAGAAAATCAGGTTCCACCCATTGGATTCAAATAATACTAATGTATGAAAAGACAAACAGCTATGGATAAAACTGGCATTTTATTTCAGTCGTCACATGACACGAATGGACGAGACATCACGGACTGAATTATGCCGTAAAAAGAGAGTCGTCTCCTCTGTAGTTTATGATGCTGTTTATTAGGATTCTTAGCTGGACTGTTCAAGTTTGGAAAAATGCCACCTCGTCTTTTTCCAGTCTTCCCCTGTCCGGTTTGGGTGAGCCCGTACCCACCGTAGCATCCGATTCCTGTTCATGGCCGACAGGAGTGGAACCAGAGGTTCAGCGTGTTGCACGTTCTGAGATGCTTTTCTGCTCAACGTGGCTGTAAAGAGTGGTTACTGTCAACTCGAATAAAAGTCTCTAATCAACAAGGTCTCTAATAAAAGTCTCTCATCAACAAGGTAGCATCCGATTCCTGTTCTTGGCCGACAGGAGTGGAACCCCGGGGTTCAGCATGTTGCGTGTTCTGAGATGCTTTTCTGCTCAACGTGGCTGTAAAGAGTGGTTACTGTCAGCTCGAATAAAAGTCTCTAATCAACAAGGTAGCATCCGATTCCTGTTCAGGGCCGACAGGAACGGAACCCCGGGGTTCAGCATGTTGCATGTTCTGAGATGCTTTTCTGCTCAACGTGGCTGTAAAGAGTGGTTACTGTCAGCCCGAATAAAAGTCTCTTATCAACAAGGTGTTTCTGCCCACAGACCCGCCGCTCACTGGATGTTTTTTGTTTTTTCGCACCATCCTGAGTAAACTCGAGACTTGTACATCTCTAAAGTCAACAGTGTGTACTTCTTATAGGATAATATCTTGCTCCAATGATCATATCCGTTTGTTTGCATTAAAAAAAAAAATCCTTTTTTGGAGGAAAAAATTGAGTGAATGCGCACTATGTTGGTGGAATTGAAGTAGATAATGCAAGCACTGGTCTGGTCTGCTCACCCTAGTCACCTATGGCGGATGTTCCTTTAACCCAGTAATCAAAATCTTCTTTACTGGATAATTAAAGTTTCAGTCACAGTGCTGGTGATATATTTCCTCTAAATGCTTGCAGAGGAAAAGAAGTAAAGATTGTTTTTTGAGAATCTTCTATCTATCTATCCATCCTCTCGCACACCTGATCCAGAATTAGGTGAAGTGTTGATGTCGGTGTGTTAATGCAGAGGAGCAATAAACCCTACAGCGCTGTGGTTTCTTCTGCATCCAGGCCGTATTGATGTTCAAAGCATGCTAAATATAGTGTTCTTCAAAGACTTTGGAAATGTGTGTGTGTGTGTGTGTGTGTGTGTGAGAGAGAGAGACTGCAGTATGCCATGAAGAGTGGGTCTGCCTTCAGGCTGCACGGATAGACCTCGCCTCAACGGAGATGGAGACGTGCTCTGATCAGACGTGTGTATGAGTGAGTGTGAATTTCCTCCTTTGACAGGGAAACAGCCCTGGTCGCCTTGGCAACAAGCCCACGCATATTGTATACATATGTAAAGCCACTGAATTATGCAAAACATGACCTAAAGACATTGTTCCACATGTGTAAAGTGTTTTATCACCTACTGCAGAGCTTTAGCGATACTGTATACGCGGGCCCTCTGCTTATATCACAGGAAGTTCCCCAGCAGGGGGCAGCACAGGGTTTGCTCATTAATCAGGATCCTCAGAGTGAAGAAAGGTCAAGTCCTGAGTTGTTGTTGGTGTTTTTTTCTTCTTCTTTTTTTTAGTTACACGTTCACTGTTGCCATTGTGTAGCACCAAGCAGTCAGTGTTTAGTGCAGAAACGGTATTCCTGGGTGTCAATAAAGCTTCTTTCTTTATCCCTTTCTTTCTTTATTTACTCTTTTTTTTACCCCTTTTCTTTTTATCTCTGTTCTTTATCTCTTTCTTTCTATTTTACTCCTTTCTTTTCTTCACTCTTCTTTACACCTTTCCTTGTCTTTTTCTTTCTTTCTTTCTTTCTTTCTTTCTTTCTTTCTTTCTTTCTTTCGATTTACTGCTTTACTTTTCTTTATTTTAAGCCCTTTCTTTCTGTCCTTTTGTTTTTGTTTCTTTCTTACTTACTTTTTTCTTTTGTTCTTTCTTTTTTACTTCTACCTTTTCCTTTTTTCCTTTTTTTTTACCTTTTAGTAGTTTTTTTTAACTCCTTTCCTTGTCTTTCTTTCTTTCAGTTTACTGCATTTCTTTTCTTTATTTTAACCCTTTTCTTTCTGTCCTTTTCTTTTTCTTTCTTTCTTTTTTCATTCTACCTTTTTCTTTCTTTCTTTCTCTTTCTAAATTTACCATTCTTTGTTTTTGCTTTCTTTCTTTTTCTTTCTTTCTTGTTTCTTCCTCCCTTCTTTCCTTGCTTTTACCCCTTTTCTTTCTTTGTCATAAACCACTGCTTGTATACAGGCGACCTTTACTTCCTCTGTTTCTCTGTCCGTGCTGTTAAATGGGTTTAGCACATAAATAAGATCAGATATTACATCAGGAATAACATCACGTGGCCTCATTTTTCTAAGAAAACATCAGTCTGTCGCAAAAATTCTTACTCTGACTTGTAAACAAAACATTTATATGGATTTGTACCAATGAACTGTTTATTGCTTCAGAACATTAGTATTGATTTTACAGTTAGCAGCTGAATGCAGCATTGATTACACTGTACCACTCGGCCCACATCACAAATCTCCAGCAGTGATTCATTTCCTGTAACATCATGCCCCCAGGTGATGCTCTTTTCATATTCAATGACACCACATATACATATGTACTGTATATATATGAATACCAATCACGTCCTTCTTTTTTTTTTTGGACTGAAAGACACGCCCACTCAGAGCTGCTCTCGTTTCCAAATATGGACATGTCCTGGAGTCTGCAGTCTTAGTTTCTGGAAGCAGGTCTTCTGTGTTTATGTTACAAGAGAGCATATATATTTATGGTATATCGTATATTCAGAGTATCACTGTGTGTATTATGTGAGTGTGTTACAGAAAGTAGGTCGTCTCTGTGGAAGCCGGTGAACGCTGTGCTGGATCTTCCTTCTACTAGACAACCCTGCTGCTCAGACTTCTGCTCCATCTTCACTAACGAGAGAGAGAGAGAGAGAGAGAGAGAGAGAGAGAGAGCGAACATGGGGTCAGATTAGGATGAAGGACAAAGACAAAGCGACAGGCAAATGTTCTGATGTTGACACTGGAATTTTTAGCTGTCGGTTGTTGGATTGTCTAAAGCAGGGATCATCAACTGGCAGATACAAACTGTTTCAGCAGATCCAACTAAGAACTTTACTTAAAAGTACTCTAACCGAACCGATTAATGTACGACAAAAAAAAAAAATCCTTAGTGTAGTTGAGCGCTTTTTCTAAACAAGAACCATCACGGATTCTGTAGCAGATGCAGTTTTGCGGTTTGTTGTATCTTATCCATTCATCCATGTCTCGTTCAGAAAGAATAATTTTCACAGTTCTTTTTTAAAAAAGAAGAAAAAAACCCCACCAAAACCCGTGTATCTCATCTGTTCAGAGTCGGAGGCACTAGTTAAAAGTGGTGACGCTGCTACAAAACAAAACACAACCACTTCAGATTGTTATTTACAGTCATGAGCTAATCAGGATCGTTCAGTCATTCGGTTCGTCACTTATCCGGATCTTTTGTCAGCAAGGAATGTTATATAGCTGGACTTTTAATAAAACTTTTAGTTGTGTACCGATTATAGTGATTTAAACAGTATTCATTAAGTAGCATGTGGAAATTTCGAGGCCACAAATTGTGGACACAGGGAGAGGTAAGTCTAACAGAAAGAGGGTTTAGAGTGTATCTGTGTTTAGCAGAAGAAACTAATGAAGTCAAGTCAGCTGTCATGTGTAGATGTCCTAGATGCATAAAGCCCAGGTTGAACGTAACGAATCAAGTGATAGGTTTTTTTTAAAAACATTAAAATATACGCTGTTGCTCTGGTTTTAACATATAAACAGCTTCCTCGACAGCTTGATTGCAGTGTCAAAAGACTGGGAAGGGGATCCACTCCCGAAGTGTTCACGCTGCGTGGAAATGAAAAGAATCCTGACTGATATTCATATTAATATTCATCTTGACACCATGAGGTAGGAAAGAAGAGTAGTGAAATGTAAAGCGTCAATAAAATAATACAGAGCGCAGATACAATGCAACACAATGCAGGAATTCAATTAAGCCCTCAGTGTGAGCTGAACTTAGCCTGGGGTCAGGGGTCACACACACACACACACACACACAAAGTCCTAGTCCTGATCCCCAGCTGTGAGCAGCCCAGACAGAGCAGGAGTTCAAAGTTAAAAAAGAGCACAGATGGTTAATGATATCACCCCCCTCCTCTAGAGGAACAGACGTGGCCCAGCTCTATTTCAGCCACACACACACACACACACACACACACACACACACACACTTAATCCTGAGTCACATTTTAGTTAGCTTTATCACCACACTGAGGCTATGTTGGAGTTTGTACAGTATATGAGCACTGTACTTCCACAAAGCTAGTTTCTAATATTTTAAACATTTATTTGTCCAAATGTAACAGCATTCAAGCATTTGCTGGAGCAAGAGAACTTGAGATCGTTTAGTCATATATTAAATAAAAACAGGGAACAGTACTTTAAAGAGCTTCATGTTTGCTGTAGGCTGACAGTTCTGCACATTTGGTCTGTTTATTTCTTGCCTTGGCTTGGGCCAAGTTTTCGGGTGTGTCTCAAATCGATCTGTAGTTCCATAGGTCATGAACATGAACTGCTGTCTTATAGGATATAAAGAGTGGTTGGCTTAAAAAGTGAACTAGAGCTACTCGAACTACCTGAAGATTTGACAGTATGGACATCCTCATTCCTTGGGAGATGTTCAAATATACATGTACGAAACAAATCTGATAAAAAAAAAAAAATCAGATAATTTGATTCACGTGTTTACATGCACTTATATAATCTGATTAAGTGAAAAGTCCAGATGTAGCTAAATCGGTCAGTAATAAGTTTATTGTAGCAAGTAGGGAAGCTATTGGTGTGTGTGTGTGTGTGTGTGCGCAAAAGTCTTAGGCACATGCAAAGAAATGCTGTAGAGCAAAGATGCCTTCAAAAATAACGAACTTAAATGTTTCTGCATTAAAAGAAAATACCATAAAGAGCAGTAAACAGTAATAAATGAAACAATATTTGGTGCGATGGCCCTTTGCTTTAAAAAAAATAATAGTAGTTTCAGGTGCAGTTTTATAAGGAAACGAGCTGTAAGTGTTACTGAGCATCTTGCAGAAGCAGCCGCAGTTCTTCTGGAGACGTTGACTGTCGACTCGTTTCTTATTTCTGCAGCGAAACCCAGCAGCCTTCATTCTGTTTTTATCTGAAAAGTGTCTCTTATGTCATCTGCTGCTTTCTTTACTGCCATACAAACATTCTTCTGTAACATTTAATTTTGTGCTGGAAAACCAGTGTTTGGAATCTAAAATGTTTTTGTACTGACTAGATAATGTAGAAGTCAGAAAATAAACATCTATAACAAAGTTTGTACTTAAAAAAAAAAAGGGTGCCTAAGAATCCTGTGCATATATATTATATATATACATTATATATATATATATCCTATGTATGTGTGTATATATATATATATATATATATAAAAATATTGCACGTAAGGCAAGCTTATTATGCAAATAACAAACAGCTAACTTTAGCAGGTAAAAAAAACAAAACAACGAATATCAGTAGCTCTACTCAACTGCTGAAAAAGTAGTAAAATCAGTGCAGGGTTTGGGATGTCTTCTTCTTGTTGTCTTATCAACTTCTATTCTGAAAAACCACAACGGCTTCCAGATGTTTGTTTTAGGAACCTCTCAGGAACTTTCCGACAAAGCACGACCCGGGATTAAGAGTACGTTCACACATACAGCGACTCTCAGCCACCGTTGGCAACTAGATGCGGGCGTGTCCAGTGACGCAACAAAGCTGAGAAACTTTATGCAAATTTGGACTACAAATTTGGTGCAGCGACTACTAATAGGAGTGAAGACAGTAGAGCGCACGTGAGCCATGCTGAACGCGAGGCCGAATTGTTTCGTGGACCCAGACGGTCCGGCGTTTGCAGATCGATTGCTGCAACGGCAAAGAGCACACACTGCTACTCCTTCATCTCGTATGAAATGATGCATATATATATACACACTGGTGAATTTTATGAACAAACCCTCTCCTTCCAGAATGTTTCATTTTAGCATCAAGAAAACTGATTTGTTGTCAAAAGTGGAATGCTAGTTGCGACACCCACCGATGGCAACCAGTAGTAGGGAGCGTAACGCCGACTGACGACTTCATAGTACAGCGACTGGTGACTTGCGGCGATAAATTCTGCATGTGTGAACGTAGCTTAAGTCTGGTTTTAAGGATTTCTTGAAATCTGATAACGGATTTAATCTGATGCTGTAAAGTGGCGTATCCACCTCCCAACTCCGGGGTCTGTCTGTTCAGCATGTTTGCGTATGTTTTCTCAGCATCTCTGCAGGTTTCCTCTGGGTTCTCCGGTTTCCTTCCACCTCCCAAAAACCCGAGGCACACAACTTCAGGATAGTCAGCTACTGAAGATGAATGAAAGACTGAAAGAAGGTAAGCTATTATAGCAATAATAGTAACCTATGATAACCTGAACAATCTGATAGGGGTTTAAATCTTTTTTTTTTTTTTTGCCTCAGAGGAAAGAGCAGGTCGGATTGAGACACACCCCTCCGTCACGCTCTCTCTCTCTCTCTCTCTCTCTCTCTCTCTCTCTCTCTGTGGGAAAGAAGAAAAAAAAAAGAAAAGAAACGAGGGGGGAATGAGCGCTTCCTGTTGGCTCGCGCCCTGATTGGCGCGCGCTCTTCCTGCGCGACATCTGGAAGGGAGGAGAGACAGAAAAGGAGAGAGAGAGAGAGAGAGAGAGAGAAACAGAGAGACGGAACTAAGGGGGGAAAAGAGGAGAGAACGAGTGTTACCGACTCCTGAGGTAAGCAGAGGGCTACGTTTTTTCTTTATAAACACTGAGGGGGGAAATAATGGTGTGTTTTAGCGATTAATAACGGAAACTTCTGGAAAGATTTTCGCCCTTGAGAGAGAGCGCGCGCGAGAGAGAGAGAGAGAGAGAGAGAGAGAGAGCGCGCGCAGGCGGGCGCGTGCAGGCGCGTGAGACGAACACAGCCCCCTCCTCCTCCTCCCCCCTCCACTGTTTGTGTTCATGGCGACGGTTTATCTGCTTAGCATCATGCTAACATAAAGATTTGTGGTGTAAAGTCAGGTATTTTCTTCAATTTTTTTTAAATAATAATAATTATAATTATAATAATAATACATCTTTAAAAAAACATCCTGTGTTTTTATCTCTGTTGAAGCCTGTAGCCCCTTCCTCAGGCTGGGCCAAAGCCAATACATCATCAATACAGCACAGTATGTATTTATATCCAAATATCACCATATATAGAGAGAATTATTGCACAGTTGTATTTATTATGAGCGTTATAAATGCACTTGTAGGCTATGTTAGAGCTCAAATCTAACCACAGAGATTTTTTATTTATTTTTTTTTTAAATGTCGCCTATTTTAATGCGGCACCGCCATGACAGACATGTTTATTAAAGGTTTCTGGAGTCAGTTATTCAGAAAACAACAACAATTTCTTCTTCTTCTTCGTTAAATTGCTTCCAGACTGAGCAGAAACGCTGTATGTGAATGTGTGCGTTTGTCTGTTTCAGCCTCATTTCACCGCGTGTTTACGTGAGAGCTGGGAATGTAGCTGTCTCACAGAGCTCGATCCTGATTGGCTAATCTCCAGTTCCGAGCTGATGAATATTCATGAGGCTGTAAAGCCCACACGTGCGCGTGGCTTGACCGTGACCCCAGTAGGTACGTTTACATGCAACCGAATAATCCGTTAGTAATCGGATTGTAAAGCCTCCATGTAAACACCTCAGTCGATCTGATTCTGAGCTCAATCCGAATGCCATGTAAACGCTATTTTTAATCCGACTATTTTCTTAATCAGATTCAAAAATACTTTGTGCTCATGTGCAGTGCAGTGGAGCGTTCGTATATATTTACATCTTCCATCTTAAACGTGGCATCCGGTGGAAAGACCTGGTGGTTGGAGGAGATAATATTTGTTAAACATATAAAAACAACGATTGTCTAGAGACCGGATGGAAGGAAAGTACATAATAACGGTCTCTTCGAAGAAGTTTTTTTGAGGAAATGCGGTTTGGACGATTCAGTCGATCAGTAGAACAAATTAAAAACAGAGGGAAATTATTTAAAACGGCGTACCGCAAGGTGTCGTGTCCTCGGTGGCTCTTTCCGCTTTTCTGTGTTCGGTGTGAACGCGACGACGGACGCTCGCGCAGAAGTTTTGTCCGGTCGGTATATATGTACCGCACAGGTGAAAGAATTTCTGAATCAGATTGCGGTTTTTAGATGCATATAAACAGTGCTTTCGCAATTTGTAATCAGATTGAATTCATCCAGCTTGATGAAAATGTAAAAAATACCTACTGATGTGGGTGGATTTGTGGGTGTGGGAATTAATTAATTAATTAATTTATTTATTTAATTATTAATTAAAAGCCTAAAATGTGGGTTTGTGTGAGGACTGGACGGTGTGACATCATGTCGTGTTCAGCAAAAAGAAAAATGAGTTGTTAAGTTGCTTTTATATCGTGAATTGTGAGCAGAAGCTTCAGAAGCTCTAAATCACGGCGTTCCACGGAAATAAGCTTCATCTAAGGAATAAAACACTTGCGCGTGTGCAGTTACAGGAAAATAATCAACACGACGCGGAGTTACAGCTCGTCCCGAAGTGTCGTTCCTCGTACACCAGTCAATAAGCTTGTCATGTTAACGGGAAACCAGAAAGCGCAAAGTCTTCACTTCTTAAGACTTTCCACGTCGTGTTACAAAGCGCTGACACTGGAGACTCCTTCCATAAATGCAATTTTGTTTTTTGTCTTTTAATCCATTTATGATTTGTTGGAGCGTCAGCTGTACAAGTATTGGTGTATTTGACTTGACTCGAAAGTGGGAACTCGGAGTTGCATCAGTTTCCAGCCAACAACTAATGTGTGTGTGTGTGTGTGTGTGTGTGTGTGTGTGTGCGGGCAGATTGCACTAAAGTAAATAGTACTATAAGCTCATTTTATGTAGCGAAGTGATGTTTTATTTAGTGTCGACGCTGTGAGCGGCCACGTTGACACGATGTCACGTGATGAGAGCTTCCCGACTTTCTGAGTAAGAAGTCCCAAGTTTGAGGGTTTTTTTCCTCCCGACAAAAACAAACTTAT
>JAKKZJ010000028.1:11282798-11290298 GCA_033441845.1 Pangasius mekongensis
GTGTGTGTGTGTGTGTGTGTGTGTGTGTGTGTGTGTGTGTGTGTGTGTGTGTGTGTGTGTGAGAGAGAGAGAGAGAAGAGGACTCCAACACACACTCTCACACTATTTATACAGATGTGTTCAATGAAGAGCATGAAGAGTATAACTTTCTTTCTTGCCATGTCTTCTCTCTCTTTCTTTTATCTATCTTTTTCACTTTCTTTTTTTCTATCTGTTCTATTTTTTTTCTGTTTTTTTTTTATTTTTGTGTCTGTCTTTTGTTTCTTTTGTCTTTTCCCTTGCCTCTTTCTTTCTTTCTTTCTTCCCTCCATACCTCCCTATTTTTCCTTTCTTCCTTTCTCCATTTGTACCATAGTCCTTTCATCTCTTCATCTTTTTTTGTTTACTTTCATACTCCATCCATTCTTTCTTTCATTACTCCACCCTTTTCTTTCACTTTTGTGCCTTCTTTCCCTCCCTGTATCAGTTGTTTTCAGTTCTTTCTTTCTTTCTTTCTCAACTGAAAATCTTCTGCTGATAAATAATTTTCTCCACAGATCAGTAACACGCCTTGCACTGGAGTCTTGCAGCGTCGGGTCTTTTACTCGCCATGTTTACTGATCTACTGAAGTGCCCCGTAATCCTCCTAATAAATCCTCAAATAATCTCTCTTTCTCTTTCAGCTGAAGATCTCCAGGCCTGAAAACAGACAGGTGAGCTCTTCTTTGTATGCCTGTACAGTGTGTGTGTGTGTGTGTGAGAGAGAGAGAGAGAGAGAGAGAAAGAAAGACAGGGTGTGTGTGCAGTTTTCACTCCATGTTGTTGAGTAATTAAGGCTTTCCAAAACAGACATGCCAGGAATTCTTCAGCTCTCCCTCAAATTCCTGCAGTTTTTTTTTTTTTTTTTTTTTTTAAAAACCTCCCCCTCTTCTAAAGAAAGACGTGTGGCTGCAAAGCTGCTATTTGGGAAGTATGCTGTGTGTGTGTGTGTGTGTGTGTGTGTGTGTGTGTGTGTGTGTGAGAGAGAGAGAGAGAGAGAGAGAGTGTGGAAGGCTGCATTCAGGCTGTAAGCACACTAAAAGTCCCGGAGCCCATTTTGTTAATCATTTGCTAGTTTTGTTCCCGTCCTCATGCACACATTATGTTTTATGACATTCTTATCAGTGATTCCTCATTCGTTTTTCTTCATCTTCATTTTCAGCGCTACCCGCTACGCCACCGTGCTTCCCACTGATTTATAATAGCAACGTGAAACTATCTTCTTTAAAAAGTAGGTTACCTTGTTTAAAACCAGGTCTGGATAAAAATAGCATATTGTGATTATACCGGTGTTTATTCGAGCGAGCTTTTGAAGCCGCGATCGTTCATTCACTCATTCATTCATCGTAAGGAAGTGCTTTATCCTGGTCAGGGTCTCAGTAGATCCAGAGCCTTTAGGTGTAATGCGGGAGAACGAAGCCTGGGTGGGACGGTGCACGCTCACATTCACACCTGTTTATTCAGTTGAGTGTAGCCAGTCCACCTACAGGTACAGAGCAGCCTCAAATACATTTTTATTCCCAGCAAATTCTAATGACAGATAGGATTCTAGTAATACAGTACGATAGAAAAGCTCAGACTACCGAGAATAAATAACTACAGGACTAACAAACCACATTTGCATCATTTTTTTTTTTTCTTTGCAATGCATCCAGACCTGGAAGCCTTTATGTGTCTTGGGTAAGAATTCAGCATTTTTAACATCAGAGTACGCCGCTACGAGTTACCACTCAGAAATACGCAAAAAGAGCGGAACGATTGACGAGCGCAGATTTTTTTTTTTAAGTTTCCGATATTACCCGGAAGGCCTAGAAGCCCCGCCCCCTTTTCTGCTATCTCACGTAATCTTTCGTCCGGACTTGATCTTCACGCTTGAAAGACGTGCCAATACGGCATTTACTCATGTCAGTGGAGTTCATTAATATGAAATAAAGCACAAGTTAATTGTATTTGTTACAGGAAAATCGTTAAAGGCGACCCTTTTTTGGCTGAAAGAGGAAAAAATAAGATTAAATAGACTTTTAACGTAGTGTTACATCTAAAATGATAATTAGAAAGTGATTATCTTGGCTTGCAGTGCTACACGCACATCTATTCTGTTACATTGACATATCGTGTGTGTGTGTGTGTGTGTGTGTGTGTGTGTGTCTCCACCTCCACTATATTTGCTTATAAGCTCCTCGTACATTTTCCCGCTGCGACTTTTTTACATGCACAGCAGCACTTCTCCCAAAAGACACACACACACACACACACACACACACACACTCAGCATTTTCTCCCCGTGTGTTCAACCGATTAATCCTGTTGTGTTGCAGGCTCTCATTAGCATTTCAGGCGGCGTTTGAATCGAGGCCACTTTCTGCTTGTTCACCAGCCAGACCGAGAGCTTCCTCGTGCTCGATTGGTCGAGACTCTGACGATGCACTGACTAACCGCACCATGGCCCGAGAGGCTCTCTGGAAACTCCCACAATCCCTGGCTCTCTGGTGAGTATGGAAATATGGCATTGTGTGTGTGTGTGTGTGTGTGTGTGTGTGTGTTTGTGAATACACAGTGCGGATTAATATTCAGATCATTCGAAGCACATTTGCCAGCTTGTCTTTATATCCAGCTGAAAGTGAGCACTGATCCGTTCGGTGTAATTTAAGACACTGTACTTACCGAGGCGTGGCTGCAACCCACCCAAGGGGTGCGTATTTCCAAGGACAAACATCTGGCAGGTCCCTCAAGGCCAACATATCTCTCTCTCACACACACACACACACACACACACACACACAAACGCAGACGGAGTCGTAGTGCATGGTATGGATGCAAGTGGAATGCAGTTACACTCAGTGAACACGTTACGATCACACGAGCATCTTCTCCGTTTCTACACTTCCACTATATTAAATGTAACTCTAAATGGATAAAAAGCACACGGTGTTGTTTATTCATTTTTTTAAAATGTAATCGTTGGTGAATTGCTGTAATATAAGAGGAATAAAACACACAGTGTTATGAGAAAAGAATCAACTTAAGGGGGTTGAAAATAACTTTCTACATCCCCAAGTGTTTTATTTCTTACTTAATATCTCGTATTTGGAGAATGTTAGTTAGTTTTTATATAGTGTTTGACTGTAAAATTCTTTTTCTCTATTTTAATTAACAGATTTTCAGCACCAACCTTCATTGATTAACAACAAAACCCTTCCAAGGTGAGGCATCACTCTCTCTCTCTCTCTCTCTCTCTCTCTCTGTCTCTCTTTTTCTGTTTATGCCTTGACATGTTGGGCAAATAATGCGTTTAAAAGTATTAATATTTTCCTCGACACACAGTTTTGAATGATTTGTGTCAACAAAACGCCACTCACGTTTCTGTGCCACCCCGATTCAGTTTCTGGTTTCATTTCCATCAAAAAAGTGAACCATGTCGTCTGTCATTCAACCTCAAGGCCTGCAAAATGAATTAGATTTTGAAATAATTCGTTTTGCCCGTCCAGACTAAGCACATCACGGAGTACTGCTGGAGCACAGACGGCCCGAGTTTTCCATGTGCTTACAGCATGTGGAGAAGTGGCTCAAGATGTCTTCCTGACAGTGGTTTGGCGCATATTCGAAGCCGAGAAACCGATCTCAGAGCAGTTCTCTGCTTTGTAAGAGCGACAGTAACGTATTAAGTATAAAAAAAAAATATATATATATATATATATATATATATATATATATATATATATATGTAGGTGTCGCATATACAAATAACAAGAATTAAATCAAACTCTGTTAGGAGACATTGACAGGTTGGTGATTGTCCGGACCCTCATCACTCATCAGTCCCTTCTGGTTACATTCCTTCCCTTCGTTTCACTGTAGTTACTGAATAATAGTCTGAAGACGAAGGCGTATAACTGAATAATAAGTACGGGCCTGAAGGCTTTAAAACAAAAAACAATCTCTGCTATTCTCTGCTATAAAAATGCCATTTTTTTAATCATATAAGTGAATAATGATGTAATCTTGTGTAAACATCATTTATCAAATTTGTATGAAAAGTTTGTGGACTCATATTTGTATCATGCTGTATGCTCTCCCCCCCCTCTCTCCCAGCCATGATGTCGGTCTGCGTGCCCTCCCCGCATAGCTCCTCCCCTTCCATGGATGCGGCCAACTGCAACGGACCTACAGTGACTCCACCCACCTCCCTCAGCCTGCGCTCCTCCCACAACCAGCTGCTTAGTGATGACGTGGTCAATCAGGGCCAGGCCACGCCCCCAAAGTGTCGCAAGAAGTACGCACTGATGAGCATGCAGAGCGCCATGGGGCTCGGTGACACTGCTGCAGCACCTCCTTCATCGTCCTCCTCCTCCTCCTCATCCTCCTCGTCCTCCGTCGCAGGTAATGCTACCAATCTAAAGCTGGCGAAGAACGGCGCAAACCAGCTGCGCAAAGCGGCCGAGCTGCAAGACCAAAACAAAAACACGACAAACGAAGACGACGTAGGAAACATCACGGCAGACTCGGACCACGAGTTGGAATTAAGCATCGACAGCCAAACAGAGCTGGAAGACTTTGACGAGCCAGCTAGCAAGGACATGAGCGATTTCCTTAACGACGAGGCCAATGACGAGGATCAAGTCGAGGACTTGAACACAAACCCCTTCGAGGAGGATTCCGATGAGCTGCTCATCCTGTCAGCAAAAACAGAACTCGTCAGGAAGTCCCCGCAGAAGGACAAGATCTTCCTGGAGTCGCACAGTGATGACCTGTCACTAGATGAACCCAGGGCGCAGGATTATGACGTCACAGTTCCACTGCTGAAAGAGAAAGATCTCAGCCCTCCGTTGTTACGGAAACAGCGCAGCCCAGAGGACACGCCCCTTCTGTCTATCGGCTCCTCCTCCGCCTCCTCCTCCCCGGAGACGAAAAAGGACAGGCCCCGGACCGGCGCCAAGACAGACCGCGCGCTTCATCGCATCCAGAACCTTCCGCCCAGTGATGAGGAGTCCAGCTGGACCACGCTGTCTCAGGACAGCACCTCACTGGGATCGCCAGAGGACACAGGTCAGTGATTATGCACTCTGTGTGTGTGTGTGTGTGTGTGTGTGTGTGTGTGTGTGTGTGTGTGTGTGTGTGTGTGTGTGTGTGTGTGTGTGCGCGCACGTAAGAGTTTCCTTCTGCCTTAAAATGTGCTCGCTATTCAGATGTTTGGATTTCACATTGGCTAGAGGGTGATTGTTAATACTCTAGCTAATTTGTGTGTGTGTGTGTGTGTGTGTGTGTGTGTGTGTGTGTGTGTGTGGTTTTTAGCTGTGGTTTGGCTATGGCAGTACAGTTGTTTGCTCAGGCATGATGTTGGATTTTTTATGTGTGTGTGTGTGTGTGTGTGTGTGGTTGCCTGGAACACACACCTGCACACATCTACAGCTCTGACTTAACTATTTCACAGCCCGTGTATCAGGCTAAACGATGTTGGAGAGAAAAACTCACTAAGAAAGGCTGGTCCTTAATCACATGACCTGATTATTTATAAACAGTCTTCATTTTAGAAAACATCTGGAAAATCAGAAAATGGATTAAATGTCAGAGACGTTTAACTAAATTTTAGAGACGTTAATAAGGTCCTGGCAAAATGTAATGTTGGACTGTCATGCCACTGGGATTGAAAATGAACACACTTAAGTGTGACTATGTTGTATATTTGTTAAGCAGTTATTAACAGTCGTACCTGTAGTTGTGCTCTACTGTTACACACGGACACGCCTTAGAGAGCGAGGTTTCCAGTTTATAGTGACTGGTTTAATGCTGGTTTAATGCAGTGTCTTCCAACAGTGTCTCTCTGTGCTTACAAACTAACAACATGATCAAGTGGAAGGGAGGGATGTAGACATTACCAAGAGCCTAGAGTCAGTACAATTAAATATATTCATGCTGTGTTCAGTTGCTGGATGATTTGTACATACAGTCTTTAATCTGAACTTTACATGCTTTTTTTTTGGTGTGTTATTTGTTGAGAGTGGGGCCACAATAATTTACACTTGACCATTTTATACTCAACTCAAATAATTTACTCACCTGAGCACTGTATACTCGACTCAAATAATTTACACACCTGAGCACTGTATACTCAACTCAAATAATTTACTCACCTGAGCACTGTATACTCAAATTAAATAATTTACACACCCGAGCACTGTATACTCAACTCAAATCATTTACTCACCCAAGCACTGTATACTCAACTCAAATAATTTACACACCTGAGCACTGTATACTCAACTCAAATAATTTACTCACCCGAGCACTGTATACTCAACTCAAATAATTTACACACCTGAGCACTGTATACTCAACTCAAATAATTTACTCACCTGAGCACTGTATACTCAACTCAAATAATTTACTCACCTGAGCACTGTATACCCAAATTTAATAATTTACACATCTGAGCACTGTATACTCAACTCAAATAATTTACTCACCTGAGCACTGTATACTCAACTCAAATAATTTACACATCTGAGCACTGTATACTCAACTCAAATAGTTTACACATCTGAGCACTGTATACTCGACACAAATCATTCATACTTGTAAATAGTTCATTAAAATCTGTTCAGGTGACATTGGGCTGAGGTATTGGGTTTGTGAGCGTGTGTAAAATTTTAGTCGGTATGGAGTTGTTAGTTAGTGTAGATTCTGGGATGACCTTCCATGAGCAAAATGTACGCATGTTGTGGAAAAAAAACATGTCCATGTGACTTGATGTGAGGCATCAGTGTGTGTCGTTTTTACGCACGCGCACCTGAATAAACTGCTGATGTTGAGGAAACCGAGTAGCTTCACTAAAACAAGTGTATCAGATCAGTGTGTGGATTTAACGGAATGATCTATGGCTGAACACACTCCAGTGAATGAGTGTGTGTGTGTGTGGGTGGGTGTTGGGGGGTGCGCTTGCAGCTCAGGTGTACTCTCACAGGTGTGTGCCAGATGTGAACATGACTCACATACAGATGGTACTTGGCCTGTGGTGTGTGTGTGTTGTTGTCCTTCTCTCTGTCTTTACCTCTTTCTCATTCTACTCTCACGCTTCCTCTCTTCTCTCTCTTATTCTCGGTCATTCTCGTTAACACTAATATGCACCATGGCAACCCAAAATCATGATGTTTACATGATAAACATCACAGTAGGTATTTTTTCTAACGGTTGCTAATAACTCTCTAATAACAGAGAGAGAGACTCTCTGTCTGTCTCTCTTTTTCTCTCAACAAGTGTCTGTCTCTCTGTCTAAGTCTCTCTCTTTGTCTCATTGTATTTCTCTTTCTTTCTCTGTCTCTTTCTACCTCTCTGTGTCTGTCTGTCTCCTTCTCCTTATTTCTATCTCTATGTCTGTCTTTGGCTCTCTGTCTCTCTCTCTGTCAATCTGTCTCTCTCTCTAAGTTTCTCCCTTTGTCTTTCTTTCTCTCTCTCTCTCTCTCTCTCTGCCCTTTCTTATCCCTC
>JAKKZJ010000028.1:11307535-11323291 GCA_033441845.1 Pangasius mekongensis
AAAGGTCACCCTAATGAGTCTAGAGTGGCGGATTCACCCCAGTGAAAGGAGGACACAAATGAAAGATTGATGGCGGTGAGATGAGTGGCCTGATGAAAGTTTAATCCAGTTACACAGGGAGTGTGCCGCTGCTTGCGTTATGGGTGTGTGAGGTCCTGTCCGATCCTCTGAATCGATCGCTGTGACATTCTTGCTGGAGCAGCTGTAACTTTTACTGTGTGCTCGCGCGTGTGTGTGTGTGTGTGTTGTAATGCGAATGTGGCAGTGCAGTACACTTCATCATCGCCATTACCGAATCTCTATGCTGCCCGATTCCTCTTTTTTTTTTTTTTTTTGTAGCAAATTTAAAAACCTTCACTTAGAGTTAACTCGCTGTGTGACATGATTAAACTCTTATATGTGGATATACTAATGAAACAATTTTCATATTTTCAAAAAAAAAACAAAAAAACACTTCAGCAGGTTCCCAGAGTTAGAGCGAGGAGGGGAGGGGGGGCGGGGGGGAAGCAGGGATTGGATGGAAAGAGAGAGAGAGAGAGAAGGAGAGAGTGAAGCGAGGTGAAGTCTTTAAATCAGTGTTGAAGAGGAGAGGAACAGATTTAGCATGAAGCTAAAATAGGAGCCGCTCTAGACGTGAGTATTGTAATTCTCTCTGTTTCTCGCCATCATTCGGTTCCTGCTTTTTTTTTTCTTTTTTTTTTTTTTCCTTTTCTCTCTGTTTTTTGCATAAATAGACAGAACTATCCATATTACCGCATTTGCATTTTCTATATCGATGAAGTTTTTGCCGTTCAGTCATTTAGATGGATGTTTGAGAGGGAGTGTGTGTGTGTGTGTGTGTGTGTGTGTGTGTGTGTGTGTGTGTGTGTGTGTGTGTGTGTGTGTGTGTGTGTGTATAGCAGGGTGTCTTATTATGAGGATGTGGAGGAGAGTGAGATTTCTCAGGAACCTCAGCACTAGTGAAGGACAGAGAGAGAGAGAGAGAGAGAGAGAGGGGCACCACTGGATATATCTGCCAGATGTGTAGCGCTTTTAACAATAGACGTTCTCACAAAGCAGCTTTAGAGAAATCCGTATGTAGTTCCCTAACGAGCAAGTGGTGAGGCAAATCTCCCGGAGACGACATGAGGAAGAAACCGTGAGCGGGACCAGACTCCAAAGTGAAGCCGTCCTCTTCTGGCTGACATGCGATGATGAGGTTATATATCATTATAGCATCCAGGAGTAGAAGAGCAAAGACAAACAATGCACAGTGTGTTGAAAGGATGTTCAGTTCGTCAGTAAGAGTTGTGAAATTTGTGTGATCTTTAGGGGATCCTCAGGGGTCGGTTTTTGGTTCGCTCGTGTTGCATTGTCGCTCTTCTTGCATTAATCCTTCACTTTTTTTTTGTGCCTGATCATCTGGAGCTGCTTAAAGCCTGTAGTTTATGGTTGCACCCCTTCACAATAATCCAATCATAATCCACTTATAGTACCGTGACTTGGTGGACACAGAGGACAGGAACAGAAGCCTGAGGATCCTCGAAGGATCACACAAATGACATTTCTGTGTCTGAGAGAGAGAGAAAGCCAAAAACAGAGAGAGTGATCAGAATGGTTTTTTTTTTTGGTTTTTTTTTTTTTTTTTGCATACATGGTGAACTTTTTAGTAAGACGATTAGTTAACATTTTATGGAAGGAGTCTTCAGTTTGTCTTTGAAGACTTTCCTGAGGCGGAAAACCTCTGAATGTTACAGAGGAGTTTGCAGTTTCTCAAAATCTGTTTGTTTTAATTATTATTTTTTAAGTTATTGGGCGACTGTTTATATTTAGCGTAACGCAAGTGATTGCAAACGTTAAATGTAGCCATAAACGATTAAAAAATATGGCGTGTCGATCTTTACATTACTATACATTAAAGTTTGTAATCCTCAGCAAATTGCAGTGGTGTAAGAGGAATAAAACACTTAAGGATGTACTGTTCGCTGCTGATTTATTTTTTTCCTGTCATGGTTTATTCCTTACTGAATGCAGTGTCTTGTATTCTAGATTTGTAGATTAGTGTGGCGATGATCTTTAAGGAACATAATAACGGCTATCTACCTCATCAGTCGCGTGTGTGCCATGAACACAACCAAGAATTTCAGCAGTCTTTCTCTTGTACTATGAAACAAAGGGAAAAATGCGTTATTCCGTATCTTATTTATAACTATATAACACAAATTCAGCACCTCGACAAGAAAATTTCATACACTTGAGCTTTCTGGAAGAGCATCAGGAGGAAACTAGCGATCTTAATTTAAGCGGTTGCGCTGACACTGATTGGTAACACGCTATCATAAATAGCGTCCCCTGTCAATCACAGCAGCACTAGCCCATCATGGACGCCCGTGAGCTCAAGAATGCGGAAGAGGGCGGATAGCGCCTTCGTGCAAGTGTGTATCATGAGCAGCAGTCCAGTGATGCGATGGCTTCACGTGTCCTGGGGGAAGCATGTGCTAGCCTTCACCCTCGCTGGCTGGTAGCTGCCGCGTGATAGGCGAAAAAATTGGTAGTGGGCGGGACTTGGCAAATGACCAAATTGGGAGAAAATGTCAGTAATAGGAGTTTTGACATCTTAAAATAGTGACTTGTACAGATTTAGAGATTGATTTACTCTTGGCAGAATTCAGCAACGGTCCTTAGATTTCTTTTACAAGTGTTTTCTGTCTGTCTTCTTAGTAAAAAGAAATGAAATTCGTGTCTTATTTTTGAAAATTTATTCACATCTTGGTTTCTCTCCTGCCTTGTTCATTAGTACAATTCATTTCAAGTACTGCATTAAAAATGGAGGAAAAAAAAAAAAGAGTTTTCTGTATAGCTTTCTCACTCTCACCTCCTCCTTTCTCTTTCCATATTAGCTCCCTAATCACCGTACTGCTTTATATTCAGGAACACATGGATCCGGTTGCTGGAGGCAGCCTTGACATTTTAGGGTGTCGTCTGTATGTGAAGTCACATTAACGGCTTTAACACACACACGCGCACACACACACACACGCACACACGCAGCTATATCCCGAGGCTTATTTATCAGCTGTTTAGTATGAGTTTAGTTGAAATGAGCTTTATGAGATGTGGGTGGGAAACAGGACGTGCGTGTGTTAAAAGATAGAAGCGCTTCTCTTCTGCTCCTTAATTCCTGCTCTTCTTTTCTTCACTGCTGTCCTGGATTCAGAGAGAGGTAATGTTCCCTCTTCTCTCTCCGTATCATCATTCCTTTCTTTCCATCAGTCATCATCAAGCTATTTGGTATGAATCAAACAGTACTACACACACACACACACACACACACACACACGTACGTTTGAGATGTGTGATGGCTTATGTTCACTGAGTAGTTTTATTTTTCACAAAAGGGTGTATGTGGTATGCTTGTCATGTCTTATATTGATTTTTTTTTTTTTTTTTTTTCTCCACTGCTCGTCAGCTTGTCTGTGTTGAAGGCTTGCTGTTCTGAACACACACACACACACACGCACACACGCACACAGTCATTTACTAAGTCTTGCGTGTCTAAATCTTTGCCATTGTCTTTCTAGGGATTTTGCCTACGTAGCACGTGATAAAGACACACGGATATTAAAATGTCATGTTTTCCGCTGTGACACGCCTGCCAAAGCCATCGCCACCAGCCTGCATGAAATCTGCTCCCGGGTAAGATACTCTACACCAGCCTCTTCAACCACTTGTTTATTTATTTATTTATTTTTTCAAATGAAGTCAAGTCTGGTTTGCGTTTTCAGTTGCTATACTCCATTTCATACACTATTTTACTCAGAATCTCTAATACAGCTAGTTATCGACAAGCTGTCCGTCCGTGTGTGTGTGTGTGTGAGCACTGCACAGCACTGTAAAACTCCGCAGTGCTTCATTCAAATCATCTCCGAGGCTCCTGGGAGTGCTCTGTGGCAAACACGACTCTTTTGATTAATGACATTAGTAATTGATGTTGCTCGGATGGAATAAGAGAGTCGGACAGACTTGTGCTTTTCGCCTTTAGCCTTCTTTATAAATGAATTAAGTCTGTAGGGGATGCGCATGTTGTTTTCGATCGTGTGGATCAGAGCAGAATACGTAACGGGTATATCAGGTAATTGTGTATATAGAACGTATAGAACAGGTTAAGATTAGGATTAAGAGATTCATTTTTTTTTTTGCAAGCTATCAGAAAATTGCTGTAGCATTAGGAAGTGCTATATAATGGCTTTTTCATAAGAACAGTGTTTTGGGCAGGACGTGGGATTAAGATAAGGAGAGTAACAAAGCTTTAAACTCAGGATGAACAGAATTAAAACTAAGCTAGACTGTGTTAATAGAAACTTCTGAAGTGCCTTTTTTTGTACATACATTAGCTAAAATAAATTTGTAAAAATGACTGGTACCATTTAATGACATTTGTACAACAAATCAGCCTATAATATATAAATGTTTATTCTCCAAGATGCATCTTGTGCCCCAGAATTATATAGAAATCATGCTGAATTAGCGCACGTGTAATAGTTTCGATTGTACCTATGATATCTACTGTGACTGGATGAGTTGTGTAATCATTTTTTTGTGTTAATATCGTGTTTATTAGATCATGGCGGAGCGTAAGAATGCCAAAGCTATGGCCGGAGGATCTCTGCAGGACAGGAGCCACACAGGACTCGATGTCCCGCTGCAGGGTAACACCTCCTCACACATGCTTCTCTATGTGCATGATGATAGCGTGTGTGTGTGTGTGTGTGTGTGCACGCGTTTGTTAGTTAATCTGACATGCTTGTTGTCTTGTTTAGCAGAGTTCCCCACACCAAAGACTGAACTGGTGCAGAAGTTTCAGGTCTTATACGTTGGCATGATGCCAGTAGCCAGACCCATAGGTAAGATACACACGCTTGCCCTCACAAGCATGTACACACATGATCAAAACGGATAAACAATAACTGAAGCTTATCTGTCGATTGTAACGAAGCGATGTTTTCTCAGGCATGGACATTCTCAATGGTGCAGTGGACAGCCTGATGACATCATCAGCCCGAGACAGCTGGATCCCAGTGTTGTTGAACGTAGCAGATGCTACTGTCACCGTCATCAGAGAGAAGGCAATAACAACTTAAATATATATTACAAAATGAAACAAAACAACACATTCAACTCATATATGACGAGAAATGTCCGTCAGTGCACCTTCCAAACAAACCTGCTGTATGTAACGATATCATTTCCTGTTTCAGGAGGAAGAGGAAGTCCTAGTGGAGTGCCGTGTGCGTTTCCTGTCGTTCATGGGCGTGGGGAGAGACGTGCACTCGTTCGCCTTCATCATGGACACGGGCAACCAGCACTTTGAGTGCCATGTGTTCTGGTGCGAGCCCAACGCGGGCAGCGTGTCTGAGGCTGTGCAGGCCGCGTGCATGGTCAGTACCTGAACCCGAATAATCACCTCTGACTCTCAGAAAATATACTGACTTTCCACAAAGCGCTGACACCGGAGACTCCTTGCATAAATAAACGTCTCCTCACAGAAAACTACACCGACTGACTTAAACAACAGCACCTTCTTTTAATCTGTCGAGCGTCCGCCAGCCAAGTTCCTGTGAATGAGCTGTTACTATAGAAACAATATCGTATTAAAACGAGCGCATTACTGTAACCCTGTTAGTTACCCTACAGCTGGAACTACTGTAAGAGCTGCTGTTTTAGACAATTAATCAACACCTTCTGACCTGTTATATACAGTAAACGTCATTAACACGGTAGCACATGATGACCCTGACAGTGTTTTTTTTTTAACGGCAACACTATTAGTGTGGTCGTTTATGTGGTGTGTGTTGTGTGTCATGGCTGCTACCCATTACTCATTACCTAAAGTAAATCAGCATCAGTGAAAAGCACCAATCCGGGACTTTGTGAACCATCATTCTCTCTCTCTCTTTGTATTCCCCACTGCAGTTACGTTACCAGAAGTGTTTGGTGGCGCGCCCACCGTCGCAGAAGTCATGCTCACAGGCCCCGCCTTCCGACTCGGTGACGCGCCGTGTCTCCACCAGCGTCAAGCGCGGCGTCCTGTCCCTCATCGACACGCTCAAACAGAAGAGACCCGTCACGGAGCTGCCACAATAATCTCACACACACACACTCACACACTGATTCAGCATGCGTACACCCATTCCCATTACTGTGGCACACTCTTCTATAAACAGACGCACACAGGTCCATACCACTCATGCTTCACCTCTAGCATTACGTGGCTCCGCCTCCTCTGTGTCAATCATGTGTTATGTGCTAATCTGCATGGGGTGAGCACACCTCTGTCGCATGATACGAGACGCCGCGCACATTTTAGGAGAAGGCTGGAGCGTTCTCGGGTGTGACAGTCGATAAAGATCAAAGTGTGTGTGTGTGTGTGTGTGTGTGTGTGTGTGTGTGTGCGCGCGCGCATGAAAAGCCAGACAGATCAAACACTTAACCTCACTAGAGCTTCCTCTGTACAATCCCAGCTGGATGTAAGATGTGTGTGTGTGTGTGTGTGTGTGTGTGTGTGTGTGTGTGTGTGTGTGTGTGTGTGTGTGTGTGTGTGTGTGTGTATGTATGTGTGTGTATGTATGTGTGTGTGTACATTGCTGCTGCTTCATCAGAACTATAGCATCTTTCGATGCTCTCATTCACAAAGCATGTAGTGTGTTTCCTACTTCCTGTCTCACAGTCTTCATCTTCATCAGTGACAAGATGGACAGAGGAGAGGATAGATTAAACTTGCTGGACAGATTTAAAAAAAAAACAAAAACAAAACAAAACGAACAAACGAGAGACAACGCTGTGATGCTGAGTGTTGCTGTGTAAATACAGATCAAAGCTTTTCACCAAAAAGACTGGGTTTGAAAGAGAAAGAGGCTGATTTTGTAACTCGGTTGTGGAGCTGTGGATGAAAATCTTTTAACAAAAAAAAAAAACAAAACAAAAAAAACCATGCTGACGTATCGAACCCTTCGATGCCAGTCAGGTGATGTCCTGTGGAGTTGAGCGGTGGAGTCGCTTCTTTTATATTGCCTCAGTGAAGATGCCTTTTTGTTTCCTTTGAAAGCTTGTTTGTGACTTGAACATTTGTAGCACGCGAGTGGACGCTGACGTGATGACATCATGCTGGAGAAACAACAAAACTGTTCACGTGCGTAAGGACGGACTGATGTTCGGACGACAAGGAGCTCAGCGTCTGAGCGATGCTTCCAGGTGAAAGGACACAAAATAAGAGACGCTCGTTCAGCGCTGCACCCTCAGCACCATCTCGGAAGCCATTTTCAGTCTCAGTCAGCGTCTAAAGGAAACCTCCACCCTGAACGAGCGGCATATCAATATTTATAATTAGCACGCTGCCCTTAAACGTCTTTCACTTCGTTCGTCGGCATGTTTCACTTTGGTGAGCGATTTCCCACGTTACCCATAATTCCGTTCTACTACCTGCTCATGGCGGTGCAGTAAAATGTACCCGTGTTCACCATGTCGATCTAAAAAGAGCGATGCAGCGGCGCTTTAGTCTGTCCAGCTCTCTCAACTATTTCAGTGTAAACATATGTTTCAGGGTGGACTTTTCCTTTAATATCTGACATCAGCTTGTCTGTGATCTTTGCTGCACTCTGGAGTTTGTAGTCCTTCCTGCCGTGTCAGCTGTAGTCCTAATCTCATCACAGCGTCAGGGTTCGAGAGGTCACTTGTGTGTGAACGGTATCTATATAACACTTTGCAAATGCATATCACATCATAAGCTATGTTTTTTTTTGTTGTTTTTTTTAAAAAAAAAAAGTATTATTACTATTTTTTTCACTTTTGAGATTCTTTTAGTATTTTTTTTTTTATATATATATATATTATTTGCCTCCACGCATCTCGTGAACACATTCTGGCCAAACTGTAAACTCATTGTACGTGTTGTAGATAAACCAATGGACAGAAAAAGAGCGAAAGGAAGAATTTATTTTATGGTCTTTTAGAGCCACTAGCTGTATGAGACGGGGTCGTGAGCTGTAAGTGTCTAATCTATGCATTCTTTTAGCTCTGCGGACGACTCGAGGAAAACAAAACAAATGAAATAAAGAGACACCTTGCCTTGCATGTCGCGGGACAATTTCAGAAGAAGAAATGGACGTTGAACCGAAAAAGAAAAGAGATTTTTTTTTTATTATTATTTTATTTATTCTATTTTATATCGTATGTAATGGTTTCATTGTAATCTATTCTATGCTCGGACATTCTCTTCACCGTGGCTTGCACTAAACAAATCACTCCATGATGAGAAATAAGAAAGAAAAGAAGAAACCGGGAAATCCACAATCTTGCACAGTCGCTGTCGGGTTTTTTTTTTTTTTTTTTTTAATTGCTTTATCTCAGATGCAGACATGAAACGATTTTGTAGAGGGAGCTATTATCAGATATTGGTGAAGTGGCTTCAAAACCCCTTTATCTTATCTTTGATTTGTTGTTTTGTTTTTTTTGGGTTTTTTTCCCCGTAATTTGAGCCATACATTTTTCCCCACTGCTCTGATCTTAAGATCATTTTGGTTCTTCAAACACAGCTCGTGTGTTGCTTTAATTAAGCTGTTCTGCACTTCTCTTATATATATATATTTTTTTTAAGATAAAGGATGCACAATTTCCCCTCTGTTCATTTTAAGCCGTTTCAGTGTTAATCAGCGAGCCGCGTTCCGACTGGAACCCAGCCACAGAGGAGCGTTGCAGATTCACGGGATTTAGTTTGTCGTCTGATTCCGTAGAGATGTGAATTCGTGGTCACTCACGCAGACACACACACACACACACACACACAGACACACACAGACAGTTGCATTCTTGTGGAAACAATGGCTTCTTCTCCTCTACACTACTTTGTACCCCATACTAAATGTAATCTGTTGTGAGAATAAACGGCATATCAAAAATACTCATCACCTCCTTTCTCTTTATTTGTGGAGTGTATTTGACGGCGTGTGATGGAATCAGAAAAGGTCTGAGTTTATTCATATTGTGTTTCTTTGATATGGATTACGGACACAATGTTTTTTTTTTGTTTTGTTTTTTTAACTTAATGCAGGCTGTGATGGATATCTAGTAAACAGGTGTTCGGATAATTTGATGATTAATGCTCAAATTTTATTTAAGAAACCAAGAAAAAGCTCAAATTTCTCTTCAACCTTAGTCATATTGCACAATAAATACCTTTATTATTCAGGTGCTGGTGTTCTTAAAGATATTAAAAGTATTATAGTGTGTGTGTGTGTGTGTGTGTGTGTGTGTGTGTGTGTGTGTGTGTGTGTGTGTGTTCTTACGCAGGCTGAACACGAGGTGGTTTCTTCCGGGACGATCGTGCCCTGCGCTTGTGCGTTGTTCGCGTCTTGGTTTTTACTCTCCGGCTGTATTTCAGAGCTCTAGACTTCCGCCTGCGACCTTTTTTCTGCTGATTCGTAGCCTTAGAAGCCTCTACATGTGCAGCCGAGTCATGATTCAGATCTGCAGAGCTGTCGTTCAGGGCAGGAGAAGGACAGCGTGCGTCGCGGGTGTGTTCTAGGGCACCTCCCGGGACAGTGGGATCAGTGTGAAGCTGCTGAGAAACACTTGGGTCAGGTTGAGGAGGAGGAGGAGGAGCTGCTGGAGCTCCTCTTTGTGTTTCTTTAGTTCTTGTTTTCTTGACTTTTTCAGGAAGCGCCAGTCCGTTCAGGAGACCTTTCGCTGCTGCACGAACCAGTATATCCTGTACAGTTTCTGCTTCCTAAAACACACACACACACACACACACACAATATACACACTAAATTATTTACACTGCCAGCCAAACATTTCTGAATTTTAATGTTTTACAGTTTACCCAGTATAGGAAATTAAATAAACATGGGGGGGAAATCCATCAAATCCCTAAATCTTGTATTTAACGACTTGTCCGTTGTCCTGCAGTTGATATTCGATGCTGTCAGTGTCACGTTTGTGCTTAATGAGAGTGATCCAGATCAACCTTTTCCTGTTAGATCTAGATTTTCTTTCAATGAATAAATGTCCCAAACATTTCTCTGTTCACGTATATACCTAGTTATTACTGAGACATTCCAAAATACTTTTTGCTAGCAGGGTGTATACATGGCTGTATTATATATTATGCTGCCCCCCCCCCCCCTTTCCCCCAGTGTGTGTGTGCATGTGGTGGGCACTGATTCAGTTAGACAACAGAATGTATTATTTACAGAAAGACAGTGCCGTGCTGACCGAATCGAGGCCAGCAGTGCAGCTAGGGCTAAAACCGAGTATGTTTTTTGTGTTCTCTTCTCCTCAGCGTTCACATCCATCATTTCTCTTCCACACACAGACACACACCTCTCGCTTCAGCACGCAGAGAAAGCAGCCGTCGCCGGAAGCCTGCAGTCTTAAGAACCTCTCCTCATCCGTCCATCCTGTAGATACTATCCTGGGTGTGGGAGAGAGAGAGAGAGAGAGAGAGAGAGAGAGACTGACAAGGTTAGTGATGAATGAAACCGAATGAAAGCATTAAAACACAGTGTAGTTACATAAATAAGCATCAAGCCATCAGTACGGATATTATTCCCTCCAAACAACATTTAAACTGGTAATACCAGGACCTGATAGTAAACTAAAAAGCTTTCCTGAGGTCATTTGTGATCTTTACGCAGGATGCATCAATAGTGCATGAAACAAGTTAGTTCCTGTTTTCACGCACTGCAAGCACCCTTGGTCCTAGAGACCTCGCCTTGTTGGAAAGCTTTAACGCTGTTACAAAGCTCTGATACTGGAGACTCCTTCCAGAAATGCTAAATAAACAACATCTCACAGAAAAACACAGGAGCATCCACCATACAAAGCCTCCCTGTTAGCCGTTACTATAGAAACGATGGCGTATTCGAAACTTCTTACCGATCAGATTCGAGAGTTCAACAACGCTGTGGTATAACATAAATTAGACGTTCATGATCGCAAAAAAAAATGTGTGTGAAATTGTTTACAGAAATGATTCCTCCGGGGAGCGATTTCAAACAATACGCAAGTTTTATTGCATTTGGAAAAACTCTGAAAACGGGTCCAAACCCATAATAAAATGAAAAATTACAACCTTTTTCTCTGGAGTTTGACAGATTGCAAAAATTGGCTCTTTTTTTTTTTTGTAAAATTAGATATTTATTTCATTTCTTTGCAACTAAAAAGCACATAGACTTTCATCATCACAGTGGGTGTGTGTATTCGTGCGTATATAGTCGAAGTGTGAGCTGTTACACTCATGAGCTGGTTAATAAACCGCTTTTTAACAGTTGCCATGGTTACGGACACTTCAATCATTGGACTTAGTGGTGTGTGTCGGGAGGGAATTCATTTTCGAACTGTGTGTGTGTGTGTGTGTGTGTGTGTGTGTGTGTGTGTGTGTAAATGTAGACAGACACACACTAATCTATAAAAGGGTCCAAAAGTCTTAGTTCAAACTATGAGCTGTTTTTTTTTTTCATCACGTCTCAAACCCCAGTGCAAAACATTACATTATCAGTAACGTATTTCTTCTACATTATGTAAATCTGAGGTAAAAGCTAAGATCGTTAGCTATTTGAGAGATGAGACTGGACATCATTAGCTTTCATTTTTAAACCGTTTCATTAAAATGTCCAAAATAGCGGGGAGCAGAACGAGTCATCTCTTACCGGTGAGCCAAATGACCCGACTCAGCGAAAAGAGCCAGAATTCAAAGCACAAGTAAATAAACGCGACTCCATCTAGATGCTTGTGGCCACACCCACAAAACGAGAACATCCTCAGAGGATGGGTGCACACATCCTGCTTTTCTGTGCTATATCAAAACTTAATATAAATCTTTGTGCTTGTAGCAATTTTGCAGAAATAAGGCACATTTTTTACACATTTCTGTTACTGTCTCGCCATGTAATTGGCAAGTTTAGTGATTTTCAGCAGTGGAAAGATGAAAGGTCGTGTTTTACATCACGTGGGTGTTCAAGTGCAGCCCTACGTGTGTTTCAGTCAGTAAGAATCAACTATTCTCAGCCTTTACTGGAATGAGATGTTTCTGGTAGTGACCTCTCACTGACTTTTACTCCTTTTTATGGAATTATGAAATAATTGAAGTTTGAGACAAAGACCTCCATCTGAAGCTCCATCTGAAGCTCCACCTTCTTCCTAGTTAACTTCCTACAATTTCTCATCTGTCCTAGTGGCCGAGTTACCAAACCAGCACTGCGCCGTTTATTCCCTCGCGACGTTTTATAGTTCACTCTGCAGATCATTCAAATGTGCATGAGGTCTACACTCTGAAAACATAGTGCATTTATGTTGTTTATGGTGTGAGCGTGTGTGTGTGTGTGTGTGTGTGTGTGTGTGTGTGTGTGAGCGTGTCTACCTGAACGGCCGTAACTTGGTTGTGACAGCAGCGTTCTTGAGCGCTCTCTTCACCACCAACTCGTTCTCCTCTGCATACACTGAGCATGTGCAGTAGACCACGCCGTGCACCTTGGGAACTGTAGTTCATGAATCACAGAAACCCAAAAGCTGGAGTCATCAGTTATCAAGAACTAAACATTTTACTCCACTGACAATTAACTCGAAAGGATTCAGATGTAAAGATCTAAATATACAGATTTTTTATTTTTTCCCCCTCAATAGATCAGCAGAAGTATGCTTAATGGAAAACTGCCTAAGAAAGCACAAGAGAATTTCTCTGGGGTAAAAGAACATGTCCTCATGTCCTCACGCGCACACACGCATACACTTACACACACACTTTTAATGGAAAGTCACTCTTGCATCGCAGCGTGAAAATGTAATACTCGTAGCTTAGCTATAATCTGTGGGTATGAGGACAGAGCGGAGCAGGAACAGCTGATACAGACATTTCACCCTGATGGCATTAAACACATCGGGGAAGGCGACTGTTCATTTGACTAGCGTGGGCTTTTCACTTTGCATTTTTATTTATCCATTTGATGCTTTTATTTAAGGAACTTACAAGTGAGGCAGAATCCAATCCAAGCACAGAGCTAAGCTGTTAAAGGAAAAAAATCCCTTGAAAAAAAAAAAAAACCCTGAACGATTTTATAATTTATAATCTTAATAATTAACTCACAGCCTTCCATTTTCAGGGAAAACACTAGGGCCAGGACCAGGGTTAGGAATCTGCTTTAAAGATTAACAGCTTTGCTCCTCCAGTTTGAGCTCTCATCCTTCACTAGCGCCGAACCTAGCAGTACAGTAATGTGTGTGTGTGTGTGTGTGTGTGTGTGTGTGTGTGTGTGTGTGTTTGTTTCTTACAGGTCAGGGCATGGCTCAGGTCTCGCATCTGTTTTTTGATCATGGACTCCAGTTTTGTGTCAGACACAGCGCCCTGAGACAGATCCTGCAGCAACTTCCTGTCTGATGAGAAAATCATAATTGTACTTTAAGGCTGATTTCACACACTTTTTTTTTTTTTTTTTCCCTTCCTCAACCATCAGATTACACTTTACACACTTTTTGGGGGGATGTTGGGGAGGATGAAAAATGTTTATTTTATTGTTGTAATATGCAATATAAGGGCATTGGCATTAAAGCCAATTAGGAACATAAAGATTTTTATTGCTGAGATGTTTTAAATATTCTGTGTAGAATGTGAATTCATTTGAGAAAAATAAGGAAATAACATTTTTTTGAACACACCATGTTCCTAACCAACAGAAGGAAGAAGAAAAGCGCATTGGCGCTTGTACGGTGTCTGACCCTCCGGTGTTGCCGTACCTCCGTCCTCATTAATAATATGCGCTACGGGGTCAGCGAGTGCTGAAGCTGTACATCGGGGCAGCACGAGAACAACTCGGACCTTCTGGAGACGTGAATCGCTTTCGCTCAGTTCAGCAAATTGTTCAGACAGCAAGCGTACGTCTTCACACAGAGATACACACACTGTTAAACTCGCACACCTCTAACTGCTTCTTACACAGAGTCATATTTCACATTATGATATTTAGCTCCAATGTGCTGAACTCAGAAATCTCTCACTTTTGCAGCCAATGCTAGACAGCGTTGCCTGTAGCTCCTCCCTGTGGGCGGAGTCAGCAAGGAGCCCACAGGCGTAGACGTGGTTGGAAAAGACAGAAGCCTGGACTCCTACGTGTGCCACGGTGTGTGCAGAGAATGACCCGACTATCAGGATATCTGTGTTTTTAGCCAACAGGGGGCGCAGTGCACACACAGCCAGACTGCGGGACTTCTCCTTTAAGAAGCACACACACACACACACACAATGCACAGTACATACACATACACTCATTAGATACAGGACATGAGCATGTGTGCATAATACGAGTGTGTCACCTGTATTATAAGTGTGTGATCCGTTAACAGTGTCGTCTTGTCTAGAAGTTCTCGTGCTTGGCGTGGAAACAGCAGGACATCGGGACAGTGTGTGTCCTTACAGAACACACTCCCTTCCAGATGTGTGTGTGGATCCACCTGGACAAAGCCCTGTGTCTTCAGCGTCACACACACTTCTTCCACGCTGCGGAGTCACAAGGTATGCATGCACACGTGTCACATGTATGTTAGTCGGACAGTATAGAGGTGTGTGTGTGTGTGTGTGTGTGTGTGTGTGTGTGTGTGTGTGTGTGTGTGTGTGTACCTGCTCTTGAGTGTGTTGACCCATGCACAGGTGGGTAGTTTGTGTTTTCTTTGGTGCTTTTCTTTCACACTCTTTGGCAGAATGTCATCGATACACAACAGATCCTGCTTGATTCTGAAGCGAGCCAGCGAGGCTGCGAGCTTAGTCCTAAACCTAACATGCGTGTGCACGCGCACACACACACACACACACACACACACACACACCGGGTGTATTTGGGGGGGAAAGCCACAAATAAATTGTAAACTTAGGTAACACATTTCTGAATAATTTAGCATAAACCTGAAGAGGCTGTCCTCCACCAGCCTCACTTCCTCTACAGGTCCCTCCCCTTCTCTCGTCATTGGCTCTCTGGGCTGGAACTTTCTGTCCTGCAGGTCATACAGCATGACCATCGCCAGGGCCATGAGGTCATCCGGCTAAACATATAAAAACGTTCATTTCACACTCAATGCTGATTTCTAGCAACGTTCAAGAAAAATGCAAACTCACTAGTTGCCGAGACGCCTGGAAGCAGCTGTCAATCAGGACGTCCTCCAACAGCGCTTGGACTGGGAACATAGAAATATTTCTTTTTGTAACATTACAGTCTAACGCTATAAGGGGAATAAAACACTCCAGGGGTGTGCCGTCACACCATCTTGTCTTTGATTACACTTTGCTCCTTACATAACATTCTCTTTGATATCTGATAGCGGGGTTTGAGCTCAGCTCAGCTCAGAGTCGGTTCTTTCTTGTGTAAAAGCAGCCATCAAATCCACTAGTGAGGGCTGACAGAAAAAGCATAAAGATGTAAAAGAAACAGGAAAGGCAGCGCAGACCGCGGCTTCCCAAATGGCTGCCTGCTTCAATAATGCAGAAGGATGAGATGGAGGAGGCGGATGAAGTATAGATGAGAGATATGGCTGGGGGAATTGGGCACTCTGATCTGACACAAAAACTCAGACTCCTCAGAGTTCCTTTTTTTTTTCTTCGAGGGTGGCTTTTAAAAAAAAAAAAAAAAAAGTAAAAAGACATGACAGTGTTGCACAAAGGGCTCTCCAAGTCAGCCTGCACTATGAATTGTTACTCAATATGCTCGATAAAGACCTGTATGTGTGTTATTAGTTTAG
>JAKKZJ010000028.1:11331419-11345885 GCA_033441845.1 Pangasius mekongensis
CAGGCTTAGCATTGTGCCCAGTTTTAATCTGCTACGCTTTTCAAACTCTTATGGGATTGCCTTTGCAGATTTGAAGCAGGCTTCAAATTTAGCTGAAATAATCCACATTACAAAATACCAAAAATCATTTTCCAAATCCAACCCAAACAGAGTAGTGCTACTTTTTTTAATGGATTTTCCTTTCATTTGTCACCCATCATACTGTATCATGACTTAAAAAAGTAGCAATACCTGTTCCAGCCTTCCTTTTCTTTTAAGACAAAACAACACTGTGGAAATAGTGCATATAAGAAAACAAAGCTGACACACACACACTCCCCACACACACACTCACAGCCTGGAGACTGGAGAGGAGGCAAACCTTACAATCTGATCTCTCTTTAAAGGCTAATAACAAGATCCTGATTGGTCTGATCAGCGTCAGCATTAACCTGGGCTAACGGCGATCAGCTCCTCACTGCTGTGCTGTAGGCAGGAGCGCACTCTGATTGGTCAGTTGTAGTGAAGCAGCTCCGTTCACAGAAGGATCTGGGCAACGTAGGGCGAATGTGTGCTGGCGACAGCCGTGAGTAGTGGAAGATCACTGGAATCGATCCTACAAGACAAACACACACACACAAATCATAACTAAACAGCTCTTTGCTTGAGAAGTCAGACATTTTCACCTTCCGTGGTTTGGGCGATATACCACAGCGTGGTTGAATTCTCAAATCTGATTGGTCAGAAGATCTGCTAGACCATCACCTCTGACAGTAGTGCTGGCAGGTTTGTATTCATGCGCTCATTCTAATACGTTGTTGTTTCTATAGCAACAACTTAGACAAGGATTTGTATGGCTGCACATATTCTAGATCAAAAATGTGTGTTGTTATTTAACAAAGAGAATGTAACATTTATGGAAGGAGTCTCCAGTGTTAGAGGAGGTTAGACCTTCTGGTAACATGCCAAGCTGCCCTTTTTTTGTCTTATTAACTTCAAGAGAGAGAAAAACAGGCTGGTCAAGGAGCAACTGTAAATAGCTGTTATAACATAAGTGATAGGAGGAACAAACTTCTCGCAAATGTTCCACAACATTAAATGTAACTATAAATGGTAAAAAAAAAAAAAAAAAAAAAAGCACAGCCTGTCATTCACTATCAGATTAAAAATTGTAATAGTTGGGAAACTGCTGCAGTACAAGATGAATAAAACACATTGCTCCTCCTTGTTAGGCCTAGTGTGTGTGTGTAGTACCCCAGCGCTAGTCCCAGTTCCTTCACATGGACTCGTCGCTGTCCTCTCAGATATTCTGCCAAAGAACAGCTCTTAAAATACACCTCCTGCAAGCGGTCCTCCAAGTGCATGACACACTGCAAAACACACACACACACACATACACAAGTTTAGAAAGGATGTGCATACGATATTTTCCAAAATTATCACTAAAAGAAGAGCAACGCGTACAAAGTCTGCGGCCATGTTGAGCGCGTGCAGCTGCAGCACAGACGTGAGGAGTGTGTGTATGAGGTTAGAGACCATCACGTCTCTGCCTATCTGGCCTGGCTCACACACGCGCCGCTGAGTCGTAGCCACCTGAACACAGAGGCGGTCCGTGTCCGCCACGATGCACACGGCCTCGGCAACCGGCTCGTCCAGCGCCGGGTGCTGCATGGACACACACGTGCAAAACAAACAGACACACACAGTAATAAGTGCAATGTAACGAGTATGGTTCCTGCCCTCAAGTCTTTTACTTCTCACTACAAACATGTGCATGCATTTCATTATAGGGGCAACTTGTTACAGTGATGTCAGTATTATATCTTTAATGCTTTAAGCAACTTACTGTGATGCATCATTGCATATTATATAAACATTAATATTTAACATACAGGTTTATAGTAACTCATTTGAAGCTGCACTATTGTCAGAGCTGCTGTTACAGACAAGTACTCAACACCTTCTGAAGCAATCAGGAATTGTACGGCATGGTGATGTAATATTCCATGCATTAATGATATTGTTTTCCTTACAAATCTAAAAAAAATGGACGCCGTTCTGTCAGTACTCACCAGTACCGTGTGTTCCAGGTCGGCCATCAGGCACTGCTTGAGCCGCTGATCTGAGGTGACGCCGTGCAGGACGAAGTCAGGCATGTACTGAGGACTGTAACCGCCGAGCAGAGAGCGGCCAAAATGACTCACGTCGGGGCGGATCTCCATGTCACAGCTAGACGTGAATGAAAACACGAAATCATGTCATGGCAAACAATAATTAAATCACTAATACACTCCAAAAATATACGTAATATAACGTTATCAATATTTCCACATAGCTGGAGAATAACATGGCAGCAGAAAGGAAGGACTGTAATAAGCCTATGTGCTACTGCAATTTTTAAATCAACTGCTTCCTTTTTCATTTTAAAGAAATGGAAAACAAGCCCAGTTAAATAAGAAAGAAGACAGAATACAGATACAGCAATAAAAGGCATAGTATTGAATGATTACACTAATTATGCTGTTATTTAGACCATTAACGCTACATTTGCCGATATGTATCCAAGGCCCTATGACTCCCTGTTTCACTGATCTTTCTAAAAGAAAGGAATGAGAGCAACAGTTACTGCATGTAATAACCCACAGGGGGACAGAATTTGTAGCTTATTAGCTAGACCACCAAGCAATTAAAAGCTCCAATGTGCTTCCCAGTCACAAGTTAGTTGCCTGGAAACCTGATGGTCGACCGAAAATAAGTAGCTAACGTAATGCATTAATACGAGCTAAGGTAAACAAAGGTATTTTTACTTATTATCCTCTTCCAAACAGTTTCCAATGTAGCATATCATGTTTGGGCCCTTGCCAAAAAGTCAGCAAGAAGTCAGTGACCGGGTAAAGAGGGTAAAAATATTCATCAGAGAAGCAACTGCAGACGCTGTTAACATAACAACAGGACCCTGGACACTTAAAGCTGGGCTTTATGGAAGTGTGGCGAGCTGTATGGAAATATTTGGCCTTGGCACAAGGCTCTGTGTCTGGCAGAAACCCAATGCTCCTCACCACCCTGAGAACACTATCTCCACTGTGAAGCATGGTGGTGGGAGCATCATGTTGAGAGTTACTCAAGGCACTGTACCTGCCGGTTTCTCATTCTGAAAAGATCATGTCATCCGAGTACACTAATTATGATTATAAAGATTTTCGGTGTGTGTTAGTGTTAATCTACACTACTAAAATAAACACACACTAGCAAAATAAAAACACACTGAAATAAAAGATATGTAGTGTAAATATTTGCCATATTTAAATGCAGCCATTATTGTAGGATGTGCATTATGTGTCATAATGTACTGAAAATTTATTCACTGTCTAATCACAATTTTTGCAAGTGTGTGTGTGTGTGTGTGTGTTCCGTTACCTTGGAAGTGGTAGTTCATGTTGCTGCATATCATTTCCTGTGCATGTCTGCCCGTGTGACAGTTCCTCCTCGTCCGAGCTGTCCAAGCTGTCCTTTAAAAGCCTACTGGGCATCTTCCTGTGTAAGCCCCGCCCACAGCTAGGTCCAGTCTTATCTTGACATTGTCTGTCATTCTCCACCTCCTTTGGACTGCCAATCATGAACTGCACCCTGTGGCTAGGAGGGCTCGGATTGGCCAAGACGTGCTCAAGTCCTGTCTCCCCTGAACGTTCCAGCCTATAATTGGTTTTTTCACAAATGGGGGAGGAGTCAGCTAATTCAGAATCACCTACTTCTGTACTGGTTCCTTCCGAACTAGAAGTTCGGTCTGTAGAATCTGCATCAGTTGTTAACGTTTTCTCATTGGTCCTTTCAGGGTTTAGGGTGGACTTTGCAGCTTCTGACTCACAGAAGAGTGGTTTCTCATTGGTCCTCTCGGAGCAGGGGTTTGGGTTAGTGGTTTGGGAAGGGCACGGATTGGCAGGACTGTCCGTTTGTGCTTGAGGAAGTGTGTTTTCCTGGAGGTCAGAGCAGCGGATGAAGTAAGAGAGAACGTAGAGGACGCGCTGCACCAGCTCGCGTCGGCGTCCAACAACCACAGTGCGACACACTCGAACAGGGGATCCCAAAGCGCCGTACAGATCTCCTACACAACACACACACACACACACACCCTTCATACATAGCACATACTGTAGAGTGGATAACGAAGTTAAGCGAGTTAGGATATGCCCAAATCTCTGTGTGTGTGTGTGTGTGTGTGTGTGTGTGTGTGTGTGTGTGTGTGTGTGTGTACCTAGCTGAGCCCACAGTGGGTTGTATGGGTGACACTTGGCCAGTAAGTCCACCGTGTGGGAGGTGTGTTTCTGGTAAACAGCTTTGATTGGCGGGTGGTTGCTAGGCATCACAGTGGGAACCCAGGCGAGGTGGTACATGAGGACAGCAGTGAGGAGAGAAGACAGGAATCTAGAGCACAGAACACACTTGGTTAACATTCAGTACCTAGATTTGTATATGAAGCTCAAGTTGAATCGTTGTGCACTAACTGGTTCTTGGCCCCGTGCTCCATAAGCAGGCTCATCTCCTTCAGGAAGCGCTGACACAACTGGTTTCGCTCGGCACTCTGGGATACCATGGTCAGCCAGATGGGTTCGGTGATCCGCGGAGCCATGTACAGGTTCCACACGGTCATCCTGGACAATATTACAACAGCACAGTCCATGAGGCAAAGTTTAGACGTGAACAATTGAGCAAGGAAAAACGTGGCTTAGGTCCTGTGCATCAAGCACAATACACACACAGCATCTCCTCACCTGAACTCTCCCAGTGCCTCCATAACCCGACACAGATACACCTGCACCCGCTGACTAGGCTCTGCTACTCTCCTACACACAATCATCGCCTGAAACACACACACACACGCACACGCATTTATTTTCATCCCACCAAACCCAACCATGTATACCCGTCATTGTCCTATAAACATTTTTCAGACGAGAGCACAGCGCCTCGTGGACACAAAGAGCTCCAGTGTCCTGCAGCCACTAAAGGTCATCGAGGCGGCCTGGTCTGACCTCGCAGTGCCGCACTCACCCTCTCGATGGCGGTCTTGAGCTTGTTCATGTGAGATTCGAACAGGGGGAAGTGGGAGAAGAAGAACTCCTGGAAGCTGTGGTTCTCCTCTTCTTTCTCCGGCAGGCTGATGATGATGCTGACTGCGATCTTCTTCCTGCGGCCCAGCCCGGGGTTTGAGCTGCAGCTCTCGTCTGACAGGCTGAACATTTCATCTGTGCTCCTGCCGCACACACACACCCCAACATACCTCTGCTTGACTCGTGTGCTAAGATTGCTAACAAGAAACACTGAATTTTACAAAGCGCTGACAGTCGAGACTTCTTCCATAAATGTTACATAAGCATTCGCCTTACAAAAAAAAAAAAAAAAAAAAGTCACCATATCAATATATTTCTTTCTTAAATAAGAAACAAATCAACATTTCCTTTATATGGGCTCATTTTGTACACATCCCTCCATAGACAGACACACACACACACACACACACACACACACACACACTCACCAGCGAGGGATCAGGCCATGCTGGAGGCTGGTCGCTTGGCTACGGAGCCAACGGCGCTGGTAACTGCTGGCACATCCACTGCTGTAGGACGAACCAGGGGAGGGGAGGGGCGTGGCCAGGAGGCTGCTGAGTGATGCTGTACAATTAAGAGAGAGTCAAACCTACTGAAGGTCATAAAACGGACACCAAATGCACGAGGTAGAAATTTGTTCAGGAATGTTTAACATCAACAAATTACAAAATAACTGAAGTCAAAGTCATACGTCGGAAAAACGAGGAATGCTGCGTGTTCAATCATTTCTTTACGTGTTGTGGTGTGTGTACCTGAACGGGCAATGCCACTGTCGCTGTCTTCACTGTGTCCACGGCCTGGCATGTCCACAGGATTACTATGAGCTATAAAGAGACATACTCATTAAACTCACACATGTTAAAGAGGCGCATTCATTAAAATGAGTACGCAAGTTCATCACACACACATAAGACCTGATGTTTCATTGTTATGTCTTAAAACATTGGCAAATTTGCTAGATGTTTCCAGAAAACATCTAAAGTCTGACGTAGATGCTATTTTATAAGCAGCCACTCCTGCATTTTGTTTTACTGAACAAAAAGTCTACAGTCTCACAAAAACAAGGTATTCACAGCTCTAGATAGAACTGATGCAAACCGAAAATGCCAGAAGCACATGGGTGTTTTATATCCCGTGTCCTTTCCCCTTCAGTGAATAGATTTGTATTTGTTTATTTGTTCTGACCGCTGTAAATGATACTGTAAATGATACTGTAAATGTGGCTAAACTGTACGCAGCATTAAGCAACAACATGCTGAGGTGTGAATGTGTCTTACCCATGCTGCTGCTGTGACTCGGGCATGTTTGGCTAATCGAGTCAAGGCTGTCCTGGAGACTAGAGAAACAGAAACAGCGTCAGAGTTAAAGGAGTACATCTGCTGCGACGTGCATGTTCTTTCTATTACAGCAGCTTGTATTCCAGAACTGTACCGTAAAATCGCAATCAGCTAGTTTGTATCGCCGAGTTATCATGCTAGCTAACATGATAGAGAGCTGAGAAAGAGCTGTTGCCTTAGCTAATGTTTCCCACGTTCCTTTTGGAAAGATACAGTCATTTAAAACAGTGAGATGTTCTTTCTTTCTTGTACTGTAACTTTCATAATGGTTGGTTGTGGATTCAACCACTAACAAATTTTTAAAAAATTAAAAATGACAGACCCCCTGGCTATGGTTCAGGGATCCCACTTTGAGAACCTTTGACTCTCGGAACAACCCAAGAGCTGATGCGAGACACTCACGTGTTGGTGCTGCCTGCGTTACTGCTGCCACAACGTGTCGAGAAAACCTTACTGACCATCAGCTGCGGAGGAGATCTGCGCAACACACACACACACACACCCCTGTGAAAACATCCTTAAAAATCTTTTTTATATCTCCAATTAATTCACGACACACACACATACACACACAGAAAATATGAGGACTATCGTAGGCAAAACGTTGTATTAATTTAGCTTTAGATTAAATATACTGTTCCCTGTAAACTAACTACACCATACGTAATAATAAATAATATTCACGATCAATTTTAGTAAGTAAAAGTCTACCATAAATAATAACTACAAATAATACAGCATCATGTAATAATTTAATCATTATTCACACAGGGTGTTTTATTTTAATGCTGGTTTTATTTCATGAATCTGTCAATCAACTCTGGCAGGAAGGTCAGCCATTATCACTACGCTTGAAGATGAATTAAAAAAAATTTAAGTGGAAATGGGACTTTTATTAATAATAATAATCTTATTTAAATAGTTTTATTCTTAAACTTACCGGATGTGGTGAATCTTCAACGTTGACCCCTTGTAGCTCATGGCAACGGAGCCAAACATCATCTCCCCAAGCATATTCACGTCAGAAGATGGTCTTGTGTACTGAGTGAACACACACACACACACACACACACACACACACACACACACACACACACACACATTACATTTCTACCCAACTCTCAGAATAGATACAAATGACTATCTGGGTGTGCTCGTTATAAACTCACCTGATAAGTAGGCGGAGTTTCTTTCTGCTTTGCCTTGCAGCCGGTTTGGCATGGCCTTGCACCGCTTCGGGTGGGCGGGGCTTTCGTCTCCTCATCATTCTGCAGGAAAAAAGAAGTTCAGGATGCCTTTTCATTTGCTGGTTAGTCCTGTATAGTGATACTTGCATGCCATTAAAATGGCCGTCACCACCCCTGTGTTTCATTTGAAAGTAGGCTGTCTGGGTAGACAGTGCTTCTCCCCTGAGAAGTTTATTCAACTAATCTAGTTCATCTAATTCAACCAACCAATCTAATCCAGCTCTTGCTCAAAATCTGAGATCCGACGAATTAGCTAATCAGAACGAATACGCCAGTGCATCTGTGGAGCTCTAGGAAAGACTGCAACAGTAATCCTGGACAAATAAATGTGCTAGCAACTAAGAATAACAAGTTAATAGCTAGCTAATGTTATGTAACTTGTGCAATTCAAATAATGTTAAAAAAAAAAACTGACAACAAAAACAACGAGGTGCAAAATTCACTCAAATACCCCCCTCGCCCATTTCCCCCCACCAGCCAACTCTCCCCGATCATACTACAGCTACCAACCATGTAGGGTGAAGGTTAACACTTGCTTCTCCAAGACACGTGAAGCCAACACACACTCAGAGGAAAGCGCTATCTGCCCTCTTCCACATATATGAGCTCACAGACTCCTACAACTGGCTAGTGTCAAATAAGGCGAACGTGTTTTTTTTCCTGAGCAGGATATTCATGTTAAGTTCTTTTGTAATATCCATCACCTTGCTCAGTTAGTCCACACTTAGCACTTCTCTCAAGCTTACAGACTGCAAGACGCTGGTCAGGGAATGAATGTTTACAGCTGCTATAACGCAAGTACCAACAGGAACTAAACTCTTAACGTTAATTTAACGTTTTGTATGATACTAACAATAACGTAACTGTAAACAGACAAATATTCAACATGTCATTCTTTAATCAATAAAAAAATTGTAACTGGTGGTAAATTGATGTGGTGTAGGAGCAATGCAACATTTCAGGATGTACGTCGGGGTGCTAAGAAGAACTCGCACCATACCTTCGTTGGTTATTTTCCTGTAACAGCGTGCCCCTCAAGTGTTTTATTCCTTACATAGAAGTGTCATAATATCAATCATCAGCTAAAGTTTAATAATCGTTTCAGTACTAATTAAGACATGAACTTTTACCATCTCATATTTTTTGCATGTTTAAAAAAAATAAACAAACAAATCAGCAGATTTTCTTGACATTCTTATTCATCCTTGTGATTTCAAAAAATGATTCATGCACCACGTGCTCGGCAAATAGCGGCAAGTCAACGGTTAATGATCACATGACTAGACACAAGCTGCATCTAGAATAATATCTCAGACATTATGAACATTATGATAATAATAATCGGTTATGAATGCAAAGATTTATATCTATAAGTTGTACTTCAGCTTAATGTATTCCACAAGAACAAAGACTGACCTGGCATGTGAGAAATTAAATTAGAAATGACTGCTAGCATTATTGTCCAGGGTAAGATAACAGCTCTACACACACACACACACACACTCTCACACACTCTCTCTCTCTCTCTCTCTCTCTCTCTCTCTCTCTCTCTCTCTCCCTCCCTCACACACTCACACACACACACACACAGTCCCACTTTAGCTTAAGAACTGAACAAACAGAGCCTCATGTGACCGCAAATGATCATAAAAGCACATTCACTTTTAACCCACAATCCACAGAGAGAGAGAACGAAAAACAGGGGAAGACATTCAGAGACGTCTGTAAAAGGATTGAAAAAGTACAGAGTATGCTCGCTACACCATTTCTGGCGTCGAACTTAAATTGCAAAACAACTAGACAGCGGGTGCGATCAAAAAATATTAGCCTTTAAATCCATCCAGCAAAGGATTCAAGATCAAAGTAAAATAAAGACTTGTTGACTATTTATATTTACAGATTTGTACATTTTAAGATGGACAAAATGATTCAAATTAATGAAGTAATTTCAGTAGTACATACAGAACAATATATTCACTGCTTCTGGTGATGTATTATTCCTATAATTCTAAACAGTGTGGATTTTATACATTTTATCCAAGTAATGTAGCTAAAAATAGGTCTTATATTTTTTGGACAATTATCTTGTCCAAAAATGTCCAAAAAAGGTAATATATAATTAAATTATCTAATTATTAATCTCAATATATCTATTATAATTATAATTAATTATTATTAATACTATAATTAGTAATCCTCAGCAGCATTAGTAATTACTGTCAAACTGCGACAACTAATCGTAATTTTTTTTAAATATAATTTTTAACCATTTTCCCCCATGCATATCTATTGCGAAAATGAAAAGAATTATGATATGCTGAAATGAGCAATTGGGATAAGAAGTGCTTAAAATTCCTAAATCAGGATTGCAATTTAACATGCAGTGTCCACACACACACACACACACACACACACACACACACACACACACACACTTTGACCCAGTTTGCAGAGTAGTCACACCTGTCATAAGATCCAAGCAAGGGGGCAATTGCAGAACATGTGACTCTTCTTGAAACAGCATATAAATCACACACACACACACACACACACACACACACACATGGTTACATTACATACCAGTTCACATGGGTCCAGCTTCCGTACAGCCTTGGAGTCGAAGAGAACTTGGCGACCCCTTCTTTCACAATCCTGATACACAATCAGTCGGATTTGTGCGAGATCAAACTCAGCAGAAGCCCAACTGATGGACAGAGAGAGAGAGAGAGAGAGAGAGAGAGAGAGAGAGAGAACACATCAGCTACGCCTTGGAAAGAAAATTGTGCAATGCATCAAAAATGTCAATTAAACATGCACGCAATACATAAATCTACGTCTGGACTTCGGTGAAGCTGCTGTGAGATGAAGAATTAAATGTAAACTGAATTAAATGCATCGGTAAAAATTTATCTAAATATCATTCTACATGCAAATAAACATTAATGCACAAATACTCAATGCAATTGTAGTAATCGCTACAAAATGCAGTAAAAACACAGCCTCCTGTATTTAGAATGCACACTCACTCAGTTTTAATGCCTACTCTGTGTCTCTCTCTCTCTCTCTCTCTCTCTCTCTCGCTCATGCACACACAGTACCTGCTCTCCATCCTGTCCGGTCACCGAAAGCCCATTTTGGGCTTTCAGACTTGTCTCACACACACTCACACACACACACACACACACACTGTCGAAAAGAGGTTGGCGGGAGGTTGGCTGGACCTCTCCCTCTTTTCCCACATGTTTCTATTAAATCGTGCTGCATCAGCAGCAGAAAACACACACACAAACACACACACACACACAGTTCTATTCCTTAAAAGCAACCCTTCTTCTCTGAGAGAGAGCTGTCATTGATTTCTATTAAGAGCCAAGTGTGCGTGCATGTGTGTGTTATATTTCTAATATAAAGTTCACAAAGTGTGTGTTAGAGACACACTAGCCAGCTGCAGAACAATACCCTGCTTCGCATAGGCAACATTTATTCCCACACACACACACACACACACACACACACACACACACACAGTGCACAAGGTCTCTTTATCCTCACACATTAAGAGTGTGTGTGTGTGTGTGTGTGTGTGTGTGTGTGTGTGTGTGTGTGTGTGTGTGTTTGAGCAACACTTGGTTGGGCTGGTACTGCCACTACACACTCGGAAGGACTCTCACACACAAGCAGCCACAAAAATCGCACGCACACACGCACAGAGTACACTATGAGCAGCCCCTGAAGAGACTTTCTCGAAAATCACACAGCAGTGATTTTTGCTTCGACATCCTCTTCAGGTCACATGATCAGCAGTGAGTCACATGGCCACAATCACAGGCACACACACACTCATGGTCTCGAGCGTGTCATACAAAAGGCATCAGGCTCTTTCCTAAGACGGCCACACCCTCCTTTGCACTAGCTGTGAGGAAACCTTGCATATGACTAGCGAGTCACACACTCTCTCTTTCTCACACACACACACACACACACACACACACACACACACACACACACACACACAATAAGCAACAGACTTATCGCTGACTTATGAGTTAACGGTGTGTGTGTGTGTGTGTGTGTGGTGGATGAAGGTGCCTGAGGAAAAAAAAAAAATAAAAAAAAAAAAAAATAAATAAATAAAATAAAATCACCTCAAAATCTGTTTCAGTCCATTGTACAAATATAAATATATCAAAATAAACTATAAAATCCCTCAACTAAAAGTACTTCAAACTAAAAAACAATATTTTGTACCTTATAAAAAAATATACATTACACAGAAAAATACACACACATACATTTTGTAAAGGCGATGAGAGACTTTGGTCACTTCAGCTCTCCACTGCTAGCGCTCTGGTGTATGCTAACTAATGCTAACCTGAGGCCTTTCCTTCAGAAAGCACACCGGTGCTCTGAGCTAAATCATAAAGGCTCAATAAAGTATACGGTTTGTTTGGTTTCTAATGTATTACGGTACCATAAATGTGGTTTCTCTCGTGTGTGCTTGGGAGAGCTTAACAAAATAAAAATCATAGCAGCTTTGTGTGCTAGCTAGCATCCAGCTTGCTAGCTAGTAATAACTGTGATTACATATTAACAGTTATTAAATATCCACTAACAACAGTCTTAGTTTTTTCAGCATACTGGTTAATAATGAACTGCTATGACTAAATTCCCTAAAGATAGTCAGATGTTTGAAGGGTAATTCGTGAGTATTCATGAACAGACGATTAGCTTAGCTGCTGGGATTTTTTTTTAAGCCACAAACACAGGATTCTGCCTTAAAAAAGAAAAAGAAGAAGAAGGTCTGTGGCGCTTGAAGAGAATGTTTAGCCGTGAGCAGATCCGACATGAGCGCCTGCTCTATGATACGCCAGAATCATGCTAGCTTTAGTCTACATGATTTTCACCACAGGAAGTATTTTTTTGTGTTTTGAAAATGCAAAAATACAGAACACGAATGCTATAATGAGGAAAATAACAACGACTGTGACCATATTGAGGTGTTTCCAATAATACCATGTCCAAAAAAGACATACATTTTTAGCTGTTTACGTTTAATGTTGTGGATCTTCCGTGAAACAAGTGAGCTCCTGTTGTCACTTACGCTACAGCAGCTATAAACAGTCGTTCCCTCACCAGCATTTTTTCTGTGTGGGGGGGGAAAAAAAAAAAAACCATGTAGCTGGTCATGTTAAAGAGAAACCGGAAAGGCACAATCTACTGTGCTAAAGACGTTTCCATGTAAGAAAACAGCTTTACCGTTACAAAGCGCTGACACTGGAGACTCCTTCCAAAAAAAATGTCTCCTGACAAAAAAAAAAAACTTCACCATCCTTATACGTGAAGCGTCTTCCATTCCATACAAGCCTTCAGCACAGGGGACTTCGCATTACCACCTTGTCGTTTCTCAGTAACATAACAAGCTGCGTTTTAAAAAAAAAATTTTTTTATAATCTTATACGAAAAAAAAAGCGAGGCTGGTGAGGGAGCGACTGTTCATCGCTGCTATAATTCTAAGACATTCCACAACATTAAATTAATAAATTTAAATAAGTACATAATTGTGTTGTTAATTAATAAGTAAATAATAAGTAACAAATCATTCAAACAATAAATAACACCGTTGGCAAATAGCTATGGTACGACGAAAATAAAACACTCTGCCGTTGATTCAAGAGCACACCCCATCATGTTTTATTCCGATTGTTGTCGGAAATTTGATTTTTCACATGTTAATGGGATAAAAGCAAAACTTTTTAACTTTCTATTTATTATTAAAGTTGTATCAACACAGTTCAAGTGTCCAAAAAAAAAAAGAGAAAAACAATCACACCATGTAACTGTGCTTATTTAACAGTACAGCTACTGCATCAATCCACAGATCATCACACTGACACCACACACACACACACACACACACAATACCTGTCACGTAAAATGTCCGTATTTGACCACCACCCTGAGCTGTATTTCCTCTGACTTTTAATCTTCATCTTGCAGTAGAATTGGCACAACACCAGACACCTACACTAACACCTGCCTCGCCTTGTGTCCTTTAACTTCATCTAAACTTACACCAGTGAAGGAGACAGAGAGAGACACACACAAACACACACACGCAGGGTTGTTTCAGCATGTAAGGAAGTGCTTTCTTATCTGTCTGATGACAGATTGGACAGAAGTCAAACATCACATGACTGGCTCTCTTTCATTTTGTCACACGCGCGCGCACACACACACAAACACAAACACACAGAGCATGTGATTCAACTGTCATACGACATTCCCTGCAGCCAAAGTTGCGCACCTCAGCACAAGCACGCACACACACACACACACACTTTGTAAACTTTTGAACAGGATGATCAGTGTAACATATTTTGTCTTCTGGGAAACATGTAAATATTTTATGTAGCTTTTGAAAGGCAGTACTAAATGAAAAAACTAAGATCTTTAAAAAAAAAAAAAAAAGAAGAAGAATTTACACCAATCATCCTGTTCAAAAGTTTACACCCCCCTGGCTCTTAACGTATCGTGGTGCCTTCTTCAGCATCAGTGAATGTTTGCACCTTTTGTAATAGTTGTGTACGAGTCCCTCAACTGTCCTCAGTGTGAAAAGATGGATTTCAACATCATATAGCTGCTATGGAAAGGGGTCAGATATGCAGAAGATGCTGGAAAAGCAACTGTATTTTTCCTGAAAATGACTCTGGAGGAGAAGCTAAATGTAGATCGACTAAACATTGTCCAATCAAAGTACAAATTACACCAAAGGACAGATGACAGAAATGTAACTTG
>JAKKZJ010000028.1:11366035-11381509 GCA_033441845.1 Pangasius mekongensis
TCAGTGTCTCTGACTCTGTTAAATCAGCATAAGCCTGAGCTCAAGCAAGACTGGATTGAGGTTTATTATATAGTTTTAGATCCTGGAGTGAGGGACACGATGTGGAATGACTATACTCATCTGCTCAAACAATAAAGATGATTTGAATTTTGAAAAGTTTTTATTTAGCTTTTTTTTTTTCATTATCATTAAAACTATTCATGTTAAAAATAACATTTAAATAAGTCTGTATAGAGCACTGCTTACACTATGAACTGTGTAACTCGAGCCCATGACCTCAGATGTTGTAGGGGAGTTATATGTAATATGATGCCTCCATTTAATCATTTTTAGTTGAAAAAATATACAATATATTTGCTTTGAGGAATCAGTTAAGATGATGCATATCAAGGTAACTGTGTATCCGTTTCACAATGCCAGTGACTCCAGTACGTCGTTATGCGCCATTTCATATTCCATAAGTTTAATATTATCATTCATTACCATGCTTAGGTTCCTGTTGCCTCAATGGTCTAATTCAACTGATTTCTCTCTCTCACTCATTTCAATATGCAGTATGTAGTTTCGTATTTCTTAATTCATGGTCACCATGGTGACATCCATGGTGCCCTTAATTCATGGTCACCTCAGCAGTTCCATAAAAGAACTGCTCCTGTTTTGTGTGCTTTATTTCCTCATTTTATTCATCGTTGTCTTCCCACTCAACATTTTTATGTATGTTTGAGCCATTTGTTTTCCTTCCATATTCTCTCCTTTTTACCAATCTCATAATTACTCCTTGATTTACTCTGTGTGTGCAACCTGAACGCTTCCATAATCTTTGGTGCACTTTTAATAAAAGCCACGTTAAGCACATGCACTTGTGTCCTGCCGATTATTGTACGTTACACAACTGTTTAAATATTCAGTTTTTCCAGAGTTAGAGTAATTGGTTTGGGTTTAACTGATGGGTTGAAATTTGTCATTTTATATTATTCAGTAGTTGGATTTTTTTCCCCTAATGTTTTAGATTGCTAAGTGGCTGCTATGCCAGACTGTGGGCTATACATTGGACTGTAGATTGCTTCCGGTATCTGGGAACTAAACGGACTTTGCGTGAAGTGCAAATTATGATTTAATAGCATTAATAGGAAATATATACGGTGTGCTGGTTGCTTCTCTGACCAGATACAACAACCTGACTATAGAGAGAAACCAGATGCAGTACCAAAAAGACGAGTTGGTGCTTTTTGCCTTTACCAAACTATTAATTTAATAAAGTCCATTATACCACGGCACTGTTAAATTCTCAAATCCGATTGGTCAGGAGGTGTTGATTTAATTTTCTGTGACAGAATTCACTCATTTCTAATATGTTATCATTTCTATAGTAACAACTTACCCAAGAACTTGTATGGGTATAAAACATGCTGTTATTTAACAAAGAAAATGTATCATTATTGATAAGGTTTCTGTAAGACGATGCTTATTTAACATTTATGGAAGGAGTCTTCAGTGACAGTCAGAATTTTTGGCGCCATTGGAAAAGACTTCAGGACAAAAGACAGTGAGACAGGTTATGCTGTAATTGGAAAATAATCAACTACAGGGTTATAAGAGAGATTAAACCCACATATATTTATAGATTGTAGGTGTAATAATGTAGGTGATGAGGACATTGCCGAGATTTTGGAATGACAGATCATGCTATATCAGTGAAAAGAATGTGTTTTAGTTGTAAGGTTAAAATAATGCAAAAAGCCATGAGAAGGTGTGTGTTCAGTGATCGGTAATGGCATTAAACAAAGCAGAGTAAACCTGTAATAACATCGCTGCAGCGTGTGCATTTGGGTGTCTTATTGCTTTTATAAATTATGGAACAAACCTAATGTCATAAAATCGAGTTTTCAGTAATTAAATTTTTCTTTATGATAGTCACTAGCCGTGCAAAATGTAAGTAATGAGATGCAATGGACTGTGCTGTTATACAAGAAAATAAAAACCATCCAACGGATTATTTAACATTTAGGGAAGAAATCTTCAGTGTGAGCCCTTTGGAAATGAGTTTTCTGCTGTGAGAGATGTTTCCAGGAGAGAGGACTATTGGTAACATGACGAGCTGCATATTTTTGGCGTATTAACTAAATAATTATGAAAAGTAAACAAAACAGGATGTGCTGTCATTGGAAAATAATCATCATCAGAGTGAAAATACACCTTTTCATTACACCACACCGTTGTTGACCCAATGCCGTCATGCTCAGGCATGAGAAAGGCTAGACACACTTCTTTACTTCTGATTTGCACTATCTGTAATACATCCCCAAAATTGAAAAATAAAGTGCAAATCCTGAACAAACAAGCCTCCAAAAGGGTTATGAAAAATCCCCCAAAAATAAGTCCTAGTCATAGGAGCTCTACCAAACAAAGAAACTCCAAAACTGAGCAAAGGTACAAACAAAAAATGAAGGGCTTATATACACACTAGCAAACAAGGAACAGGTGATCTCACTGAACTTGTGCTGGTCTTGTGCTCTCTGCCTCCCTCTGCTGGACAGGATGTGGTGTGACAAGAAGATCTCAGAAAATCATATGGACATTATAATGGAAGTGCCACTTAAAGAACCTTGTTTTGACTCAAACATGCACTGCGTCCTGTTTTGTAGTTGATTCTGGGATTCGTTTGTTTCATTCTTTCAGGAATATAACTGAAATAAATCTTATAAAAAGTGTTATTAGATCGATGATCTCGACTGAAGCCTAAATTTGAGAAAGACTTAGCTTGCTTACTCAGTCCCATTAAATAAAAGATTGAAAGCTTGCCAGAAAGATCCGGTTGAGGAGTTAAATATGGTAATGTCCTACAAATTCGTTGTACTTTACGACTTCATTTTACATTCAAAACCACACAAATACAAATACACTATATGGACAAAAGTATGTTCACACCATTACCATGACACCCATATGTGGCTCTTCCCCAAACTATTGCCACAAAGTTAGAAGCTCACAGTTGTATAGATTGTCTTTGTATGCTGTAGTTCCTTTACTGGAACTAAGGGGTCCAAACCTGTTCCAGCATGCAGTGCCCCTGTGCACAAAGCAAGCTCCATGAAGACATTACAAAACTTGGAGCGGAAGAACTCCTGCACAAAACCCTGACCTCAACCCCACTGTCCACTTTTGGATGAACTGGAACACTGTAGGAGTCTAGTGGAAAGTCTAGCGGAAATATAGTGGAAAGCCTTCCCAGAAGAATGGAGGTTATTATAACAGCAAAAAGGGGACTGAATGGGATGTTCAACAAGCACAAACGTGTTTGATGGTCAGGTGTCCACAGATAATGGCATTGTGTAACGCCCGTATGTCCCACGGGGTGCAGAACAATAATTACTTCCCTATCAAACATAGCACATAGAGGCGACTTCCCCCTTTCAACCACACCACAAGAGTTAAAGGTTCTCATTCACTTCTGACACACAAAAGGGAACCAGTCCTCTTCTGGGAATCGAACTAAGGGGTGTGATGTACTAAATTTAAAATTTTAAAAGTTCTACCATGGCATAATGAGATAAAAAAAAATAAGCGCTAGAATAGAAGTGAGTGAATTACTGAAAAAAAATGATTCAGTGCCTTAATAAGTCAGTGATTTTCACACAAAGATTAGAATGACTGAAATGCTGAAAAGTAGTGTGTTAAATTAATCCCTGTACTGTAAATACATGGCTAAAACCCAAAATGTATATTTTACTTACTTTACTGGGTTAAATTTACTATTATTTTCTGAGAGCTCACAAAACTAGTTGAAAAAAAACCCCGAAGTAATGTTACCGGCTGCAGAACTTTAAACTGCTTGAACTGTCAGCGTTATGGACGGATTGACTTCAGTGTTTCTTGTTTTGTGCTGGCTTTAAGGCCCTAGGCTATTGTATCATGGAAATCTTTTGGCAGATCAAGTTTTCTTTGTGTTTCTCAGACAGGTGTATGGTTTGCGTGTGCACAGACATGTTAGTTAAGTACTCTTGTTGTGTTTTGCCAGTTCTTTCTTTATGAAGGCTCTAATGCATTTACGCCATTAGAGTTCAGCTCCTGGTTAGAACCAGTTAAGGTGTTAATGGCAATGCGTTTAGTAATGATAATAAATGATTTACACCCTTGATTTGTGCAACATTTAACGACTGAACTTAAATTTGAGTAACATTGACCTATTTGAAAAAGAAAACTGATAGTTAATTTACATTAGTTACATTTTTGGCAACGCTTTACCATAACTACAAGAATAATCATACACTAATACTTGAATCAATACTTACTTAAATATGAACGAACGATGAGTTATGGCACGTACTATTCACGATCTAATGAAGAGCTAACCTTAACTACGACGTGAGTCTTATGAATTAATGCGTGAATAACCACCACCTTAAGTACATGTTAGTACGTGATTGTTAGTCAATGTATTAATTAACACGTAGGGGTAAACTAAATCAAACATGCTCTATAAGAACGAATATGAATTAAAGGTGCGTCATTTCAAAGTGTTTATATAATTCATATGCAGCTGCGTTCCCAAACATCATTGGATGGCGCTGGATTGCTTTCAGAATTTACACTGATCCTCCTTATGAATATAGAAAAACGCACTAATAATACAAACCAATCATTTCACCTCAACCCATTTTGTGTCATCCTCCATCCATTTCTCTTCGAATCCCGCTGTAGTACTCGGACGTGCCGTAGGTGGTTGGGCCCGGGGCACTGCTCCTTTACCCACAGGGGTGAAATTAATATAATAACATTTACTCATTTAGCAGATGCTATTATCTGTTAACATGCCCCAGGCCCTAGCAACCCAGAGCACGTACTAATCCTACAGTGGGATTTGAAGAGAAATAGATGGAGAATGACACAAAATGGGTTGAGATGAAATGATTGGTGGTCGTTATTCACGCGTGAATGCATAAGTCTCACGTCATATTTAAGGCTTGCTCTTCATTATCATGTCTCGCAGAGCAATAATTACTTCCCTAACAAACACGTCACATAGAAGCGACTTCCCCCTTTTAACCACACTACAACAGTTAAAGGGTCTCGTTAATGTGCGACACACAGAAGACCAGAGGTGCTGTGACTCAGTGTTTTAGCGAGATGTCCCAGACTGTTTCTGAATACGTGAGCTACGCTAAGGAGAGAGGAGAGCGCATCGAGAGGGTGATGGAACTCTACGAGAACACAGACGCCGCGAGACGTCACAAGCCCAACACAGAGACGGAGGATGCCAGCACGAAGGCTCAGCACACAGGTACAGATTTTTGACTGCAATTATATTTGTGCAATGATTTTTTTTTTTTCTAACAATACACACTGCCACAAAGCAGCTTTACAGAAATCCGGATGTGGGTACGGATCCTTGTGATGGGCGAGGAAAAAGTCTGTGAGATGACTTGAAAGACAACCGAGAGGAACCGAGAGTGAAAAGGGAACCAGTCCTCTTCTGGGAATAGAAATAAGTATATGAGTTGTGTTATGTGCTACATTTAACATTTTAAAGGTTCAGCCATGGGTTGAAAATGAAATTCCAAAATGGGTTGAGCTGAAATGATTGGTGGTCGTTATTCACGCGTGAATGCGTAAGTCTCACGTCGTATTTAAGGTTTGCTCTTCATTAGTTTGTGATTAGTACATGCCTTAACTCATCATTAGTTCCTTCTTAAGTAAGTATTAATTCAGGTATTAGTGCATGATTATTCATGTACTGTTATGATAAAGTGTTACTCTTTTTTTTTTTTTTTTTTACCCATGAGAGTAATCCTTGGTGGCATGTAAACCTTACTTAAAATTAGCTTAGTTAAATTTACGAAGATTTTACGTGTGGAAATTATTACCACACTTTTCTCATTTTCAAAAAGGAATAATACCACAGTGCTGTTGAAACCTGGTTAGTGAGGAGGTATTGATTGATTGATTTTTTTTCATAACAGCAGCTCTGACGATATTATTAATCTTTATTATATTATATCCTTCTTACATGTTATCATTTTTTATAGTAACTCATTTACCGAGACTTGTATTGCGGACAATCCAGATACACGGAGTGTGTAATAGTTTGGAGGAAAACATTTACAGCACTGTAACTTTTTTTTTTTCCAGACATGGAAAAGTCTTTAGAACAGAGGAATGAAAGCTAAATGTTTTTGTCTTAACTGGAAGAGAAATTTTAAAAAAAATTAGAGAGGCTGGAGATGGGAATGATTGTTTATACTGCTATAATGTAAGTGAGAGCTCATTTTGGGGTGCAATAAACATTACTATAAATGGATAAACTGTAATGTTTGGCAAATAGCTGTGTTAAGAGGAATAAGACACTACGGGATGTGCTTTTATAGGAAAATATTCATCTTCTGGGTGATAAGAGTAACTCCCCTTTGTGTTGGACCACATCACATGACATGACATCACAGTCATTGATTATTTTGCTATACTAGCACGCGTCCAAGTGTTTTATTCCTTACATAATGAATGCGCAGATGCAATGAAATGACACAGCAAACCTGCCTCTGTGTCTATCCAACCCCTTTACAGGACTGACCGCTGTAGGGGACCGATGTTACACACTGGCTGTTGCGTGTGTGCTGCTGCTGTGTGTTCTCCTGTTGATTGCTGCTACAGTGCTGTGGATCAAATTCAGCATCCTGCATACAGAAAAAGACCAGTTACAGTCCACATACGACTTTCTTCTAACAGAGAGAGACCAGCTGCAGAAAAGTTACAAAAAAATGATTTTTGACAAAGATCAGCTCCAGATAAGTTACATGAAAATGACTTTAGAGAGAGCTCTGTTGCAGGCTATAAACAACAACCTGACGAAAGTAAGAGAGGAGCAACGGACCAGAATTGAGGCCCTGAAGAATGAAATTGACCAGCTACAGAACACGAAAGATGAACTTCAGAGAAAGTTGAATGCCTCAGGTGAGCAAATACTTGAAACCCTTCCGTTTGGTACACTGCGGTGTTTATTAAGAAAGACTAGCATTAATAAATGAATCATTTACCAAAATCCATTAAAAGGACACTCTAGAGTGAGGTTTCCCAATTTGGGCCCAGAAGAAAAAAACCTTCTGATGAAAACGTAAAACCACTGACTGCCCTAGGGATTGTATATTTGTAGATGGGCTATTTTTAATAAATGTTTTGCTATCCCTTTCGACTAGCTAAGGCACAAGGAAGCGATGGTTAATTTAGGATTAGCGGTTAATTAGTTCAACGTGGTAACTTTTGTGAGCTCAGTGTTTCAGCTAAGAACAATTATTAGATGTTTTCTTCTGCAAAGGATCTCATCTCTTTTTTTTTTTCAAATCCAAAATGCACTCATGTCTCAGAAGATTAGTGGGCATGGAGAGGTACATTTTGTACTTTGATTGGACAATATGTGCTTGGACTGTTTAATTGTTTAATTCTAGATTCACATATGGACATTTTGTAAAATTGGATGATCGTGTTAGCTAGTAATTCCAGCTTCGTTTATGTTTATAATACTCACTAATGTATTTCATAAGTGCCTTCTTATGGGTGTAGCTTGACAGCCTGCAGACTAACTAGACAAAATACAACTTTGCTGTATAGTGTTGTCAATTTACCGTCTACTGATAGCACATCGCAGATGTAGAGACAAAACAAATGACCTAGGTTACCTAAACAAAGTAACCACACTGCTACATGGCTGGCCTACATTGCATATATTTAAAAAAAAAAAAACATATATATAAATAAAGATATAATAAAGATACAGGTATGCATATTTGGAGCACTAAACAGATGCAGATAGCGGCATTGCCTTCTATCTCAGTTTGCAGTTCCCTTTAAAACTTTTAGCTTTAGCCTCTTTGTCTTTACCTCCTGGTATCGTTATATTTGATAAAGGATAAAAGCTTGGCAGCTCCGTTTGATTTTTTTTCTATACGGTATTTATTCTATATGAGATATTCTGTGCCTGGGAAATGGTTGTACGGAATATACATAACATGGCAAATAAAAGGCTGTGTTTGTTAGCAAAAGTTAGCAGTAATTGTCTCACTGTCTGATCAGAAACACAGGAACGGCTGAGATGGACGAGCTTCGACTCCAGTTTTTACTACATCTCTACAAAGAACTGGAATGAGAGCAGACAGGACTGCATAAACAGAGGAGCAGAGCTTTTGATCATAAACAGCAAAGAGGAACAGGTAAGAGAGAGGGAAAAGAGAGAGAATGAAGGGCTTAGAGAGGCAACAAAACACTGCTATATTTTTATTTTCTCATCTCAATCACAGGACTTCATCACTGAATGGCTGGGCAACAATCGGGCTTGGATTGGTCTGACTGACAGTGCCAGTGAGGGACAGTGGAAATGGGTGGACGGTACACCACTGACCACTGCGTAACAACACTAAAATGATCTATACTATATCTATGAATTATTTATCTATTTGTCCGATTAACTATTTATCTCTATTGATATAGGTATATTCTTCTTTGTCGGAAGTAGCCTGTGTTATTAATTCTGATTCTCCGGGTTTTAGGTACTGGCGTGATCATGAACCGAACAATGCTGGCGAAGAGGATTGTGCTGAGGTTTTTGAGCCTCATGGGACAAAATGTTGGAATGACAAAAAGTGCTCCGATTTAGCGCCGTGGATCTGTGAGAAAAAAAGTGGACCTGTTTAGTAGAAAGTGCACAGAGAGTCAGGCTGTATGCCAGAATTTGGAAGGTGAAGATTCATGATGAGCTGCTCATATATGTGCGTGTGGTGCTGTTTACACGCTTGAAATGTTATCAGTACATCAGGTTTGACCTTCCGGATGTTTCTGCAGCACCGTGGTTGGGACGCTCATTTAATATTTACAGGGAATTTTAATATGCTTAGCACAAATAGCTGTTAATGTGAAGAGTTGTTTACATCAGGGTAACTGTGAAGTTATTGTTTTTCATTTCAGGTGTGCTTTTCCTTTAACCTTTTTTTTTTTAACAAAAATCCTACAAATTACAGATGTCTGTCAATCATTACTTCTTCTTTGTTAGTGATACTTTCTTTTTTTTTTTTTTTTAATCTAATGGTGTGTCATGGATTATTAAAACTGCCTGCGGGTCGTTGCCACATTTTTCTTGAGTAGAAGTGTCTGATATTTCATCATGCTTTTCATTTGCTATTATGATTCATTCAAATGAAGACAATGTTTCTGTTAATTTGGTGCACACTCCTGTAAAGAAAATATGGCCGTGATTTAAATGATAAGCTGACTGAGCACACATCTACAGCTCACTTTAAGTGTTGAGTGTATTGACAGCGCAAAACATACATTTTCAGTGTGACATATTGTGGCTAGTTCGACCAGTGACGCTGGACTTGATACTGCTCCTTGCACAAGTCGGTTTCAGCATTAAATCCTCACTATGTGTACATAACCCAACTCAACTCAACTGAACACGGCCATGTGTGTCTGACCTATGACCTTTAAGGGATTTTGGCCATTTTCATTTATTTTTCAAGAAAAAAAAAAACGTGCTTCCTTGTATGTCCCAGTGTCATGTATATATATATATATATACACTAATACAAAGCAATCAGACATTACAACAAAACCTTTATCCTGGTCAGGATCACAGTGGATCCTGGGAACACTAAGCACGAGGTGGGAATCCACCCTGAATCAAAAGCCAGTCCATGACAGGACACCATGCACACACACACACACATTCATTCACACTGAGGGCCAATTTAGAGTCGCCAATCCACTCACATGGACATGGGAGGAACCACAGATACCTTAAGTATCTTAAGATTGAACTAGGGACCCTGGAGCTGTGAGGTAGTAACACTGCACTACCCAAGCTCATAATAATGTGAGTGCAAATCCGCAAAAATTGTTGTAAAATAATACATATTTCGAGGAGGATTTTCTCCTAATAGAACTTCCTACAGGAAAATGCATTTTCAACGCAAGTTTCTGTAATAATATCAGTAGTATATGATTAGATTAGTTTGATTAGGCCATGTCATGGCTGGGGTGAGAGTTCGAGTGTGGGAGAAGAAAAAAAATAACAGGGTGCAGAGAGATGGAAAAGTGGTCTGATCTCACATCTGCAGAGCACACAGATGTATATCACAGCTGAAAAAATACCATTTCCTGTTTGCAACAGCAGTATATCTAACACGATCTCCCACCAATCGCAGAGCAACACATCTCTCTCTCTCTCTCTCTCACACACACACATACACACACACACACACACACACACGACATCCAGTCTGCAGTGTCAATCAAGTTGCTTAAAAAACATAAAAAGGTTCCGTGCTACAGTGTTCCAGTACATTATGGCCTCTAATCTGGAAAGGGACTTTGAAAACTTGCACAAAAGCATAGAGAAAGTGGACAAAACCCACATGAGATATACTCAGTATAGAGGTAAGAGTCGCATGGTCGCATTCTTTAGCACACTACTGCTTAACCTTTCAAGACTTTTACTTGTATGTTTAAAAATATATTGGATGATCGTGTTAGCTAGTAATCCAGCTTCGTTTATGTTTTTCGTGCAGTGATCAGGTTGACTGCACTCTGTCTTGGTGTGATGTGTATTCTTCAAGCAACTCTCAACATCACCTTGAGACTGCACTGTAGGTTCAGCTTTTGAATTTGTTTCTCAATATGGTGTTTTTTTTTTTTATTCTCAATAATCGGTGTCTTGGTTTGAGCGGTATGATTTTAACTCTGAACAGAATGTTAACGTACCATTTCTTTCAGTTAACTCTGAGACTGAGACTGAGACTGAGACTGAACTGTTAAACACGAGCTACTACAACCTGACTATAGACGAGCTACGGACCAGATACGCTCACCTGGTTAAAGAGACCCGCCAGTTACGCTTACACAGAGACCAGTTACAGACCAGTTACACCAACCTGGTTAAGGAGCGAGACCAGTTACGGACCAGTTACACCAACCTGGTTAAGGAGCGAGACCGGTTAATGAAGGAAAGAGAAGAATTCCAGGAGATGGTTCCTAAATTGGGTGAGTGCACGTTTGTAGTTTTACTCAAATTAATGAAATATCCATAGGCATCTTTTTTTAACATCTATAGTTTCATCCCTAAAGGTAGATGTCTCACTGGGCTAAGATGAACATCGACAGTGTAGCCATGTTGGTTGGTCCAGGCAGTTTTCCAGATTGACTCCATTTTGTTGAACTGAATTTAGAGTGTTAACTTAGACTGTTGCCAAAAAATACAGGCACGTTGTTCAACATTTCCATGTATTGTTTCCAGTCCTGTCTTGTTATTGGTGGTCTTCCTATTGTTTCATTATTACTCTCACCTTTTTTCAGCTTCTCCCTTCATTAGTTTGTGTATGTAAGGCCTTGTTTTTCATTGCTTTGTGAAGTCGTTTGTATCATGTGTTTCTGAGCCATGTTTCTTTCATTGTTAATCGGCATGCATGTTCATGTATAGTGCTCCTGGTTTTTGGTCTATGTTTGTGTATTTGGTTTCTGATTATGGATTACCCTTGAATGATGATTGACTGAGAGTGCGGTTGTGGTTTTCCAAAATATTTGTGAACCAAATATGTATTTGTGAATCACAAAGATATAGGTGCATCTCATTTCATACACTTTATATTTTTTGAATCACTTATGGATGCTGTGGATTTTATATTTGGGTCTCATGTAACTCATGCTAATTATTTGAAATTATGAGACCAAAGTACCCCAGAGGCTGTGGCATCATCAATCAAATTCTCAATCTCTCAAAGATAAGGTAAACACGTTTCTGCCGCATCACTCAGGAGTCCCAGGTTTTTCAGTGACTTTATAGAGGTTTTACCAGGAGATGTTGTCACAAAGCCGCTTACGTGAGTGTCACGTGGTCAGACATATGAACAGTAAGGATTAAGGATCTTTGACTACAGTTCATTGTGCCTTCTATTCAAAGTGGACTTAATCAGATTGGGATGGAATCGGTTCCGCTCCAGCTTTTACTACATCTCTACTGAAAAGAAGACCTGGGGTCAGAGCAGACAGGAGTGCAGAAAGAATGGGGCAGACCTGGTGATCATAAACAGCCAAGAGGAAGAGGTGAGAGAGAGAGAGAGAGAGAGAGAGTGTGTGTGTGTGTGTGTGTGTGTGTGTGTGTGTGGGGGGGGTGATCCAGGTATTCATATTGTACTCTCATACTCACAGGACTTCATCATTCAACAGTTGGGAAACAAAACTCAGGCTTGGATTGGTCTGAAAAGTAAAGACACAGACGAGGAGTGGAAATGGGTCGATGCTGCAGAATCCCAAACTGGGTGAGAAACCAGAGGTCTTTAATATTTTGTGACTGAAAATCCTGGGTTTTAATAGTTTGTGACCGGAAAACCTGGTTAACACTGAAGTATAGTATAAATGCGCCAAAATAATAGTTAGTATGTAACCAATTGCATTCTACAATTATTATTCAAGTATTTTCCACCAATGAATAACACGCAAAGGGCGATTCTCTCCCTCCGATATATACAGTACCTCACATAAAACAGGTGGAGATTTTGGAAGTGCAACTGATTCCACATCCGGTTCGATTCACTAACACTTGGACAGTTAGCTTTGGAACTGCTGAGGTGGTTGATTTTTAAAAAGGCAAGGAAACAAATTAATCTGCTGAGAGCACAAATGAGTATTTCAAGGCCACAAAATTGTTGTGAAGTACACATTATCTGCAGTATGTTTAACATGTCTTTTACCTTTACACACATATTTGTAACTGTAATATCAGTGGGAGACGAATGGCACCCCTGTCGTGGAATCACCTGTATTCTAAGTATGAATCGCTACACATGCTAATAGGGTTGAGCTGAAGAGGTCTAATTAAAGGTAACTGAACACTGATTCTGATTCTCTGGGTTTCAGGCACTGGAATCTGGAACAACCAAATGATGGGAATAATGAACCCCCGGCTGGAAATATGAGCATTAAGCAGAACTGGATCACTATGCCTTGCACTCAAGAAGAATTGTGGGTCTGTGAGAAAAATGTTTTTGGGTGATACGTTACTAGAAAAAAGGCTTAACTTAAATCTACACAGCAGAAGATGATACTGAGATCCACTCCTGTCTGCCAAGATCAGGAGTCTGAGGTTACAGTAGGAACAGACTCACTAAAACTGTTGAAGAATAGACCAGGTGATGTTTTTTTCCAATCTTTAACTGTCCAGTTTCAGTGAGCCTGTGCCCACTGTAGCCTCTGATTCCTGTTCGTGCTAGTGAAAGTCAGTGGGGTCTTCTGCTGTTGTAGCTGGTCTGTTTCAAGCTTCGATGTGTTGTGCATTCTGAGATGTTCTTCTGCTCATCACAATTGTAAAGACTGGTTAATTGGGTTACTGTAGCCTTCCTGTCAGCTCGAACTAGTCTGGCCATTCTGCACTTCTACACTGACGCTCTGTGGATGTTTTTTGCTTTTCGCACCATTCTGTGAAAACTCTGTGAAAAGAGACTGTTTTGTGTGATCAGCTGTTTCCTAAATACTCAAATCAGTCCATCTGGCAACATCAACGTTGGTTAAAGTTCACATTTTTCCCCATTCTGATGTTTGATGTGAGCATTAAGGGTGTGTCTCAATCAGCTCCCTAGGTCGTATATCGTGTACATGAGTTAGGGCTCTGGTAAGGATCCTGGTTCACTATACATCGGGACACTGATGACTTAATTTCCGGTGACATGACTACGTACTTGCATTGTAATGTAACACATGCATAATGTAACATGCAGGACCGATATCTTTATCCTGTTTTATCCAGACTTGGGGCCCGGCTCTGAGAGTGCCCCCAGTGGCTGGGGTTGGTTCTCCGGCAGGGAATCAAACCCAGGCTGCAGCAGTGAGACCTCTGTGGCCTAACCACTAGTCCTCCAGTGACCCCGATAGCTTTCTGACATTATATGTCATAAGTTTGTTTGTTTAAAGCTCAATCACACGCATTTCTATCATGGTACTTCAAGCAGGACTGTAGGCTAGCTAGTGGATGTGTTAAAATGATTAAAAATCCGTTCGACTCAAACAAACCGCATATAGAACGTCAAATAAAGTTAAAAATCACTAGCATAAGTAATCATTTGAGAGCTACAACAACGATTAAAAGCTACTTACATTTGTCGAATGAGAGTTTGCCCGCCATTTTTGTTCGAGCTGAGAGGCTTCAGAAAATATGATGTCGTTTTCAGGAAGGGAACATATAAAAATCGATGTTCCATGATTTTTTCGGCAGCAAAAGTTCCAGTGCCCCGGAAGGATTTTTGCGACTGAGACAGCCCTTAAAATGGCCGACTGCCCGATCAGTGCCCTGACTACTGAACTTGGGAGCTGATTGAGATGCTGACTGAGATTGAGATGCACCCTAACTGAAGCTCTTGACCTGTATTCGCATGAGTGGCTGATAATTGGATAATTTACTGAAAGAACAGGTGTACAGGTGTTCCTATTAAAGTGGAAAACCTGTACCCCTGTGTATATGTGTATATCTATGTATCAAGCTCTATGCATGTCATCCTCTTCCCACTAGAGGTCCTCCTCTCCACACACTCAAGCAAAAATGAACTATGACGCATTGTATCGTGTTTGGTAAATAAAACAACTGCAGTGGTTGACACAAAAATATTGTTGTTGGTGCAGGTTAAATATTACGTACACAGTGATTATACATCTGTCCTAATTAGTGAGCCACTCAAGCGCTCATCAAGCAGTAAACAACTATATTGCTTCATTTTAGAACAGAAAACATTATTTCATTTCCCCAAACAGCAGATTTCACATCAAGAATCCTGGTGTGTTGTAACCACGCTATCGGTTCAGGCAGAGATTCAAACACGTGACTGCTTTGAGATGCTGCTGTAGCAAATATAATCAGTGACAGGGTTCAGTTTAACCTGTTTCATCATCTATCATCATTCTTTGGATCCTCGATCACATTTGGGCCAAGCGGGAAAAGGTGAAAATTTAATTCTTAACCAAGCATTTCCTTAAAAATGATTAAAACATGATTTCCTTAAAAATGCGGTACAAGACGTCTCAGATTCAGGCCAGCCACTGATCACACACTGAAATGAAACATCTGAAAGTAGAAGTGGATTTCGCTTTCTACAGATCTGAACGCTAGATAGTTTTACATGATAGGACCTGAGAATACAAGAACAGTGACTAATAGAGTTACAGCTGCTCAGTACATGCAGTTTGAATTGGGAATATTTGATCATTTGATCATTTGACAGTACTTTTCTCTAGTTACTGAAAAGCACTTTTCTCACAGATCCATGGTAACTGAGCCGAACATGACACGTCGTTCCAGCTCCTCCTATCAGGAAAACCCAGAATCTCAGCACAGTCCTCATCACCTGCATTATTCGGTTCCCCGTGACCCCAGTACCTGAAACCCAGAGAATCACAATCAGACTCAGCTCAGTAGCATGTAGTTTAACACAGTTTAAAATCTTCCAT
>JAKKZJ010000028.1:11410599-11421111 GCA_033441845.1 Pangasius mekongensis
GAATGATAAGCAAATGGACTGGTATAATATTTCACATTTTAAAACACTGGGTTTATATACACACATATATATATATATATATATATATATATACACACACACACACACACACACAATTCCAAGATGGAGACCATGGCCCTGTCATGGAGAACACTTTTAAATTAATTTATTCAATTCATCTACAGTAAGAGCTTTATCCTGGATGGGACACCAATCCATCAAATGCATCATGCATGAGCACGCACGCGCACACACACACACACACACACACTGAGAGGCTATGTACAAATTATATAAAAGTCAGGTTTTCAAAACAATTTCAATGAAACACTACATTTTTGCTTATTGTTTGTTAGCAAAACTATACGTACATCATGTGTAGTAGAAATATCTTTAAGTATCTGGATACTTTAACGTTGTTTTGTTTTTGTTTTTTAAAGTAATAAAACAGTCTGAATATGAAAACAATTAAAATGCCATTTCAGCATTTGTGAGTGATAACGATACCCGTTCAGCCCAGCTGAACAAGTTCCACATTGCATGCAAAGCACCTCTGCTGCTGTAATAAGATATTAAATGATAAGAATAAGGTATTAAATTATATCATACTACGTATTCAGTCATTTTCTGACAGAGGCGAGTCAGTTTTAAAACCGACGTATAACGCCTTCATCAGACGAAATGCAGAGATACAGATTTCTCATATTTCTCTCATTTAGCAAAAGTACATTTAAAAAAGTATAAAAATCTAATACTCAAATATACATTGTACTTCAATATATGTAAATATATACACATACATACATACACACATACACAAATAAAACTGTATTAATATTATATTTGTATATAATGAAGTATATGGTCATTATATCTGGAAATAGTGAGTTATTCTAATATTATTACATAATGCTCAAAAAACCCTCACACAAGTTAAAGTAAATAACAAGCTCTTCAGAAATACATGCAATATCTTTAATTATGCTTTTTAGCAGCATTATATGAGAGAGTTTATGCACTCATTTCAGTGATTAACAGCACAGATAACTTCACCTGTCTGGAGGAGAGGTAGGCCTCCCAAAGATAAACCGTCCACGAAAACACCAGGACGGCGTAAAATATCTTGTCCTCAGGAGGCAGGTCGAGGATTTCTGCCAGCATTTTTTCACCGCTGTTTATTGTTATTAGTGTGGGATCAGTTCCACAGCTGGACAGGGAGCTCGAGTGATCGCGGCTAGTCAATGAACCTGTAGCTAGCTGCCTCGCAAATGTAGCTAATAGCTTTATCAGCTAACTGCACCGCTCCTCTCAGCAGCACTGACACTCCAACCACTTACAAGTGGAAACAGTTAGGAAAAATGGACTTAGAGTGAGTTTTCAAAAAAGTCCTGAAACGCACGGACGATGTAAAGTCATAGTCATGTTGCTATTGCCTTTTCCATTCATGTGAAGTGCAGTGTGCAACCAAAAAGTGTGTTCGGGCGGAAACAAGAACGCGTGTTTCTTCTTCCTCCTCCTCCTCTTCCCCTTCCTCTTCTGTAGATTTGATGGCGTTTTGGATACTAGATGTTCATATCGCTATCTATCAGTTCCTACCTACCAGGGGTGGTACTACTACTACTACTACTACTAATAATAATAATATATTATATTATTATATTATTATATTATATTATGCTAATAATAATACTGTTGCCTCGCACCTCCAGGGTTGGGGGTTTGATCCCCACTTCCGCCCAGTGTGCTTTCATGTTCTCCCTGTGCTTCAGAGGTTTCCTCCCCCAGTCCAAAGACATGTGTTGTAGGATGACTGGCATCTCTAAATTGTCCATAGTGTGCGATTGTGTCTTGTGTTGGATTGGCACCCTGTCCAGGGTGTCCCACGCCTTGTACCCCGAGTCCCCTGGGATAGGCTCCAGGCTCCCCACGACCCTGTGTAGGATAAGCGGTACAGAAAATGGATGGATGGATGCCTGGATAATAAAGTATATATGTTGGTCTAACCCAAATTCATACACAAATCTGTAGAAAACTTTCCTTCCTGCACCTTCATTTCCCTTTCCTCTCTTCCACATTCCTCTCTTGCCTTACCAGTTCTCCCAAAGGGATAGTTCTTCCCTTTCTTCTCTGTATTTTATACAATGTAAGACGTCATGTTCAACAGTATCTGCTACCCTACATGTAACACAGACCATCAGGTGTATATATATGAATTATGTCTGGTATGTCCCATAAGATATCTGGTGAGAAGAACTTTCCTGCTCCATCATCCATATTGAGTTATCTCTATGTACACTATATGGCCAAAGGCATGTGGACACCTTTTCACATCACACCCACATGTGCTTGTTGAACATACCATTCCAGATTTAGTCCCTCTTTCCTGTTATAGTAAGCTCCACTCTTCTGGGAAAGCTAGATTCCACTAGATTTTGGGGCGTGGCTGTGGGGATTTGTGTTCATTCAGCTACAAGAGCATTAGTGAGGTCAGGCACTGATGTTGGTGAGGAGGTCTGGGGTGCAGTTGGCATTCCAGTTCATCCCAAAGGTGTTCAATGGGGTTGAGGTCAGGGCTCTGTGCAGGACACTCGAGTTCTTCTACTTCAACCTTAACACACCATGTCTTCATGGAGCTCGCTTTGTGCACAGGAGCATTGTCATGCTGGAACATGTTTGGGCCTCTTAGTTCCAGTGAAGGGAAATTGTAATGCTAAAGCTTCAAAAGCCATTCTAAAGAATTATGTGCCTTAAACTTTGTGGCAATAGTTTAGGGAAGAACCACATATCCACATGTGATGGTCAGGCGTCCACAAACTTTTGGCCATATAGTGTATGAGTTACACTATATCGCAATAGAAAATATAAAAGCAAAGACCTGTCTGCCTACTTGTCTTCTATAATTCATAGATTTGAATTTTCATACATTTACTAAATCTTAAAAATGTTGTTCAGAAATTTATTAAATAATGAACATGTTCATAATAAACAAATATTGTGCATTTTAGTTTTTCCCTCACCAGCTATATTAGAATTAGCACATTAATATAAATCTGTTGTTTGTCTTACGGCTGAACTACTGTTAGAGCTGTTGTTATAGAAAATTAACCCACCAATCACTTTTGAGATTTCAACAGCTCCATGGTATAAATAATGATTAATGTGTTGTGTAAAATGGACAAACACCAGGTATGTGAAAGACACCACTGAATGTAACCCGATGCACTGATGCACAACGTAAGGCTACTTAGCTAACGTCCCAGCTAAAAGTGTGGGACTGCACTCACAAATTTAACATGAATATATTTAACATGATAATTAGGCACTGAACTGATGGAGATTGGACATGTGAGGAGTCTACAAGAGCTGTACTGTCTCTGAGCATGCAGTCAAAGACTAGCTGGGTTTAGCTGAAATAGCTGGAGAGTCAGCAACGTTGTCAATCAGACTAAGCGGTAAACCGAACCCTGTTTGTGTCACATGGCCACTAATAAACTTGCACTTAAGTGTTAGCAGAAGTTGTTTTGCTTTACTTAGCAAAATGAAAGATGTTGGGTTTTTACCAGATTAATACTGCAGCCTCAGTGAGTTTCTGAATGACAATGACCCCTGCCACTTCCTAAAACTCTGGCTTTCTAAGTACACACACTCACCCATACACTCACAACATAATTAACAGCACTGTTTTAGCAATTTACTAGCGATTTCAGTCATTTCTAATTATTATAATAAAGTAATTATTATTAACAATTATCATTATTATTAATGATTTATTTCTTAACTTTAAATCTTCCTATGTCAGTGAGAAAGCTGCTTGCCTTATCTTGCCTTTAGAGGCAAAACATTCCCAGAAATTGAGTGCTACTGGAACTTGATAGCACTGCATGCAGTCAGTTATAAAAAATGGGAGCATGACATTGTGTAATGTCTCTAAACTAACAAAAATCTTTGTGATAGGTACATTGAAACATGGTAGTGAATTATCTCTACATTCAACATGTTCGATTTGTGATTTTCTCACACAGTTAATGTCATGCTATGATCAAGTTGTTGGATCGCTGCAGGCTATAGTGAAACAGGCTTTTCTGTCTTTTAGTAACCAAACCTTAAAATGCTAAAACCTTACATGTGGTTGAGATACATGTAAAAGTGAAACTTATTTCACTTTAGGAAAGCCTGCACTGTATAGCAGATAATGTTGAATGGTTTTCTGCCACACATACCCTCACCAACCACATTATTAGAAGCATCTATACACCTGCTCATTCATGCAATTATCCAATCATCATGTAGAAGCAGCAGGAATGCATAAAATCATGCAGAAACAGGCCAAGAGCTTCAGTTAATCGTCACATCAAACATCAGAATGGGGGAAAATGTGATTTCAGTGACTTTGCCAGTGGTTATTGATCCCAGATGGGCTGGTTTGGATATTTCAGAAACTGATGATCTCCTAGAATTTCCACAGAGTTTACACAGAATGGTGCAAAAAAACATCCAGTGAGCAGCAGTTCTGGGGACAGAAACCCTTTGTTGATGAGAGAGGTCAGACTGGCTCGAGCTGAGTGGTAAGCCATGGTAACCACTCTTTACAACCGTGGTGAGCAGAAAAGCATCTCATATCACAAAATACGTAGTCCATGTGCATCAAGGTTTGCTGTGTTGTGTGTTCTGAGATGCTATTCTGCTCACCATGGTTGTGTTCCTAGTAAAGTGGTCAGTGAGTGTATATACCAGAAGTTGAGGGGAAAAAAACTAGTAACATGAACATGGCCATGCATATATAATGCAGACTTTCTAAATTACATTACTGACAGCAGTCCTTGAAGTTTTTTTCTTGTGCACAATACATACCCATCAGAATTGGACTATGGCGCAAAGGAAGAAAGTGGCCTGGTCTGATGAATCACATTTTTCTTTTACATCATGCTGATGGCCGGGTGAGTGTGCGTCGCTTACCTGGGGAAGAGATGGCATCAGGATGTGCTATGGGAAGAAGGCAAGCCAGCAGAGTCAGTGTGATGCTCTGGGCAATGTTCTGCTGGGAAACCTTGTCCTGGTATTCATGGTGGATGTTACTTTGTCGCAGACCAAGTATATCCCTTCATAGCAACGCTATTCCCTAATGACAGTGTCCTCTTTAAACAGAATAATGTGCCCTGCCACAATGCACAAAATTGTTCAGAAATGGTTTGAGGAACATGACAAAGAGTTCAAGGTGTTAACTTGGCCTCCAAATTCCCTGATTCTGATCAAGCATCTGTGGGATGTGCTGGACAAACAAATCCGATCCATGGAGGGCTCAGGATCTGCTGCTAACGTCTTGGTGCCAGATACCACAGCACACCTTCAAAGGTCGAGTCCCTGCCTCGATGGGTCAGAGCTGTCAGAGCTGTTTTGGTGGCACAAGGGGGACCTACACAGTAGTAGGCAGGTGGTTTATATGTTATGACTGATCAGTGTATACTAATAAGCTAAATGTTTCAGAGCAGAAAGTGGTTGACTAATAATAAATTGACTGACATGGTGGTTCTGAATCAAAGGGGTTTAGAAGCATGGTTTACCAGACTATATCTCATCAGTGTGAGAGCTCTGAGGGCTCACAGATGAGGAGACTACTTCTGAGTGGAATATATGGTGAAATATTTTAAATGAAACAGACAGTTTTTTTTATCCCATATCACATTATATCAAGATCTACAACTCATACACACATTCACACTGATTTGGTGGTGTGACTTCCATGACTTTTATGAGCAATCAATGTATCTGAAAATTATTTCATTCCCTATTTTCTGTCTTTTGGTTTCAGGAATTAAGCCTACAGAAAGAAACTGTTACAGAGTGACTACAGTGTGCATGCTGCTGCTGTGTGTTCTCCTGCTGGCCTCCATCACCATGTTGTGGATCAAATTCAACAACCTGACTACAGAAAAAGACGAGCTACAGACCAGTTACAACATCCTGACTATCGAGAGAGAGCAGTTACAGTCCAGATACAATGACCTTAATACAGAAAGAGACCAGTTAGTGACCAGTTACAACAACATGAAAAATGAAAAAGACCAGATTCAGACCAGTTACAATAGCCTGAGTAAAGAGAGAGACCAGTTACAGACTGGTTACAACACCCTGACTCGAGAGAGAGACCAGTTAAAGACCAGTTACAATAGCCTGAGTAAAGAGAGAGACCAGTTACAGACTAGTTACAACACCCTGACTCGAGAGAGAGACCAGTTACAGACCAGTTACAGTAGTCTGAGTAAAGCGAGAGACCAGTTACAGACTAGTTACAACACCCTGACTCGAGAGAGAGACCAGTTAAAGACCAGTTACAATAGCCTGAGTAAAGAGAGAGACCAGTTACAGACTAGTTACAACACCCTGACTCGAGAGAGAGACCAGTTACAGACCAGTTACAGTAGTCTGAGTAAAGCGAGAGACCAGTTACAGACTAGTTACAACACCCTGACTCGAGAGAGAGACCAGTTACAGACCAGTTACAGTAGTCTGAGTAAAGCGAGAGACCAGTTACAGACTAGTTACAACACCCTGACTCGAGAGAGAGACCAGTTACAGACCAGTTACAGTAGTCTGAGTAAAGAGAGAGACCAGTTACAGAAGCAAAGAGATGAACTTCAGAATAAATTGACTAATTTGGGTGAGTACATGCTTTAAACATGGTCAGTGAAGGTAACAGATCCATGGACAGGAATTGCAGAGAACATAGTTAACATGCATTGTGTACAGTTAAGAGTTTTTAGCTTGGTTGTTGTTTAACAAAAATAGTTAAATATGATACAAGATAAGCTAGTTTACAGTAACATTCTCTTAACGAGTGTTTGTCTGATCTCTGCAATGTTTTGTCACTTGATTGACATGCCTTAAATTAATCAGAAATAGATCTAAAACAGCTGGCGTTATTACAACCAGCACAATCAGCATTTGAAACTCTTTCAGATAGCCCTTGTAAAAGCCTTGAACAATATTTTTCTCAGATCATTTGAAATAATGGGCTAAATAGTAACTGCTATGCAAAATCCCCTCAAATGTCCATTAGTTCCATGTCGACTACATACTAATGCAGTTAAGAAATAATAAAATATGTTTAGGAGAAGGACCATGCCTGAAAATCATCCTACTGTACCTCCTCATTAACTACCAATATAATTCCCATCTCCACTTTCTTCTCTTTGTGCTGAAATCTTTACACTAGCTGGAGTACCTAGCTAAACCAGACAGACCATGTCATGTAACTGCAAAAGAAATTAAATAAGCTCTTGTGAAAGTTCACCTTGGGTCAGCTGGTTTCTTGAGGAGTTTCCGCTTGAAATTGCTATAGTCTGATTCTACCTTCACTCTCTTCATCGTATCAGCACCAGTTAATAATTATTGTTTTTTTGGCACCACACTGTTCTTCCATCAAAAGCTTAGTGTCCAATCTCTGATTTTCAATCAGCTGCATTACAATTTATCATGCCATTTGACTTATCAGACAAGCAGGTCACAGAGTCTGGCTGGCCAAGACTGACACTGTGGGAGCTTTCAAGATTCTGGCCCTTCACACCGATTTCTGGAAACTATTAGCATGTTGGGATGGAATTTTTTTCTGTGGTCTGCCTTACATTGGCTGTAACTGTAGCCCAAAATTTCCAACATGCTAGCTGTAGTTCTATGCTGGATATGTAATCACCTACCATTCATCCTAGATGATTCATTACAGATGATTTCCTCACCATTCCGTACCATTTCCTCACCATCCGCAATCTCTCATCTCTCTTCATTTGTGTCCTCTTGACTTTCACATCACAGCATTACCCTCTCCTCTGAAACAAAATAAGAACCCCCTACCTCAATTTCTCTTGTCGCTTAGGATGGATATTCTTTAGCTCCAAGCCTTACTACGTCTCCACTCAGAGGAAGACCTGGACTGAGAGCAGACAGGACTGCAGAGGGAGAGGAGCAGACCTGGTGATCATAAACAGCAAAGAGGAGCAGGTACGTGTGCACAGTTAAGCATTAGTTATGATGCAGCTTTAAAGGACATGTGTGTGCAGATTATGGAACCAACGCACTGAGTACATTTAGTTTCTAGCACTGTGCTAATCAGGTTTCTGACACCTCAACAGGAGTTTGTGGATAATTTGAGCAAGAACAAGAAACCTGGCGTTTATATGGGTCTGACTGACCTTGATAATGAAGGAGTGTGGAAATGGGTGGATGGAACATCAATGACCACTGCGTAAGAGATTATACATTAATATACTTTATTCGTTTGCTCAGTGTGTCCAGTGCAATAGACTTTTTTTCTGTGTTGTTTCAGGTACTGGTCATCTGGAAATGTTTTTTCAGATAGTGAGGACTGTGTTGTAAACAGGTATGATGGAAGTGATGGATGGTATGACCGGCCATGCACAGAAACTTACTACTGGATCTGTGAATAACTCGTCTCCAGTAACAACATTACAAGACCATCGTTACAATCACACACACACACATAAAGCATCTGTAACCATACTAACCCAAAAACGTAATCTCCAACTAGAAAAATGAGTGAAATCTAATATTTAATTGAAGTAAATTCTTGCTAAGAAAATAAAACATATTTATGTAAAAACAAGCAAACAAATAAATATGTGTATTAAAATTATTGGCACCCCTTGAATTTTTTATGAAGAAAATGCAACTGGTGCATATTCACATTTATATATATATATATTCAAGTTCACCTGAGTGTTTAGGAACTCTTAAGAGGGATATAATTATGAGTTGACAGAGGCCATAATCCCTTAGTCATCTATCAAAGAAGATTAGAGAAATGAAATGAAACAAGTGTACTCTGTATCTTCATAAATCAGGCAATAGCTGTAAGAATAAATACGTGCCTGACTGCAACAAAAGCACAGCTTTCATTTTTAGAATGATTTTTGCTTGCAAATAATGTCAAGATGAATGACTTTTATATTTCAAATGTGTGTACTTTTTTCATTTGCCTGTGTAATAAATCTAAAGTGATATGTAAAAGATATTAGGGACTTTCACGCCAAAGATTGTGGCACATACAGTCCCCTGCGAAACTATTGGAACGGCAAGGCAAATTATTTATTTATTTATTTTTTTCTGTAGACTGAAGATATTTGGGTTTGAGATCAAAAGATGAATATGAGAAGAGAGTTTGGAATTTCAGCTTTTATTTTCTGGTATTTATATGTAGATGTGTTAAAAGACATAGAACATAGCACATTTTGTATCAGACCTCTCATCTCATATGCATCTTTTGATCTTAAAAAATTGAATTCACTTGAATAAAATGCAAATAAAGTGCCTTCACTAATATTACAGTTATTACCTCAATGGACACAAACTCACACAATGTGTAACATTGTCATGTATAAAAGGTAATGTTTCTGACAGAATATTCCACTTAATTCACACACAACATTATACATGAGATAAAGTAGATGAGAATGATATGAAATACATGATATAAAATTGCACAGCTAGAAAATCTGGCAGTTCTGTGTGAACAGATCAACCTAAAGGGTCACATGACTCCAGCTCCATAACTTCCTTCGTTATATTGTTATGGTCATGTGACCTTCTCTAAAGTACAGCTCTGTGCACTGTGTGCAACGCACTGAAGAACACTATTTTATTCTTTTACTTTATTGTTCTCAAATTTACTTCTAAAAAGCACTTCTCTCACAGATCTTGTTCATCAGAGCATGGCCTGTAGTTCCAACTCTTTAAACCCATAATGAGTTGGTTCCTCATCATCCAAAAACCAACACAATAGCACTTACCTATGACAAAGAAAAATAAAAACGTAACACATTATGTTAATATATTATGATAATATGTTAGCATGAATTTAGCCATCTGCTACAACAAGGCAGTGAATTCCGACAGCGCGAATACTCTTACTATGCAAAACTCCACGTAATACAGAGCCGAAAGAGTATTCAGCTGCCGTTACATATTTATTATTATTATTATTAAGTATTTATAAGTGACCATCGATTGCAGCTTTACAGTATACTTTGGACTGAAATTAAATATATACATAGATATCAATATACAACTGAGACAATGAGATACATTTGTATACATATACACTTAGGGCCACACTCAAAGCTGAGCTGCAAGGTGTACTGAGGATTTAATACAGGAGTTCTAACAAATCAAACTAATAAAACCAGTGATTTATTTAACAAAATGAATAAAATGTAAAACAATAAAATATGCTTACAACAGGTTAGTGTAACTGGTCTGTAACTGGTCTCTCTCTACAGTCAGGGTGTTGTAACTGATCTGTAACTGGTCTCTCTCTATAGTGAGGATGTTGTAACTGGTCTGTAACTAGTCTGTAACTGGTCTCTCTCTACAGTCAGGGTGTTGTAACTGGTCTCTCTCTATAGTGAGGATGTTGTAGCTGGTCTGTAACTAGTCTGTAACTGGTCTCTCTCTACAGTCAGGGTGTTGTAACTGGTCTCTCTCTATAGTGAGGATGTTGTA
>JAKKZJ010000028.1:11496607-11507023 GCA_033441845.1 Pangasius mekongensis
TGAAGGAGGCGTGGCCCCAGTGTCAGTCAGTTCCAGTGAAGGAGGCGTGGCCCCAGTGTCAGTCAGTTCCAGTGAAGGAGGAATAGTCACAGTAAATGAGGCATTTCCATTGTCTCGTTCAGTCCAGTGAAGGTCTCTTTGGTCTCTTTGCCTGTCAGTCCTAAGGAAGGAGGCATAGCCACTGTGTTTGTCAATCACAATAAAAGCAGTGTGTTGTTTGTCTTGTTCAGTCCCAGAGAAAGAGGTGTGGCCATTGTGCTAGTCAATCCCAGTGAAGGAGGTGTGGCCTATGTCAGTCATATTGAAGACGATGTGTTCGTATGTATGTGAGTGTTTAAATGCCCTCAGCTGGCAGTTTCTCTCTCTCTCTCTGTCTCTCTCTCTCTCTGACCACCCCACCCCATCATTATTTCCGTGGAGAAGAAAGACAACAACGACCGGCGTTTTCTTAGCCTCTGTTTATTCCAAAAGTCCAAAAAATAAAGCAGTCGGTTCACATTCCATTTAGAAAAATCTACTCCGCTTTCCTCTTCACTGAGACTCTTCGAATTAAAATCTACTGATAAGCCAAGTCCATGTGTGTATATTTGTGTGTACATTTTTGGATTGCCATCTAAGAAGTTCGTTACAATCACCATTTCTCCAACTCATCTTGAACCTCTGCTCATATTGTGTGAGTGTGTGTGTGTGTGTGTGTGTTCATACAATTAGAGATCGGAGTTATACACATGGATGGTCTCTGCTTTTATATACAATACAATATACATAGAAAACTAATGGATTGCAGTTACACAGCATGGCATAGAAAAAGGGTGCTCAGCATAGAGGTTCGATATCAATATTCATACATTTTCCGTGATGATAATCTCTGTGCCATATTTCTCAGGTTTCTCATTTTTCTACAGAAGTTCTACTTGTCTAAATTCATTTGCGTTATCACCACCGTCATCAGCATCATTGCTTTAAAAAAAAAAAAAGAAAGAAAAAAGATTCAACTAAAGGTTATCATGCATTTCACAGTTAGGACTGCATATAGTAGTGCACATATGTATAATATGCTTAAAAGAAAGAATTTAAATGAGATCTATAAAAGAGAAATAGCATGTTTTATTTAAGTCCTTTCGCTTTACCACGCAAACACTGTATAAATCTGCCAGGAATATTTTGGCACAAAACACTATTTGGCATTTAGAAATAGCTCATGGGAGTTTTACTTAGTCAAACTTCCTCCAAAGGCAGAAAGGATTGTGAATAGTTACAGCAGGGAACGAATGGAAATGGAGAAGAGGCAGGGTTTATTGCTCCATGAGTTTAAACAAAATGGCAGGAGTCAGTTCTTGATGCATTTTAATATTGTTTTAGCTAGATAGAATTAGACTGTTAAGTCTTTTTTTTTTCAGTTTAAACAGAAAAACTATCAACATTTAGCTCATATATGTTGATCAATTACAACGAAAATACTCTAAACAGCTAAAATTCTACTGTAATTAAAATTGGACCACAAACTAAATTCCACAGTAAAGGAATATTTGCTTTTAATTACTTTATGATCATTTGCTAGTTTTTTTGTTCATTCATATTTATCTCTGATGATGAAACAGCTGAAGATATGCCAAGTGCACCACTAAACACTGAAAATCTGAAGATCAAGCCGTTCTCCTGTCTAGCTATTTCTAACAACTTGGTGCCGTGACCCGGATGGCACACAAACAAGTCTCTGGTGTGTTACGTAATTATTTACGAACCACGGAAAATGTTGGCTAGGTTCATTTCCTGGTACGATGGGAGAGATCCTGGTATCTTGTTACCTCACCGTGGTAGCTTTCAGCTTCTAAAACTGTTTACCCGCACACAAATGTTTACTGAAAGCTAGCAAGCTGTTACTACGTGGACATTAGCTAGCTATATATCTAGCTGGCTGACATTTATCTACCTAACTTCTTATTTAAATTAGAGTTAGTCAGCTAGCTAGGTAAGTATTGTCTTTGCAAGCTACTTAGCCTTAACATCAGGCCAACATATGTTTCATATGTTTGCTGCAGTTTTCTGCTAAATTTAAAAAAAAAAAAAACATTAAAAACTCCAGCTAGCACCTCAAGGTAAGTGTATGTAATTATATGTCGTAGACTGGTTTATATTTCCTTCCAGGTACGCATATTAATTTTGGTTGTAATATGGAATTATGAATTAGTGACTAGTTTTTAGACTGCTTCAACAAAGTATATAAAATGTTTATTAATATCTCGATAATGACTAACGGTATGTCGATAATAGCAGCACCTTTTTTTGTGAAGTGGCCTAATTAGACTTTTGAAATGAAAAAATTATGCATGTAATCAAAAAAACATACATACCTCACCTTTAGCGTTATGAGTGTGAAATTTTGTATTATCCATAATTAAAACTCTTTTGGAAAAATTAAAGTGTCGATCCCAGGTGCTTTGTCATTAATGCTATGCTAGTACACCAGTCCACTAACACGCCACGTTGCTGCCTTTCCGTAACGTACACCTCCATGTTTAACAGACTTTTCTTTAGTTGAGAAACATCAAGATGGTGTAATGTTCGATTTTTTTTTATTTTTGAGTATTATTAAAAGCGTACCGTTTTCTGACTCCGGCTTATTAAAAAAATACTCAAGGTGCTATAAATCCTTGCTGCTTGCAATTCCGTTTGGTTATCCCACATAACCAGTCATAATCCCTAAGAAGAGGTTTGGAAGTTTAAAGCTCCTACGAGCTTAAAAATTCTACCAGAGTATTATAATTAGGCTTACGATATTAATACGATGATATGCAGTTCCAATTCATGTTATCACTGACCCTGCAAAAGAGAAAGTTTTGCATGTCAGGCATTTTTTACTTTTTTTTTTATTATTATTTTTTTTTAGAATGTCGATGACAGAACTATAAAACTACACTTGCCTTGTCCAACAGAACAATCTCAAAAAAACAAAAAAAAAAAAAAAAACATTAACAAACTTTTTTTCAAAGACAAATTAACATCACATTTCAACTCAAATTTTTTTTCTGAAGAAAATGCAACTAAAATTGTTTTCCCCAGTCAGCCATTGTAACATCAAAAGGACAAAAGTATAGATATTTACATAGTCAATATATATTTTCAATATATAATTCGTATGACAAACGATTCTGCTCAAACACTGTACCTACGTTAAATGAACTCGTTTGGCTTGGAAACATTTGAAACGATTTTGTAACATTATTTTACAATATGGATGCAGGCTCTTCACCATTATTTCTTTTTTTTTTCTTGAAAAATATAAAAAAAAAAAACTTTTTTTTTTTTCTTCTTTTTGATATTTCATATTAGAACCGATCAAAAGAAAGCCACATTGGATGCAGATGATTCAAGTGTGCTTGTGTTTCTTGGAATCTGAGAAGCGAAAAACGTGTTCGTTGTGAAAAATGTCAATAGAAATTGAGTAAGAGAGAGCGTGAGCATAAATAATTGTGTCCTGATCATGTGTGTAGGACATCGTGCATGTGTAAACCAAACTTCTCGTTTTGCATCTGTACATTTTTCTATGATGTGTATGTACAAGTGTCGTGTGTGTGTGTGTGTGTCGTGTTTGTAAGTGCTTGTGATATAAATGTATAAACGTATCGATAGGATGTGTATGCATGTAAGTAAATATATGTGTATACCATATTTTCCAGACAAAAAAATCAATATATACACTGCTTCATTGTTGAATTGTTGAACGTAGAAGCCATTTTTATTCGACATAATGTTTGAACTGACTCTAAAACACCTACTGGTGTAGCGTAGTTTAGTTTTTGACTCGTTAGTGTAGCTGTAGTTCTGTTTTCTGTTCTTTATCCCTCTGTCTTGCTTGGAACTACATCCAAATAGCCACGTTTAACACGGACGTATCCTGTAATTCATCATTTCTAGCTCATTTCTAACTGCACGTCCGAACACCACGTGATAGTTTACCAAGAGAAGAAGCGCCAAATTACCGTAACTACTAAACTAGCACAGCTACCGTAAACACCCTTACAAATGGATAACTTCTGATATATGCTTTATTCATCATACTTTTAACACAAACTAGCTTAAGGATTTCAAGAAATAAACTACTTCTGAGTAGCTGAGTAAGCTAGATAAATAGATATTTAGATACATTTTTGTCACGTTGGTCACCATGATGGGTCATTTATCAGCTGGCTATCAGTGTTAATTTTGCAGAATAGCTTTTCTTATCTCTTACAGACAATGTTGAAAGTAAGAGGAAAACAACTTGCATGAAAAAAATTCAAAACATTAGCTTACAGGGTTTTTTTCTCCTAATCAGTGCTGTTCGATTCCAGAAATGTCTTTGTTGGAAATTAGCGGATTTGATTCAAAGAGTCGATTCCACTCAATTTTTCAGGATGCAGGATGATCTTTACCAATGGACTCTTGGTTCATGTGGAATTGATCCAGTGCTAATATTCCAGATACATAACCTGTTGTCCTGAGTTCATTTGAACAAGGATGATGAACAACTGACAGTTTAGTTAGCAATGCATTTTGGAAAGGGTTATACCTGTACCTGAGTGTTTACTGTCAACTAACCTGAACACGCTTAATCATTGTTCACACTGTTTTTATTATTTTAAGTCACATTTTGATACACATTTTGCTAATATTGATGTCGAACTTGTCGTCACATTGGCTGTCTTTGAACTTTAATAACCAAACGCGTTTCTCAGCGTGGAATCGAATTGCACTGAATCAGAGAATCGATTCTTTTTGGAATCGATTCCCAGCCTGAGGTTGAGTCTAGGATGTGTATCTCTTGTTCATAATCACAATAAAGGATTGGGCCAATGTGAAAACTGACGGCAAAATGATATCGAATAGTCCAGAAAATATGGTATACGTAAATATGTAGCATATCTGTGTGATTTGAAGTAATTAGTTGCAAGTCAAGTGAATGTTAATGTATGCTTTGAGGATGTGAGGAAAAGTATGTCTGAACATGTGTGTGTGTGTGTGTGTGTTGGTGTGTAAGGCACTCAGGACAGCTCGCTCACGTTAAGAGGCATTGCCATGCCTGGTCTCATGTAGGGCACAGCGTGCACGGCTTTAGAGAAATCCGGAGTCAGCACTCTCCCATTCTCCCCAATACTGCCAGTTATAGACAGCCTGGCCTTAGTGCGCATGGCCTCGGTGAACGTCATCTGAACACACATACACACACACACACACACACACACACGTGTACATGCAAGCAAACAGGGATATGCATGTGCAAAAAGGAATATGCATGCTCAGAATTAAATTAAAAAAAACCCACACATGCATGACCAAGCACAAAAAAGGGGCGGGATTAAATTAAAAGATCAAAGCAAGGACAAAAAAAAGGGACAAGAAAGCACATAAAAGATGCACGGCACACAGAACACACACACACACACACACACACACAGGGAAAGAGAGAGAAAAAAGAAACACAACAGCAGCCGTCAGTTTCATATTGTTGATCCCGTGTGAGATATTGCAGTATAGAGATGTGTGTGTACCAGATGGGGTGGAGAATGATTGACAGCTAATGGGTTTGTCTCGAGGCGCGATGGCACATCTAGATATTTATATCTCAATGCCAAGCCAAGGTGGCAGTCTAACGCTAACTAACAGTAAGGACTGGTACAATATACACTATTGATTTCACCTTCTCCCTAATCATCTTCCCATTCATCCAGCGTCTCATAATTATCATCCTTTCATCCATCCACAAATCTATTCTTATTTTCCATCTTATTTCAGCTACAGAGTCACTTACTATCATCCTGTTCCTTATCACCCATCCATCCATCCATCCATCCATCCATTCATTCATTCATTCGGTCACTTACAATCATTTATCCATCATTCAGCCATCCAACCAACAATTCACTCTCAAATCCATCCATCTTTCTATCCATTCTTTCATTCACTTTAAGATTCATCCATACATACATGCATATAATCATATCTGCCCACTCACCCATTCGCCCTCAAATCCATCCATCTATTTATCCATCCAATCATATCCACCCATTCATTATCCATCCATTGTATCCATTATATATATATAAACAGACATACTATATACAAACATACATCAGTCTTTATCATCATATCCATCAATCCTTTCACCCTACCATTCTGAAATCTATCCATTCATCCATCAATCAATATAATCATTTCTACCCATGTGTCATTCACCTATTCATCTGTCCAACCATCCCTTTTCCATCAAACCATATATCAATTCATCCATCCATCTGTTCACTTTCAAATCTACCCATCCTTCCATATATTCACTCTCAACTCCATCCATCCATCATTTCATACAATCATATCCATCCACCTCGTTCGACCATTCTGAAATCCATCCATCCATATATCCACTAATCTACCCACATACACCTCCAACCACTAATATATCGATCCATACATATATACATGCATACATAAAATACAATCATATCCATCCATCCACTCATCCATTTATTCATATACCCATTCGCATTAAAATGAATCCGTCTATGCACTCTCTTTCAAATCCAGACATTCTTCCATCTATTCACACTCAACCCCATCTATCTATTAATTCATACAATCATATCCATCCGCTCTTCTGTCCATCAACTCTGAATTCAATCCATCCATCCATCCAAACAACCATCACCCATTATGCACTGTGCGCATTAGTGGTGGAACAGTATTAACAGTGTAATGTTACACTATATGGCCAAAAGTATGTGGACCCTCCTTCTAATTATTGAATCCAGGTGTTTCAGCCACACCCATTGCTAACAACTGCATAAAATCAAGCATGTAGTCATGCAGTCTCCATCGACAAACATTGGCAGTAGTGACTTTAAACATGTTACTGTCATAGGATGCCACAGGTCAGTTCATGAAATTTCTGCCCTGCTAGATCTGCTCTGGTCAACTATAAGTGCTGTTATAATCTAGGAGAAAAAGCATCTTAGCTGCAAAATGGTAGAATACGTGAACTCGCAGAGATCGGGGCTGCCAGCGACATCAGTGCAAGAACCATGTGTCAGGAGCTTCATGTAATGGCTTTCCAACTCCGTATTTATGCCCATGGTTTTGGAATGGAAAGTCCACCAACCTCATATAGGTGTGACAGTCACTCGTCCACATACTTTTGGCCATATAGTGTATACTGTGAGAGGAGTTATCAGAAAGTTATCAGAAAATCAGTTGGCTATGCTTCCATTATACATGCAATTTCCACTTTTTTTTCTTTAAAAACAGTAGCCTACATTTTTTTTAAAGAGCAACACAGGGCAGCGCATTTCAAAAACTAATCAAATATTTTATTACTTGCACTGCCACTGTTTATTAAAGTCTTTGAACATGGGCCTATTAGCCACTGTCTCACTAGCTAAGATTATCTAGCTAGACGGCAGCATGGATAGCTTTATCTTTGTTACGTAGACATTAGGTGTTTGTTTCAAAATGTCTGATTGAAAGAAAGTGTAGTTATCATGTTTATTTTGGGTTTTTCACTGCTAATGTGCGTTTTTACATGGCTAAGACTCTAGGAGGCGCTCACAGTGGAAAAAAAACAGGCGCTCACGGAAAGAATTATTGCCAATTATTTAAGCATACAGACACTTTTTCATACTGTTCCACCCCAAGTTTTTATAAGACGTCACAAGTTATCAGAACTATGTACAAACTGTATATACTGTCACGAATGAACAGCAATGAACGATGCGGCAACAATGAAGCGACGAGCAAACACGAACAAACGATGAAAGTAAAAAAATAAAGAAAATCTCTGCCGTTCCTACCCACTAGATCTTAACACTCTCCAGCCCATACACGTTGTACCCTTCCTTATAAGTGGCAAAATTCTGAGAATTCTGCGAGGAAGTGGGGGGATTTAGGGCTTGAGTCTTGGCAACCTTCATGCGTTTGGCCTCGGCACGCGACTTGTAGCAGAACTCCACCAGCGCCACCAGCATGGCCAGGCCGAGGCCGCCCACCAGGATGTAGAAGACCCCAGCCACGTTGCTCAAGCTCAGAGCGCTCGTCTTCTCCTGCATTGAAGGGTGCAAAGGGCAGAGGTCAGGGACGTGGAAGAGAAAGGGCTGTAGCATAGCAACATAGCATTGCATAATAGTACGGTGTATGCTAACTTTAGTCATTAAGATAATAAAGTAGATTAAAGAAGGTCTTGAGTAGAGATTAAAGGCTATGAAGGCGTGTCTGGTCATATGTGTACGTGTGATTTGAAAGTGTGTGTGTGTTTGTGTGTTTGTGCATTTGTGCGTGCGTGTGTGTGTTGGAACACATATTTTTGAGCAAAACACAAAAAGGACCCATGCAAGCAGTGCCGGTCCTAACCTTTTCCAGGGCCCTAAACAAATTAGGTTTCTTTACTTCCTAAAGATGTTCCACCTTTTTAGCTAGTCAAAAACATGGAAGAAAACATTATCTACCATAAACCTCCACTCAAAGTCTAGATAGCAAGCTAGCTATCACTGATACTTTAGCTGACTATTATTAACAAGCTAATTACTCAACTGACTAAACAGTAAACATTTACAGGGGTTTTATATTTGTTACAATGGTTTATGAGGGAGTTGGATGCTAATATGTCTTTGTTATGCTAGCACTGTATCTGCATGATAAAAACAATAAATATATATATTTTTTAATGTTTGATGTGACCAATCACAAGTTTGGTTGCGTGTCTCAGAAAATGATTAGACCATATAAAACATTTCTGTATATTAATCTCCTCTTGTCTTATTCTGAGGTAAATATATCTACCATATTCCTGCACTCACAGCTTAGTTAGCAAGTTAGCTATCACTGATAATTTAGCTGACTAAACAAGCTAATAGTAACAGCACTATTATTAGCTAACAAGGTATTAGTAAACTGACTAAACATAAAACACCTGTAAAGTTTTGCTATGTTTTATATTTGCTTGTGAGGAAGATAAAAAAATATTTACTCCTCTCATCTCCTCTCAAACTGAGGTACATTTTCTAGTGCTACTTGGATGCCGATCTGTTTGTTTTGCTAGCTCTGTATCTGTATGATACAAAAATAATGATAAGCTTAGCTAAATGCTAAAAATGACATTTCATCAATGGAGTCCGTACAGTTTGCTAACTCTATATCTTGCAAAAAAAAAGTAATAATGTTTTTTATTTGATATAGCCGATCAATATTTTGCGCTTAAAACAAACTTAGCAAAATGCTAAATTTGTGCAATTCAGAATAGCGCTATCAACAACAGAGGGCCATATACAACTTGTATAGTTTGTGTGTAGGAAGGACCGACACTGAATGCAAGTACACAACAAGAAAAAACAGAGAAAGGTGTGTGGTGAATATGTGTGTGTGTGTGTGAATCTGTGTGTGTGAGAAAGACAGACAGGGACACTGTACACGGTAAATATACAAACAACATTTAGAGGTCCGAGGCAAGTATGCAATGCACAGAGAGGAAAGAAAGAAAGAAAAAACAGAAAGAAATGAAAGACAAGGTGACGACACAGCACTTATAAATACAAAGGAGCAGCACAGGGACAATCTGAAGCTTTACAGGTGTGTGCGAATGTGTGTGTGTGTGAATGTGTGTGTGTGTGTGTGTGGTACTCATATAAAAGAAATTTTGTGAACATTAAATCACAGGCTAACTGTGTATGTGTGTGTGTGTTGTAATATTATATGACATAAATTATGTGTACATTCAATTACAAGCTCTCTGTGTGTGTGTGTGTGTGTGTGTGTGTGTGTGTTGCATGCATTACTTTGTAATAAAACATGAAATCACATTTTTGTATTTATATTTTATTAAACAAGTCTCTGATTCATGCGTTGGTTAATCTGTACTGGGGACTCGTTCTGACACACACTCTGTCACGCACGCACACACACATTCCAACATCACTGGGGGAATGGTTTGAAACTACTCTCAAATACACACACACACACACACACACACACACACACACACACACACAGGAACAGGGTCTGGGCACATACTCAACTCACAATTACGCATTTGCACATTACTCTGTAGTGGGGCTAGGGGTGGCACACACACTTGCACACTTGCGCGCACACACACACACACACACACACACGCACACACACTCCCTGCAGCGACTGACCTTACTTCCCGAGTCCTTGGCTCCACATTCCCCTTTATCGTACCACCATTTGTTTTTCATCTTGTCTAAGACGCCTTGCTCACTGAGTTTCAATACTGCAAGGTTTACTGGTGTTCTTCGCGTATAAGGGGAATAACATAAATAACATTACCAATGTTATTTTATGTTATTGTCATGAACATCAGAGCTCGCTAACAGCCCTGCGCGTAGCCAGCGATCGGCCGTCCGCGCTCCATTTGGCAGTCAGCGAGCGCGG
>JAKKZJ010000028.1:11530118-11550118 GCA_033441845.1 Pangasius mekongensis
GTTTACTGTGAGAAATTTACTAACATTTGTTGTAGTTTAACCTTAACCTTTGTTAATCCATTTTCTAACAAGATAGCTAATAGCTAGCTTTAAACTGAGTTTCCCTATTTAGCTAGCAGGAGGTGATGTTCAGTATTAGGCTAGCAGAACCTACTTACATCCTAAATTTTAAATAAGAAAACAGACATTTCAGAAAGTAAAGCACAGACAAGTGAATACAAGCTAACAGTAAAACAAAGAAAAAAGTATACAGGCATTGACCAGTGTGGGCTCTGGTTGAATCAACCATTCATGTGGCAACAGCATAATGCACAAAATCATGCAAATACAGGTCAAATGTCATGGTTGCCATGTTTATTGGTGCCAAATGGGCTGGTCTGAGTATTTCAGAAACTGCTGATCTCCTGGGATTTTCACATTTGACAGTCTCTAGGGTTTACAAAGAATGGTGCAAAAAACAAAATACATCCAATAAGCGGTGGTTTGAACTGACAGGAAGGCTACGGTAATTTAGATCACCACTCTTTACAACCGTGGTGAGCAGAAAAGCATCTAAGAATGCACAACACATCAAATTTTGAGCACAAGACCATATCGCGGTCCACTCCTTTCAGCCAAGAACAGGAACCTGAAGCTACAGGATCACTGAAACTGGACAGTTAAAGATTAGAAGAATTGTTGTCTGGTCTGATGATTATCAATTTCTGCTTCAAAACTACACATGGTAGCAGTCCATGGACCCAACCTGCTTTTTTGTCAACAGTTCAGGCTGGTGTTGGTGGTGGCATAATGGTGTGGGGAAGGTTTTTTTTGCACACTGGGCCCCATCGATACATCAATACCCGAGCATTATTTATATCCACATATATATGAAGTCGATTCCTCAGAAAACTGTACAAGACTTTTTAATTTTCTTTTGCTGTAATGGTGAACACTTTTTCATCACTTTGCATGAACTCAAGAAGCACGTGCAAGATCACGTGAGATCACGCTCAAGTGGTTTAGAGTCTGATCGGTGACCGATCCAGACTCGTTATCGGATGTTACTGAAGTCAGAGTTGAGCATGGCGTTAAAACCTCCCAGGTGCTGCTACAGACATCATCAATCCATCATTATGCTAGCATTTTATCATCATTACGCAATAAGGAGTATGTCAGTTAATCAGCTAGTTCAGCTGTGCCACCAGCTCATCCACACGAGTGTATTTTAAGAACTGGTACATCCTGTAATATTATACACAGAATTATTATTTTGCATATTTATTGTGCAGATTTATTAACTTTCAATGTTAACACTGGAGCTTAAAAAAGCACCGAAGCTGGAAATGTAATTTGTAGCCTGTTTATGGCTGTTAATGGTTGCACTGTTTGGCATGCTCTTTGCACAAATAAAACAGCCTAAAAATAGCAATATCCTGAAACAGTTTTTTGCTTTAACTATGGAAAAGTCTTGCAACCCTTACCCAGCATTAGTATGGCACAATAAATCTATAAATCTTTGCTCAAAAAGCAATGAAGAAACATTATTTTGTGGGTTGCACCATAATTCTGGAGACTCAATTATCTGGTCATGTAAAGACATGTCTATAAAGATCGGCATGACAATAAAAAATTTAAATTGTCTTGACTTGATAGCCTGGTACAACAAGTCCTGAATATAGAAATTTGGAGACACTCTCAGGTGAATTATTAAATGTGTGTGTGTGTGTGGTGTGTGTGGGATTGTGAAAAAAAGACCTACTCAAGTGCCATTGTTCTTTTTCTCATTATACAGTATAAAGTGGATTTGCAAAGTCCTTGTAGATCTGAGAAGTACTTCACACCATCTTTGTAAAACACAGAGAGAGAGATGAAGAGGGAGAGAGTGTCAGGAAAGGAGAAAGACAGACTGAGACACACATAAACACACACACACACACACACACACACGGTGCCAACAGTTTATATTGTGTTTGCTCAGTGGCTGGACCAGGGGAGTAGTAAATTTAGCTGCCCTAATTAGGTGATATTGCAGAGAGAGACAGATAATGTACAACTACAGGTGTGTGTGTGCGCACGCGCGTGTGTGTGTGTGTGTGCAGTCTCTGAGCTCTCTGCCCATCTGCAGCAATTTGTACGCAGTGCACATGGAGCCAGAGTACAAAGCAGAAAGCCTTTGAAGCTCCTTTGAATCTCCTACTGACCGCGCCAGCCAGCATCACTCTGGTGATGGGCAAGATTTTTGATATATATATATAAAAAAGACATTTTAAAAATAATTTGTATTTGAGGACTGTAGGAAAAATAGCTGTTATTTGTATGCTTTCGTGTTATGTCAGCATGCGATTTTGGTGCAATGTAAAGCAGCACCTTTGAAACAGTTATGACCAGCGCAGCAGCTTCCACATGCCAGACGGATTCGTTTGAAAAGAAATGGAGGCGTAGCCATGTGTTGACTGACTCATTTCTATCCAGCATGCTCCAAAAAAAAAAAAAAAAAACCTTGTTGTCACACAATTTTTAATATTGTTAATTTTTAATAACTGTTATTAATACTATTTTAATACTGTAATGATACCATAATGATACTGGATACTTGCTAATAGGCAAAGCTTTGATTTTGTAGCTACGTTAAACTTTGCGTCAACATGTAATAAAAAATATAACAGCAGGGTTAACATCCATGGTACATGAACATGAACTGGTACAAACCAAAGAGCTTTTTAATACTAGCGTTATCACCTGAAGTGTCAAAATACTAAAATTCCCAAATTTTATTTTAAATTATTTGGTTGGACTAATTTGCAATTCATTTTGTGGTATATTAGCTTACATTTTGAATGTTCTGCATTATGTATCAATATACAGTTTGGTGTTATGGTGGATGTTTTTGACAAGGGAAGCAGAAAAAACTAGATGCTCGCTGTGAGTTTTGAGTCTGAGAACGATCAATCATAAAAAAAAAAATAAAAAATCATCCACGTCTATTTCTGTACTCATCGCTTTAGGGTCATGCTGCTTCTGTTGGCGCTATGCATGACACAGTGGGTCCGGTTATCACAAATATAAACAAATAAGTCATTGAAACAGTGTTATCCAACCAGTCATATGGCAGCAGCAGCACAATGCACAAAAAATCATACAGATAGAGGTCAAGAGCTTCAGTTCATATTCACATCAAACATCAGAATGTGAATCTCAGTGACTTTGACCTGGTTGTTCGTGCTGAATAACCACTCTTTACAAACGTGGTGAGCAGAAAAGCATCTCAGAACATACAACACGTCGAATCTTGAGGCATATGGCCTACAGCAGCAGAAGATGACATCATATCTGCATGATTTTATGGACTGCGCTGCTGGCTGAATGGATAACTGCATGAATGAGCAGGTCTAATATCGTTATTATGATAAATTATCTCAGGAAGATCGTGGATATCAGTAATTAATTCATCAATCATATTGATCAAATTACAGGCCAGCAAGTAGTGTTTGGAGAGGAAGCCTATTCTTTAATCTTTAAATCTTGTTCATTTTCTATTATTATTATTATTATTATTATTATTATTACTTCAATGTTCACTTATTTTTTGTAATATTTCTTTAATACAGTTATTGCTTTAACTTCTTGTGATCTGATATTTTTGCCGTCTCTCAGCAGGTGCAACATACTGTATGTACAAAAAAATTATACAAATAAGGTTTGTTGGGTTCTGGGACAAAAATAGACAAATGGCATGAACCAAAGCGATGGAATGAGGAAGATGTAGAAAAATAAGAAACCGTTCCTCACTCAAAAACCTGCTCTCTCGTGTGTGAGACGTCTGTGAGATAACTGCCAGGAGAACCGGTCTTTACTGATGTGAAATCCACAGAAGACAACACTGAGGGCATAAAGCCCAAAAAAAGCAGAGTAACAAGCAGGTACTCAAGACCTGACTCCATTTTAGGCTGACGGAGCATCAAAAATACAAAAGTGGTGATATCTACAGGTCACAGACTTCTGGCAGTCATCCACTGTAAAGGATTTTCAACTAAGCCCTGAACACGACAATTTAAGATTATGTTAATTTCTCCAGTTATATACGGTTCACTGAATTCCTGAGACTATATGTAAAAGGTCTACATAATTCATCCGCTATAGAGGAAATACCTTGTTATTAAAGCTAACATTGCACGCTTAAATGAAGTGGAAAAATTTTATTTTTTGTTTTGTTTTTTTTTTTGCACACTTACTTTCCACTTACCGCGGATGTAGTCCATCAACCGAGATATGTTTGGTGTTTGACGTTTGCTTCGTAAATCTTGATATAGCCTACTAACCTACTATGCGTCACATTTCAGGGTTAAGTTATAAGATAGTACAGAAAGCCAGCATTCTCTAATTACTACGTCTATACTATGGAAAATGATTCCGCACCTCCTGACCAATCGGATTCAAGACTGCAGCAGGACTATGGTATAAATATTTTAGATTTATACTGACCTCTGGAGTGTGTATTGAAAGAGAAATTCAAATGTATGTGTGTGTTCGGTTTTCACGCCACGTTTAAGAGGAATGCCCTTTATGAATCCAACACACGTTGTTTCTTTTCACTCTCTCCCCTCATCAGCACATGACACACCACCCACTAAATGAACTCATTCTCTTGACCTGAACCTCATTTCTCCTGCAATCTTTCCATTTTTCTCCCTCCCTCCCTCTCTCTCTCTCTTGCTCTTTTTCACCTCTCTCACTCACTCTCTCTGTCTCTCAAGGTGATTGCTGATTGTTGGGACTGGGAGGCTGTCTGTAAAAGAGTAAGTGCACACTCGCTCGTTTCTCATCCTGTCTTTGGCAATAAATCCTCCGCATGGATCGGTGTGAATATTTATTCGATGGGACACGCTCACACACACACACACACACACACACACATAGATTGTGGGATTTGTACTGCAGCATGTATGGCACACTGCATGAATAAGCGTACAGCAGAACACCAAACATCATATGTGCCAAGGTTATATTTTCAAATCATGATCAATACCCATGATACATTATCAAGCAGAGTGAGTTTTATTTGTATAGCCTGTTTAACAATAGACATCATCACAAAGCAACTTGATTTAGATCCCTAATGAGCAAGCCAAGAAAACCTCCCTGACACAACATGAGGAAAAAACATTGGCTCAAAATGGAACCCATCCTCTTCCATGTTTTTTCACCCAATCTGTAGCTCAACTGCACAAGTTTGAGGTTCGAAAATGGCGTAATTCCAAGTTCTGAGGTAAGCTGAACGCAGCACAAGAGTATTATGTGTGTTTAAAGGATGTTCAGTGTGAGTAGATTGTGAATAAGAGGTCCTGGGGTGAGCATAAGACAGTTTTTTATGGTTACAGCAGCAGTTATTTAGTACAAACCGACTTCTGGAAGTACTTACGCAATTAGTCCTTCGGATTTCTCTAAATAAGGCACTTATTAACGAGTGATCCATATGAAACTGACTTTATCTCAGAAGCAGAAATCCTCAAAATGCTACCAAGCTCTTTTAATGCTGGTATCGGAAGTGCGGATATGCAGCGGATATCAAATCCAAGAAATCCAAGAAACCGATTTCACCTCGGAAATATTAAGTTACAGTTTCCGGCAAGTCTGTTATTTTGAGATACAGAGACATGGAGACATTTTGACCCTGTTAGTAAATCAACTGAGTGTTACCACATTTGCATTTGTTTTTGTTATGCAAGTAAGCTGACTTCAATAAGTCATGTCAATAGGAAGCAACATGAACCATGAGGTCGTGCCTGTGTGTAGTTCGTCTTATCGGAAGATCTATGATTCATGCTCTGTAGCAGAATAAAATAAAAAGGTGCTTCGGTATAATGAACAACAGCAAAGTGAAACAGCAGCAGGTGCTTTTAACAGTGTGTGTGGACAGAATAGCGTCTCTGACAGGCGGCATAAATATTACGGTAATGGATAACAGGGGGAACAGATGTTGGACACTGAACTGCCACGATGCTTTAACGTCATACAGTGCATAACGTGATATGAATATGAAGCAGTGCTCCTATAGCGACAAACAACAGGCAAATAATTCGAATTCATTTAATTCCTCTTATTTCTTATTTCATGAACGACCAAAATTAAGAAAGAATCCGCCTTGCACATTAATGTTTATCTTTAAATCGTGCTCTTCAGCGGCATCCACGATATGTTATAATGAAACTTTGGTCTATCTTTCCTACATTACCCACAATGCCGTTTGACCACTTGCTCATAGCAGTGCCAGTGGGCTTTACCTACCTAAACAGAGTGATGCAGCGGCACTTTAGTGCTTTAGTCCATCCATGTCTCTCACCTCCTCATCTGCACACTTTGCAGATGTGTGTGTGTGTGTGTGTGTCATTCACATTAAATAAAACTAGCAGTCAAGGCAGTACGTGGACATGGACATGGTTCGCTGCAAACCTACATGACTCATGCTTGTTCATAAACGCTGGACGTATGTATGTACGTATGTATTTCTAAACCTGTTCCTAGACCTGTAATAATCAGCGCTGTTGAATTCTCGCTCCTGATTGGTCAGAAGGTGTCGATTCATTTTCTACAACAGCAGCCGGAACAGTAGTTCCGGCTGTGATTCAAATCACAGGATTATATTAATGCACTCGTTCTAATACGTTATCTATATGTTTCTTTGGTAACAACTTACACAGGGGACGCACCACATTTTTAAAAAAAAAGTGTCTAATTGTTGAAAGTGTTCTGTGAGGAAATTTATTTAGCATTTATGGAAGGAGTCTCCAGTATCAGTGCTTTACATGACAAGCTCCATTTTTTTTGTCTTACTAGCTTCAAGGGACAGAAAAAGACAAGCTGGTGAGGAAACAACGATGTTTATACCTGCTGTAACATAAGTGATAACAGGAACTAACTTGTTTCATGGACGTCACACAACATTAAATGTAACTTTAAATGGATAAACATACAAAATGTCGTTCTTTAATAAATAAAAAGATTTTGATCGTTTGGCAAATTTCTGTGGTATAAGAGGAAGAAATCATTTTGAGACATGGCGGGATTGGAAATGAATCAAATTTCAGGTGACGTGGAGTTAGGCTACCTCATCACCGATCATTTTCCTAAAACAGCATGCCCCCAAGTGTTTTATTAGTTACCTAAGATACACTGACACATAGGCTACTTTATGAATAATTACCAATTATTTTCCACTGCTAAATTCAGATGGGGGTTTGAAAAGAATTATTACAACTCACATCCATAACCGAGAATATCCAGGGTACTCGAGAAATCCCATAATGCACCGCAATAGGTTATACCCCAGGGCACCATTTTAGACAGGGTTTCTAGACCTTATGTGTTAAATATTAATGAGTAGGTTAAGTCAATATTAAATCACATGGCATGGGTTATCGGTTTCTATTGGCTGCTCATCACCCAACACCCGACCCTGAAGTTTAACGGGTCTCTAAAGACCACGGTTAAAATGGAGGAGCTCACAAAACCTCAAATAGGCAGTGTAGAGTGACATGTCAGGAAATCCGCTTAAAAGGGACCCTGTCTTGCCAACGCTTTAATAAATGCGTGTTGTCCAAAAAACGAAGAGAATAAGAATCAGGAAGAGAAAAGAAAAGACAAGAAGAGTGGTTAAAATGATTATGGATTAATTACCAATGATAACTGCAAGCCAAAATGTAACATAACAGGAGCTCAGCTTCATGTTTAGTCAGTAATAAGCAGCTGATGCTCTGGAATTAATTGGAGCGCTAGGTTAATAATTTGGCTTTTTTTTTATCAAATTTGTTAGCAAAGATCCTGATTTTGAGCCTATGAAGTGTTTAAGTGGTTGTATAAGTATCTGATCTATGCACATGACAGAAATCCGGCACCTTTTTGCACAAACAAGCCTAAATACAGTTTAAATATTATAATATGCTAAACAGTATTACTGTTACTACCACCTCAATTAACAAAAAGCTACCAGTTTTGGTGTATTTCCTATAAAATGCTTTTTGATTGATTGCCAATTATGTAATAAAACCTCAGGATAACATAATGACACTTGGCATCATTTATCAATCTCGTAGTAAAAACGTTTGTAAATGTTTTTGTACGCCAAACTGAATTACAGCTCCTACAAGATTTGCAACGTTTAATCGGGATAATGCTGATTTTCTTAGTACTCATAAATTCCTGAGCGTGTTCACGGCACAGCTGGTTTAAATTTACGCCCACAGAACTCCATAAAAGGCAAAGAGAGCTAAGAATGAAAAAACAATGGCAACTAAACGGTGAAAGAGAGTCTCTTAAGAGCAGTGTGCGCTAACTCTTCCAATAGCGCAGCTCAGCCAGTGCAGCGTGTCATCTACAATAGACATGCACTAACTCTTCTTCCTTTCACAGGGCGCCATTACTTTTGTCCTAACTCAATAGCTAGTCTAATCTGTACTAGTATAATTTATGGATGTGGTATGGATTTCTTTCCTGCAGGTCTTTATATGAAACAACCGAGTGAGTCTCTTTATACGTACATGTAAAACGAAAACAGGATACAAACGATTTTTCTGAACTAACTAGATTTTCACAAATACCACATTTTTGTGCGAATGCTTTACGAATCAATTGATTCATATCCAACTTGATAAATGATGCCCACTGAAAAATGTCTGCCAGAAATCTGTTGCAATCTTCTGCTGGTTTTTTCATATTCATATACTTTTTATCCTGCCTATACTGTGCAAAAACAGGGCTGCGGTCTCATCCAGTGTTACCATGGAAACCAAATCTGACTAGCTCAAGCGGCAATTATCACACTACGCCAAAAAAAAAAAAAAAAAAAAAAAAAAGACCCATCCCGAACAGCCCCCTACTCTCTCCATAAGTGCTCTACATGGGTATCGCCCAAAATGTGCGCAGGCATTTGGGACGCAGCTGAGGTTCAGCCCACGTCTCTCCAACACCTCCACATGGCCCAATATGTTCCTCCAGTAGGCAAGGAGGCGGCTGTGTGAATAAACACGGGGTTAATTGATAAGGCGGCTCGGTAGCGCGCTCTACAGGCGCGTTCCTGCATCACATCCTGCAAAACTGGTGGTAATCTTCCTGGGGAAGCTGGACAGCCTGCAAAATGCCATGCACAGGATAGTAATGTGAAAATGGCATTCCAGGGATTTCAGGACTTTTTTTTTTATTATTATTTATTTATTTATTTATTTTGCACAACCCAGGTGTGGATTAAATGACCAGGTGTTTTTTTCCCCCAGACTTTCCAGATTTGGGGAAAAAACTGGATTGTAAAAATAATTAATTAATTAATTAAAGCGCACAGTCGATTCATGCAGTCTGTCGTGCGCCTGCTCAGTGCGTAAAATCGGCAATTTCTGCGCGTAAATCTCCAGGACATGTAAATACGCCTGCTTTCCAAAATCTGCACCGAAATAAAACAACAACTCAGGATGAAAGCTGGAGACTTACAGCAGTTGGTGATGGCGAAGCTGTTGGCCACCTCCAGGTTATCGATGTGCGGGGTGAGGCGGAACTCGGCCGTGCCGAACTGCACCATCCCGACCCGAAACGCGCTGTACTCCTGATCCGCACCGCGCGGAAACAAGCCGCCTGAGGGCATCAACACACAGGGACACACAGGGACACAAGAAACCATGCGCTATTACCCCGAATTATTACATACAGTGGAACACCAGAAATCAATAGCATTCATACAAAAAAAGCAGGGAAAAAAAAGAAAAATAAGGCCAGTGTCAGGATCTCTGCCTGTCTCAGTGGTGCACAGCTGGGTTTAAATCCTAACCCCTTCAGAAAGAGGTTTATTTATTATTCTGCTCACCGATTTGGACGCTCGGTGATCCACCGAGTGCGAGTCCCCATAAAGCGGGTACAAACAGGAAACCCGACAAATTCATCATCCTCTTCTGTTTTTCTCCCCCTTTCCCGTCGTTCACGTTCACAAAATTGCGTTCGAGCGACCGCCTCGTTTCATGATTTAAATAAAAAAAAATTTAGGAAGAAAAAAAAAACGATTCGTAAATAAGCAGGGGGAAAAAAGACGGAGGACGAGTCTCCTGTAGAGAGGACAGCGCGGTGGGGGGAAGACGGGGGGCTTCTTCTGTCTCTCCGCTCCTTTGCGGCTCCGCGCGTCCACGAGCAGGGCTTCAGCCGCCACGGACGCGGGAAGAATGATGATGGAGACGGAAAGAGCCGAATGCACCCGAAGCTGATTAAAAAAAAAAGAGCAGAGCGGGTGCGAAACTGGGTCCGAAGACGGAGAGAGAGAGAGAGAGAGAGAGAGAGGTCCAAATCCGGAAATTGACGAGCCTTTCCGAAGCCGCAGGATCCCGAATACGGAAATTGACGAGCGCACCCGAAGCTGACAAAGGAGCCGAGCGGCTCCGAAACTGAAAATTCGACGAGACGGAAAAAGCCGAATGAATCCGAAGGCATAAAGTGCATTAAGAGATCTGAATCTTGATTAGCGCATTTTGATTTTTTTTTATTTTTTTTTTATCCCATGTCTGTACTTGCTGGTTTGATTGATTATCCATAAAGTGAAACCTCTGCATGTTGTAATGTGTGAATGGAGTTTATATTTGTTTAAATATTTGTATTTTTAAAGCTTATTATACAAAATATAATATTCTGTTGTCCAATGATGATTTAAAGATTATTTTAATGAAGCAACGTTTTTTTTTAGTTTCTTTGCATTTTTATATTTCAAACCTGATTACATCGGACGATAGCGAGTGATTTGTGCCCTAATATATTTCTTGCTATGTGTAATAGTTACACATATTATGGAGGCTGGAAAACAAAATACAGATAGAGATAAATTAGATAGAGAAAACACACAGAGAGCCCAGATCAGGAAATAAAAATACACACACTGGAAGCGACCAGATGTGATAGTCTTGATTTCTGCACTGGATTTTAGCTAGCTGGCTAGAGTTCATGGGCTAGTTCAAATCTACTCGCCTTGTAGATGTGCAAAGCCATCTCAAAGAAGATTCAGTACTGCGGTGTGTCATGAGATTACACCTGAGCAACCGAGAGGATTTGTCCGTGATATATCTGTACAGTACTGCATGAAATAGTTTGTCAGTATTCTACTGGTGTCATTAGGTATTTAGGAATACTACTTAGTGTGCTTATGCGGATTGGGACACAGCCTTGAAATTCTCTCTGAATGGCATCGCAGTGGTGAGATTAACCCATAGCAAAGCACGACACACATGACCCAATGTTATGATTCCCTAAGCCTTTCTACCAGAGAGGATAAAACTTCCCAAATTTAATTTCAATTCATATTGGTCACATATGCATTAATAAAAGCAATACAATGGCAGTTGATTATCTTATAGTTGTATATACTGCAGACAGAAAGGCATAGAATCAGGAACAAGCAGGAAAAGGATGAGGCCAGGTAAGAAAATAAGAACAGAGATATACAGGAGGTCATGTCGAAGGTAGGATTAAGGGATCCAAGGCAGGAAGGAAGGACTTCATTTCAAAGCAGGATTAAACAGAACTGACAAATCTGATCAAAGTTTAAAAAAAAAAAAAAAAAAAAAAGTGTTTCCCAGTGAAGAAGTCAGAGATCGAGGGACTGGATTTCTGGTTTGCTGATAAGAATGGCATTAAGGGATTCACAGAAGTAAAGAAAAAAAGAAACAGAACACGACTGGTTTGAAGAACTTCTGATTAGAAATCCAGTTCTCCGCTTGAGAAAGTCTTTGCACAAAGGCCTTTAATCCAACAGCTGGTTTAATGGAATTCAAAAAAAAAAAAATCTCATTCCCTCATTTTCCCTCTTACTCCAGATGTAGTTGATTAGCTAAGACATGTTTGTGGTCTTTAGATTTTCACTAGAGCTCTAAGGCTAATGTAGCTAGTAAGGAAGGGATGTTTCTTAAAAATAATAAAAAAATATCTGCCTCAAACCACATCCACTTCTTCAGTTTTCCCGTTAGCTCAGTTTGGTTTAGCAGCCTGACACTGAAACTATTCCGGAATTGAAAAAGAGAGGATTTTGTTCCCTTCTTTTTCTCAGCACTTGCATGGGATACATGGTCACAGTGGTGTGCACGCATTTCTAATGTACAGGCATTATCTGCTCCATAATCTTATATATCTTACAATAGAAAATAAGATACAATCTTTATATCTTACAATAGAAATGTGTGTGTACATCACAGACACACTGTCTGCACTTACACTCTGCCTTTGTTTGCAGACATCTGTTAGATTTCATTCTGATTATTTGCTGTAAAACATCTTGGTGGAGTATTTTTAATCAACTTAATTTGGTCAGTGTAGTTCTTATATGCTACAAGAGAGGGTGCCAGAGGACTGGAAAGGCAAAAGAAAGGATGAACAGACAGAAAAAGAATGCGAAAGGCAGAATGAAATGGGGAAAAAAAGAATGTGGGAGATTAATAGGAAATTAGGAAATACAGTAGGAACGAGAGAAAAAGAGAATCAAGCAATGAATAATTTCGGATGCACAGAGGGGGAAAAAGGGGAGGAGAGAGGAAAAAGGCATTCCACTGATGTATTTCAAAGATAAAAATCTTAAACTTTATGCTAAAGATTTTAGATTCATTTGTATATACAGTATTAACAGATGTTTAAGGGCACAGGAAAGGTGTTGCTGAGGGTCTGCAGCACCCCCTAGTGGAACACAATGGAGTCCAAATACATTAAATATGCTGCGATAAATTAAGGAAATAATTTAGGGATCAAGCTTTCTTGATATTTAGAAACTTATTTTTTTTAAATTATGTTAAATATTTGTGAGTGATACGAGGATGATAGTGACAGACATTGCCCAAGTTCTGCACAACTTTAAAAGTAGATTTAAAATATGATATGTACATATCAGGCATTAATTGTTATTATTTATCCATTAAATTTGACCAACTGCTGAAAGTGTAACTGTAGACCACTTTTATTAAAGCCATAAACCACTAAAGCAATGGACAAAGTTAGGGAACGCTAGGAGCAGCCTAGAATGTGTGTTAAAAAAAAAAAAAAAAGGATGATGCTGATTGTGTATGTGTGAGTAGATGCTGTGTTTATGTTTCATTTGGTTTTAGAGGAGGCGTGTTGGTTATGAGCGTTATGGCCTGGGGAAAGAACTGATTCTCAGGTTGGATTAAAGGTGCAGTCTATGATTTTTAAGTAACATGTCTTGTCCTGTAATATTCATTTAATTTCAAATAATACCTAAGAAAAATGAGATTCACAACATCCATCCATCCATCCATTTTCAGTACCGCTTATCCTACATAGGGTCGCGGGAGCCTGGAGCCTATCCCAGCGGACTCGGGGCAAAAGGCGGGGGACTCCCTGGATGGGGTGCCAACCCATCGCACATCCACTCACACACCGTTTCACTCACTGCGGACAATTTAGAGATGCCAATCAGCCTCCAGTGCATGTCTTTGGACTGGGGGAGGAAACCGGAGTACCCGGAGGAATCCCCCGAAGCACAGGGATGCTACTTGCTTTTGTTTCCGGATCTCCATAGTGGTTTATTTTCCAATTACTGAAGTTTTCCAGTTTGCTTGTTTTCTTGCCAAGTATTAATCACAAAGCCATCATCTTGTGATCGTGAACTCACTTGTTCAGGCCCCTGCTGCATCATGCTCATTCTTTTTCCCCATTCTCGTCTTCTCAAGGAGTCGAGGAACAGGATGTGCTCTGAGCCCTCAGGACGTCTTTGTCTATACACAGCCTGCACTATTGCCAAAGGGAACTGCCCTGAATGAAAGGAAGTAGAACAGGGGGTTACGTATACGTACTACACCCGGGTCACTCGGGTTGATGAAGATGGGCAGAGGTGAGGTCACGGTCACGACTTTGCTATTAGTGTTCGGCAAGGAAACTCCACTAGTTCCAAAGTTCAATGTCCTGGTGAACAGTCCTCTACAGTTACACACCTAACTTTCCATTTCTGATTCATGTTTTCCAGCCTGGAAATTAAGCTTCACCCATAACCAAAACAGATCTGCTGTTTACACTGCAATTGCAGTTCAAGCAGCAGAGGGAGCTAAACCAAAAAAAAAAAAAAAAAAAACTCATACAGACAAAATATAATTTTACACAAAACACATTGAAATGAATCTGACTTCTCTCGTGACTCTAGTGTCTATTTGAAACACAACATTCAACAACATTAAATGTAGCCATAAACGGATTAAAAAAGTGACGGGTCGATCTTTAAGAAAAAAACGTATGAATCGTCACTGCGGAATAAGAGGAATAAAACACTTCGGGATGTGTTGTTATTGTAAAATGACCAATGACAGGGTGGTGTGGTGTGCCTCAAGTTGATTATTTTCCTACAATAACACTCCTTGTAAAACAACCATACAAGTACACTTTGCTGTACACTTTCTGAATATGCACAAATATGATAAACAGCATAAATTATTTTCCAGGTGCATTTTGGATCATCTTTACATGAACACCTCTTTCCTCTTTATGAGAAATAAATCAAAGCCTTGACATTTTGGGATAATTGGACAGTAGTGAGTATAGTGAATTGTTTCGCACATTTCAGCAGCTCTCTCAGTATCACTGACATTTAAAGTTGTAATGGACTGCGTCCGTGATGGAAAAAGCCGTATTGTTGCTGTGTGTTGAAAAGTTCAGCTCAATTATGGACAAATGAGTTCATCTGCCGCACTGATTTCAGCCATGCATGCAGGATAACGGATCCTAATAATAATAATAATAACAGAATCTGGTTCTGTGGTGTTTGATTAAGGGGACTATAATCAGTAGTCTGCGTTGCTGGCCTCACAGCTCCAGGGCCCCCTGGTATTAAGAAGAAAAAGAAATATAATTGAAATGTCTTGAATAACTTTAATACCACACTGTGAAAGAAGAGCTGGAAAGGTCCTCGGTGATGAACGAAGCTCTTTATTATAACAGCATCTCCATTTTATACACGCTCGTACAAAACACACAGTCTTTTTGGAACATGCAGAACATAACCAGCTCAGCAGAGAAAACCGAGTTAATAATAAGCCACAGAAATGCCCAGTCTGCATTTTAGTATATGGGGTAACATTGTTTCGAATAAATTTGGGTCAGTACACAGGCGCAGTACACAGCACACACACACACACACACAGATGTAAAATGGTCTCGATGCAGAGAAGCTGGTTAGAAACGAGTCTGGGTTTTCCACTCAGAATAGTTTAACTTTGCAAAGTCATGCACTCAAAAAAAGAGGCTGTAATAAGTAAACAAATCATTTATGGTTTTTTTTCTTAGCGGTAGAAATTACCACAGTGACCGATATGATAACATGATACACTTTTCTGGATGTATTTTTATTCTATATCACCATAATATGACCATCCATTTGTAGCTGACTTGTAGCTGACCTTTTCTGTAGAATAAATAAATAAATAAATAAATAAATAAATAAATAAATAACTTATGATTTGTACTATTTCACAACAGTTACGGTTTCTGATTTTGTTAGCAATCCTCAGCAACACTAAATATTCATTTTGGTCACGTTTTCTTTTTAAATTGAGGGTGCCAATAATTTTGGACCTCACAATACAATGCTCTGGAATAAAAACATCTGCACGAATGAAGATAATGTTTTTTCCCCTCAATAAAAACAAGAGATCAGCTCCTCGACATATGAATCTGGAATGATTCGCGCATGTGTTTTGGACTCTCCGATATGAACTGACACTAGCTGGAAGCCCCGCCCCCCCCTTCCTCTATCTCACACTCTCGACTGGGTGCCCTCTCTTTCTGTCAAGGTAAATGGAGAATGTTTCGAGTTCATTAATGTGAACTCTAATGTACACTCGATTTAGCGAAAAGCAACAGAAAAAGGGATGAAATGTTGGCCATGTGGATGTTAGACAACTGATTTTTAAATGAATTATATCAAAAACGTACTGTGTTCTGTTTTTTTCTTACTGTTTACTATGCAATACTGGAGAATCACCTAAAAATCCACCATCCATTTCGCAACTGCCACTGCCAGCAAGCAGCTCCCGACTGCACACATTTTTCTGGGTTTTTTTTGGAGCTGTTTCAAAGCTATTTGAAACTGTTTTTCACGGTTTTTTAAACAAATACATCAATATCACACAAGCCTAATTTGGATGTGATATATTTTCCACATCAACAATCCCTACAAACCTCATAGAGAATGAGTCTTCAGGTTCGTTATCAGGTTGAAATGGCAAATATTGGGAGTCTCAAATACTTGGTGCATGCTGGAAACCCTGTCCAGGCAGTCATGCATGCTCAAAATCACACACACACACACACACACACACACACACACATATATATATATATATACTCTGAGGTGCTCACAGGTAAATGGACCAGTAGATGACATTGAAAAAGAGGAAGGAGAAAGGGAAGAGGGCGCGAGCGTACAGGTCGACGCGCTTGGCGGCAGACGGGATGACGGGTTTTGGGGGTGGCGGCTTCTTAGCGTTCTTGTTCTGTGATTTGAGCAGCGCGTTCGTGGATTCGATGGGCTTCCCGTAGCAGTCGAAGTTGGAGAGCTCGAAGTCACGTGGCAAAGAGCCAACGATACTGAAGTCGTTAGAGCGCAGGTCCGATTTGGAGGTGCACACCTTCTTACAACGGGTTTCAACCACCTGGAGGTGCAGACACACAACACACAACACTCAACACACACAAACAACACACGAGCGAGAGAGGATGGTGAGGGAATGACGTTACTCATTTCACAGTCGTTCCATAGCTTTAAATGTAGCTATAAATGGTTAAAACTATGACGTGTCCTTCTTTAATAAATACAAATTATAGTTGTTGGAAATTGTTGTTGTATAAGAGGAATAAAACATTTGTTTATATATTTTTTTTAAAAGCGAAGGATCATCACACCAAATATTGACTTTGTTTCTGACTCTGTTTACTGCTCTTTATAGTATTTTTTATGTCGAAACATTTAATTTCATTATTTCTGAAGGCATCTTTGCTCTACAGCATTTCTTTGCATGTGTCTATGACTTTTGCACAGTACTGTAGATGGTTAATAATGGACAATCTAAAAATCTAGAAAAGCCAAGATTGGAGTAGATTTCTAAGATCATAGCCAAAAAGTGTTGGCTGCTGTGCTGCTTCTCGGTCGGCTGATTGTAATTTCCATCAAACTGCGACTTGACAGGGTTTGCTACAAAGTTCCAGGAGAAATCTCAGCAGTATGAGACTGCAATCTAACACAAGCACACACACACACAAACACACACACAAAACCTTTGGGTGCTGGACTGCCTTACTGTCGTGCCCCATGTCTGACTTAACTACGTAGATTAAAAAAAAAAAAATTGGAAGAAATCTCAGTCGGAAAGCCTTGTTGATTCAGATAACAACTCTTTACAACTGCGGTGAGAAGAAAAGCATCACAACATATCCAAATTTGAGGTGGATGATGTGGTTATGAACTGGAGAGATGTAGCTGAGGTCGAAGAACTGTCAGAGCCAGAATGCTCTCGGGTTTAGGCCACGCCCACTACGGATTGAAACTATTGAAGCGTAGTGTGTGTAACCCTGCTCACCTGCAGTGTGTTAACATGAATCGGGGTTCCTCCGGTGCCGTTGATGGAGTTGGCCTTGGACGTCGACTTCCCTTCCTTCTCTTTCTCTTTCTCTTTCTCCTTCTCCTTCTGCGCCATCCTCGCCTTCTCCGCCTCTATCTGCTTAGGACTGTTCAGCATCACCTGTCATGTCATGCACAGCAACAGCGGTCCGGTAAAGACACGTGAACACACAGCCAAACTGAACAGAGTGTTTACGAGCAGTAGAAGTTATCCTTGGTGCTGAACAAATACAGTTAGAGTAACTCGTAACTCCCCCCCCCCGAAGCCACCACTAGAGCTTTACTGTGGAACTGAAGTGATGTGCAGTCCAATCGGTTCTGACAAGCCTGGTTGTAAAAGAGCATTCAAAATGCTTGGCTAAAATCCCAGCTCGTATTTTGCGCTCCGTACTCACACTGTAAAACTGTTCAGAGGCTTAAGAGATTTTACAATATTTAGTTTCAAACTGTCTAGAAATAACTGAATGATTCTGTGTAATATCAAATAGTATAGGATATGTTTTCCATCAGCTCACACTTCCTGGTAGTAAAAAAAAAAAAGTATGGCTTTCCCGACATCCTATGCAAGATAGCGTATTTGTCGGAGAATTAGTACTTTTTATGTTTTTATGTAATTTTAGCGAAAACACAATGTAAATCTGGCTATACTGAGATGTTTTGTTCCGATCTGCTTAGCTTGTTTTAAAGAAATTTGACATACACTGTATATGTACAGTATAAAAGTCATTATTCTGATAACATTTCCTTCATAATACCTGTTTACATTTAGAATTAATTCTTTTATTCATGTTCAAATGTCCTCATGCTCTCATGACGCCACCCTACTTGCCTTTACAAGTTAAAAACAGTGCCACAAGGAATTAGAAGAGTGTGTACAGGAGACATGAGACATGAAAGCCTGGATGAATACGGATAGAAACGTCCTTGTCTTAAAATTCTGATGAAGCAGAAATCGGGTACTGAGAGTTTGACGGCTCTGAAAAAGCCAAAAGTTAGAGGTAAGAACCCTGGTGTATCACTAGATGCTGCTGTATCTTTTGATTTCACTGTAAGTACCATTTTCTCTATTCTGACGTTCTTAACTCAGCTTCTTATTCTTTGTGGAGCAGTTTGTAAAATGCTATGGAGATAAATGTTGTTTCCCAGTGAAAATGATTCAGTCTGATTACTGCTCTAACTCCCCAAGAGAGTATTTGAAGTGTTTTATACAGGAATGATTATTTCCTGTACTGTACAAGTGTGACGTGAGGAAGTGGATGCTGCGCTGAAATCGCACGTCACATGGCCTGTTGCGCTGCTGTCCATGGTGCAACAAAGGTAATGTTGGGAATTGTTAGGAATTTATGTCACTTACACACACACACACACACACACAAATCAGAGTCTCACACACACAATAACAAATACTCAGAAAGCACATTTTCACACACACACACACACACACACACCTGAACCACAGCATACTCCACCAGAGAGGCAAAGCCGAAGAGCAGGCAGGCGATCATCCAGATATCGATGGCCTTCACGTAGGAGACTTTCGGCAGTTCGGATGCCAGGGACGTGCATTCAGAGGTGAGCGACAGGACAGACAGAATACCTGCAGAGAGAGAGAGAGAGAGAGAGAGAGAGAGAGAGAGATAAAACACTCGTCCTGGTTTCATTTAGTTCACAAAGCCAACACTTTGTGACACAGACACAACACTAATTTTGAATTCAAGGGCACTTTAATGATTAAAAAAAAAATGAAACAAATTAATGCACGGTTCATCTTACAAAGTAAAATCATTTGTTTCTTTTTTAACCATCAGCACACCTCCTGTTTTTACTGATTGGTTGTTACTTTTATTGTCAGACTGACCTAAAGGAACGCGGGCTGCGCTGGCATCGGGGTTAATCCAGAAAGACAGCCATGACAGGACCACGATGAGGAGCGTGGGAGCGTAGACGCCCATCATGTAGAAGCCGACCTGCCTCCTGAGAGTGAATATCACCTCCACACACGTGTAATAGCCTACAGTCAGAGAGAGGAATGCTTCAATACACTTATTCATTTACATTTATTTGTACTTTTATCCACCTATAATCGAGACACGGAGCTGTTAAACAGCTTTTGTAATGTGTAAAGGTATGTTCAGTAACACCTCCTTCACTAGGACAAACAGACACCAAGGCCACGCCTCCTTCACTAAGACAAACACACACTCAGGCCACGCCTCGTTCACTAAGACAAACACACAATCAGGCCACACCCCCCTGCTAAGACAAACGGACTCCGAGGCCACACCTCCTTCACTAAGACCAACAGACACAGAGGCAAAGCCTCCTTCACTAAAAACAGAGCCTGAAGCCACGCCTCCTTCACTAGAACAGCCAGACTCTAAGGCCGCGC
>JAKKZJ010000028.1:11555118-11563725 GCA_033441845.1 Pangasius mekongensis
ATTACTGGTGGGAACAGAGGCCAAGCCTCCTCCATTAGGACTGACAGCCACAAAAATGTGTGTGTGATATCAAACTTTACAGATACAGAAAGACTCCTTTTGATTCTCACACACACATACACACACACACACACAATCCTGCAGCTCTACATACAGCCTGGCCTGCTATTTGAGCTTAACTTGCTCAAATAATCTCCCTGTTACATACATATATTCAAATGTGTGTGTGTGTGTGTGTGTGTGTGTGTGTGTGTGTGTGTGTGTGTGTGAATAAAAAAAAAAACCTTCTGTACTCTGGACCTAACACATTTTTTCCCCTCCCACACAGATGACTGCAATGCTGACGCATTGTGCCTGGCCCCCTACAGACTCCACAACTCGCACTACACTATTTTTATTAACACACAGTAATGACTATCATTATACACTTGAGAGCAAAAGTTTGCACACCCTCGAGTTCCCGAAGGAAAATAAGGAAATTGTGCTTCTATTTTATGATAGGAATGCTAAAAATAAAAATGTGGGTGTAACATAACATCCTGCAACAAGACAAACAATTCAAAAAAACATGACTGAAGGAAAGATTTGCCATATCTGTGGCATAAGAGAGGGTTCAGATGTGATGGGATGATGTAGCAGAGTTAGAGCAGAAATGTGAGGATCCAAGAACTGCCCAGATAATATAGTGTTCATAAAAGAGAATATATTAAAGAATTTTCCACTATATTCAGAAAGAAAAATCTTAATTTTGGTCATGAATCCTAACACACTAAATGTCTCTATGTTAGTAGATGACTAGTGTGTGCTATTTTTGTAGTTTCTCTGAATTTGGTTATAGGTGCTACATTGTAAGTACCACAATATGAAGTCCAGCACCACCGTATGACACTTTCATGTAACCACAATATGTTTTTAATACTATGTTACATCGTGTTAAATTACAGTAACAGCAAAGGGAAAAAAAAACACTCTTCCTCTTTAGTCCGCGTTTTCTATCCCATGATTTTTTACACGTTTAAAGATAGAGGAATATGGAATCTGTATAGAGAAACTCAACTTAAGCATGTGCAAAACACGACTCTGAATACAAGTAACTTTCCTAATGTAAATATCGGTATAACTTTTTGGACTCTTGGAGCGATGCACCTATATTTTTCTTGTATATAACACAGCAATAAAAAAATATGTACAGCATTTTGAGGCAAATTAAGTCTTGAATGCTTGGACGGTGTCTACCGTCATCTGATTGGCTAAACACAGTGTGAGAGACGGACTTGTGTATGTGACGTTCAGCTCTTTTGTCCTGGTTAAAAGTGGACATGTTCTGTTACACTTTTGATTTAAGGACGTACAGAGAACCATCTCGAGGAGGTCTAGAAGACCCTGGTGCACCATTTGATCTAGAAAGGGTGTGTTTGCAGTGTTTCAGTGTGTGTACTCACAGCTTTCTAGTTGCATCTTGCAAAGTTGTGTGTCCATGGGGAAAAGGGTGAGATCCAGAGGACATGATAGAGTCACTGACAACCTGCAAACACACACACACACACGTATACTATGTATATATATGTATATGTTTGTGTGTGTATATATATATATGTATGTGTGTGTGTGTGTGTGTGTGTATGCATATATATATGCAGGCTGATTTATATATATATATACACATATATATGACTTAATTTAGAACAGATAGTCTATTTGATGATATAGACAGTGTGTGTGTGTGTGTGTGTGTGTGAAAAAGAGGTTTTGAGCAGAAACACACAATGCAAGGTTCATTAGGCCTGGCTGCCTGAAGAGCTGCATTGGCGGATGAGGAAAAAACACAGAGAGAGAGAGAGAAAGAGAGAGGGGGTGTCTGGCCTACAGCTATCACACACATGACAAGCACAAACCCAGAATTTTCTTCTTCTTCATCTGCTACACCATTCAGCTCGCGCTATAGCGCAGAGCATAAAACCTCACACCGAGTGCAACGAAACAAGGCATGCTTCTCTCAAAACACCGTGAGAGCTGAGAGAGAGCGAGTTAACAGCGATGCTCGTTCAAGAATTCATTCAAAGCGCCACAGCTTTATCGTGTGTTAATGTTAATGTGCGACGATTGCGCTGATAAGAAAAAGAAGCTTGTCTTGGGTTTAAGCAATTAGCGCATAATTGATAAACCCAAGCCTAGTGCACACTGATACATAACCAATACGATCATGTGTGGGCTTTCGATTTATATTTAATCACATTATATAATACAGTACACCAAATACTCGTGTTTGAGTAGTAATCACAGTAGAGCTGGTTTTGTTGTTACTTTACAAGCTGCTTTTTAAGGTGAGAATAATCTTGATAATAAGGCGTCTGATTCATGAAACTGTCATACGACATCAAAAACAATTTTGTGCAACTGATGAATCAGCTTCAGCTACTTTTAAACACTAATCCTTTATTTACATATTTACATGACCCATGCATAAGCCACGCCCCAATTTATCCTCATTATACATCTAATTTACATCAAACACACCCTAATTTATGCAGGTTCTGCAATCATGAGCCAATAGAAAGAAAGCCTCCGGCGGACTGCAGACATCCGAGGAAAGAAGTGAATCACTAACAATTAAAAGCCGGCGTTACCGCATGCTAATGAGCACGTCCCCGTTGCGGAAGATGAACAGCAGGATGTTCTCCTGTGTCACGTCGTGGAAGTTGGCGTTCTTCTCGTTGGCGAAGAACAGATCAGGCTTCCACAGGCACTGGAACATTTTGGGGTCCACCGTCAGCGCGTCTGACTTGAAGTCTGTCGGCAGGCGCAACCTCGGGTCGTTCCAGCGCTGCCGCAGGAAAATGTTCACGCGGTAATCCTGGATAAACGAGACACCGATAAAGAAGGAAGAGAAAGAAGCATTAGATGGGTGGATGAATGGATGGGTAGAAGGATGAATGAATAAAAAGGATGGTTGAAAAAATGAAGAGGTGGATGAATGAATAAAAAGGATGGTTGGGAAGAAGAATGAATGAATGGATGGATGGATAGATAAGTAAATGGACAAATAAATAAAAGGATGGATAAATAGATGGTTGGAAAAACAAACAGATAAACAAATGAATGAATGAAGAGATAGATACATGAATGAATGAATGAATGAATGAATGAATGAATGAATGAAAAGTTCAGTGGATGGATGTAAGAAGAGATAGATAGATAGATAGATAGATAGATAGATAGATAGATAGATAGATAGATGAATGAATACATGGATGAAGGATGGATGGATGGATGGAATGATGGATAAAAAATGGATGGCTAGATAGCTAAATGAATGGCTGGATGACTGAATGAATTAATGAATGGATAAATGGATATACTTAATTTTTAAAAAAAGGCACAACATAATAGTTTGAAATGGTCGTGTTTACCATTGTGGTCTCTTGAATTGAGCCAAAGCTGTTGATGAAAATGTTCACCTTATCCTCCACTGGAATGCCTGCACACACACACACACACACACACACACACACACACACAAAGACACACACAAACACACTTTGAAATTATAGAATTCATACAAATACACACCACCTTTCATGTGTGAATGAAGCCTAACTTTGGGTTAGGTGTAATTGCGTGTGTGTGTGTGTGTGTGTGTGTGTGTGTGTAATAGAAATTGATTGCAGAAAACCAACAGCAGATTGAATATTACAGCTCAATCTTGTCCTCACACATAGTTGACCTTTATAAAGAATATTCTCGTGAAGGCATGACTGTGAGAGTGAAAACGAGGCCCGCTGCTCCTCGACGCTCCTGTACGACTCCACCGGCTGTTTTGTGACACTCGAGAGCTTCCAATTATCCTGCGCAGTGTGAGCTTGGCTCTGTCCTAAACCCAAATTACAGCTCTAATGAGCTCATCCATAACTGTATTTTGGACTTGTCAGATCTGCGTATACAGAGAGCCTGGATTTACTTTCGACACACTCTGTATTTTCTGGAAATTTAAATATTATTGCGCTGATCTCACACTGAGGTGGTACAGCATATGAATTGATCATTATAATAAAACATTCCAATTACGCCTTATGGGCTCTGTGTAGAATTAAAGATAATGAGTTGCTGTTCTAGTCTAAATACAAAGCAGGTATTATGTTGATGAATGGCGGTACCTTTGAAGTTAGGGCGGATTCGGGAGTCATAAGTCACTAGCAGACGGTTGAGGATGTTACTGGTTGAATTGGCAGGCACTCGATCGAGGTCCTCGGCTGACAATTGACTGTAATCAACAAACAAAAATCACCCAGACAGTTACACTCTACACACGTACACTCCACGAACTTAATGAAAAAACACTGACGCTATACGAAAATCTTTAGTAGAGTCCTCTATAAGCATAGAGTGCAGCAATAGTGTTGCTAATAAAGGTATTAGCTAGCTAGTTAACTAACTAAATTTCTTAGTAGCACCACTACTTTTTAAACTAGCTTAAAACTAGCCTTTCTTTTGTATTAGCTTACTTAGTTCTTTAGCTACTTTTCTTCGTTAACTATTTTATCAATCAATTAGTGGAGTAGCAGCGAGAAAATGCAATATTTTGTTATATTGGTTGTATATGTTGATTTGTTTAGGGTTTACATCATTTGCTTTTGTTTATGTTTCCATATGCTTGTGTTTCTGCTCTTATCCTGGCCCCACCCCCATCACGTCACTGGTTTGCTACCTGATTGTGTGCACCTGTTCTGTGTTGATTTGTTTGTCTATTTACACCCTGTTGTGCTATAATATCTTTACCAAGTCTTATTGTGTATTTTCATAACTTTAACTCCCAGCCTTGGTTACTTGTTTCCTCGCATGTTTTCTCTGACCCCTGCCATGACAATGATTTCTGGATTCACTCTAATAAAGGAAACACTAACTTTACACACTTACATCCTACGTGTTACTTTAGTGTACACGTTATATACTGTATTTTTATTCCATCGAGTTATACAGCAATTCTTGCCTTTTGGTTGGAAACAAGATACGAGAAAGAGGTCACTGTCTACTAAGTGTTGTGCAGCTCCTATTTGTTATAATCAGCTATTTGTTATAAGTAGAAGAGTGACTGAATTATGGTAGTTACTTTTTTCCACATAGCTTGCAGTGTAGATGGCTAGCTTTGTAATAATATTAAGTATTATTTTGTTCAACTACATTAAAAGGCTTGTCAGTGTTTTTGTTACACCACAGAAAATGCAGAAAAACACACTGTGGCTTTCCACACACTGCACCTTCCTCATACCAAGAGGTTTTGTATTATCACATTGCCTTTCGGCAGAACACGTTCGCATTATCAGCCTCCATTACGATTTCCCATTCTCAGCCTAATGTGGCTATTTGTCTCACTGCAGGATCCTTCCTGCTTTGCCTACGGAATATACCACTCCTTTTACAAAGATGATAAATTTCCACAACCATTTATTCCTTTATTACGTTCTGGTTATGCACCACTATATTATTATATGTCACAGTTTAAGCAGTTAATTTTTTCATGTTTTGTTTTGAGTTACTGCCATAGTTTTGTTTATATAGTCAAGTGCTCTTTGTTTTCATTCAGTCCTGGTCACCGCCCCGTCCTCCCATTGGTTGTTTGCTCTACTGTGTTCACCTGCTTTGTGTTTATCTCTAATTAGTGTGTATTTAAGCCATGGTGTTTCACTGTCTCTTTGCGAAGTCTAGTCAATGTTTTCGTTCCTTTCTAAGCCTTTGCTTGCAATATTTCCTGCTTCCCACGTTTTTAGTTACTTCCTGATTTAGTTACTTGCCCGTCTTTTTCGTCATCTATTATGTATTACTCTGGTTTGATGTTATTTTGACCCGTGCCATGGACTTTGACAACGTTTACCAGATTTATATCTAAAAAAACACACTGATTTTACACGCTTGCACCTGCTTCAACTCAGCACACGTTAGATCATAACGGTTTTCATAATTTTTTTCTGCAGTCAGTAAATTTATTGAGACTATTAAGTGAAAACCACAGCAGCAGCTGGGACATTCACTAACCACTGTGCCTGCTATTATACAACATATTGTATTTATAATGTATACTTACTTTCTATTTTTTCTATATTTTATTTTTAATTTGTATTCTATTTTTCATCATGTATACAAATATATTCTATTCTATGTCTGCCATCAGTGTATTCCCTCCATACTTTCTGCATTGATCAGACTATCAGCTCAGTGACCTCATGCCAACTAGTTTAGCAGTTGTGCTGTCCTCCCACCTCTCCTGTCCACGTTTGATTAATGAACCCCTGTTCTGTCTTCCAAAATAAATTACCATATTTTCTGGACTATAAGAGAGTAGTTATCTGCTTTTAAATCTATCCACTCAAACCCCTGTTTAGACTTTTCCAACATTTTCTTGGTCTCCTTTTATCACACCACGACTCCCAATCCAGGATGTTTAATCGTTTGGTCTTTAACAATATTATAGTCCAAGTTAAGCTAGTATTCATCATTGGAATACCTGTGCTGTTACCGGAAAAGAGTAACTCAGCTTCACATCAAGGCACATCACACAACCACATTGTTGATTATTTTCCTTTAACAGCATGCCCCTAAGTGTTTTATTCCCTATATATTGTATGTGTTGGCTCTACATGGCACACAATAAAACCCCAGTTGAAATCACAAAAAAATGATGCTGTAGTTGTAGTAGAAGCTTTTCTGCTTCCCTAAAGAACCATTCTGTTGTTGCCACAAGCTCATTATACATAATAGTAACATTTTTCTTGGACTTTTGTTTATTTCTCTAACCAAAATGGTTGAAGATCCATCAATCCAAAGGTTCTTTAGTAAAAACATCACTAAAGAACCTTTTCTGGCACCTTTATTTTTAACAGTGGAGTGTGCTTTTATAGCCTGTTAGTGTCATATTAGGATAATAAATACACCCTCACTAAAAAAGAAAATCCATAGCAATGCTGAAACATGGTAATTCAATTTATATGTATCTATTGTTTATTTAATAAATGCCACTCTAATGATCCTAATTTTCAGATAATGTCAAATTTGATCATTATCAAATCTTCTGTGCTCATTATTAACAGCATTGCACCTCCAAAGTAGTGCTGGAGTAGCAAAATGTCTGTAAAAACTCTATAAAATATTGCAAATAGGCTTATGCAAAAAATTACACTATCTCTCCAAGTAAACTAATCCAACCCAAATAAGCTGGAATTTAGTCAGGTGATGTCCTAAATGAGGAAATGATGTACACCAACGGAAAAGAAGACAATTTAGTAGGTGTGAGGAAATGAATCAAGCATGAGATCGATTTTTTTAAAAGAAAAAACATTAATTGGTTAATAAATGGGGGTCATTATGGCATGTTAGTAAGGGAAGCTTAAGTAAGTTATCAGGCAAACAATGCTCAGAGACTCAGATAAGAACAAAACTTTAAAAATTGTCATACATATATATAAACTGCAAATCCTATTGCTTGTAGTTTGTAGTGAAAATCCACTGATCCTGATCTGAAAATAGAAAATAAATTTAGAACCGCACAGTGCAGGAGGTCATCCTCTTCAACAGAGCAGCAATTCTCTGTGACTGACACAATTGCTCAATCCAGTCCTGATATATTAGTGCATGAACTTCTGAGCAAACGCGACAGGCTTGTGTGTGTGTGTGTGTGTGTGTGTGTGTATTCTGTTTCGTAGTTCCATACAGATAAGAAATGATGAAAAAACTTTTCTGTCAAAACAAAAGCATGGGGGGGGGGGGGGGTTGCTTGTCCATACAGCAAGATGATGTCACCATGATGTCACATTATTCTGTTTTGAAAAAAAGAGTATTACTGAAAAAGACTGAAAATGGAATTACTGTTTTGTGTCTGTGTGTGTGTGTGTGTGAGAGAGAGCGAAAGATAGAGAGAAACACAGAGAGAGAGACTCACGAAGGACAGACGACTGTTTTTTTGCCTTTCTTGCCTTTCTTGGGTTTGCCTCCTTCTTTTGCGGCGCCCTCAGCGGAAAACTGAACCAGAAGCAGCAGCAAGAACAACGACCTCAAATCCATGACTGCACACCTGCATCTCACACACACACACACACACACAGCAATGTTCACCTGTTATCCTACAGACGTTTATTGATCTCAAGTCTGACAGCATCTTCACATCAACTCCACATCCCTGCTGAAATAACACCTACAGCGTTAAGTTATTCAACAGTGTTGAGTTAGCCCTTTGTAGTGATTAGACTAGGCTACTCATTAATCAAGAAGCTTGTCATGTTTTTAATTATTAGCCACAATTAGCTCACAGGGATACACACACACACACACAGTCTGTGTTGAGTGTTGAGAAGACAGTGTCGAATTCATTCATCCCTGCAAATGTTAATGCAGCAGGGTTAAAGTAAAGACTAGTGAACACCACAAGAGATCATTCAACTGATTAACACAATTAAAGGACAGTTCAATGCTATGAACACCAGTTAAATGTGAACTAAATTCAACACTACAAGAGTTACTACAGTTATAAATATTAATTCATCTCTGTAATAATAGAAGAGCTGACTCAACACTGCACGAGTTGTTAAAACCTGTAAGAGTTCACTGAATAGCTGCAGT
>JAKKZJ010000028.1:11563825-11580149 GCA_033441845.1 Pangasius mekongensis
CTCTGTAATAATAGAAGAGCTGACTCAACACTGCACGAGTTGTTAAAACCTGTAAGAGTTCACTGAATAGCTGCAGTGCTGACGGCGTTAATTCAACACCGGGGGTTAATTTAGACATATACAGATAATTCTATGCTATGATGTTAATTCATCATTGTAAGTGCAATGCAGGAGTTAACTTAACACTGCATGAGGCATTGAACCACATATGAGCTCGTTCAATACTAATAATTAAAGTTATTCAACACTGTGGTAGTTCAAATCAAACACAAAGTGTTAATTATAGCCTGTAAGAGATAACTGAATGCTGCAAGAATAGAATCAATGCTGTGGAATTTCATTCAATACCAGTGTAAGTGCTAATGAAAGAACTGAAAACGTATGAGTTAATTTAACACCAGGTGTTAACTCATTCAACAGTGAAACTGATAACTCAACACTATACACATAAGTAATAGTGTATTTAGCACTGTAGAAGTTAACTCCATGCTGTACATGTTAGTTTAATACTGAATTAATTTAACACCGGGGTGTTAATGCAACACTATGTGTTAGTTGAACACTGACGGTGTTAATTGAATGCAAGAGATAATTTAACACTGCAGGTGCCAAACTCAACAGTGTGGATGCTAATTCAAAAACGGAAGAGTTTAACTCCACACTGGAATTGCAAATAAACCCCATGCGGGTTCAATACTGCTGACAGTCAACACTGTAAGTGTTAATTTAATACTATCAAAGCTTATTCGACACTGTCACTGTTTTAACCCTGTAAGAGTTCATTCAACACAGAATAACTTAATGAACCCTCCAGTTCATTCAAAAATGTTGACACTAATTCAACAATGGCAGGGTTAATTCAACAGTGGATGTTAATTCAAGAATTTATTCAATACTGTAAGGGTTAATTTAACCGTTATAAGACTTCATTTAACACTGTGAGGTGTAATTCAACACTAGATATTAATTCATACATTCAAGAATTTGTTCAATACTGTAAGGGTTAATTTAACTGTTATAAGAGTTCATTTAACACTGTAAGAGTTAATACAACACAGAATAATGTAATTAACCCTCCAGTTCATTCCACAATGTTGGCACTAATTCAACACTGGCAGGGTTAATTCAACAGTGGATGTTAATTCATACATTCAAGAATTTATTCAATACTGTAAGGGTTAATTTAACTGTTATAACAGTTCATTTAACACTGTGAGGGGTAAATGACAAAACTCTAAATGGTAATTCAACAGTAGATGTTAATTCAGAATTTAATCAGTACTGTAAGAGTTAATTCTTAATATTAATTGACTAGTGCACTGGATATATTGTTAATGTTATACTGAATAAGTTGATTTTCAGTATAGTTTAACTGAACACTGCAGACTGTTTGGTGTTCTAATGCAACACTCAAAGGCTAAATTCAACGCTAGATGTTAATTCAGATTCATGTAAAGGTAAGAATTTACTCAGTACTGTGTTAATTCTTCTGTGAATAAGTTATCTGAGAGAATAAGCTCATTCAACACTGTAAGAGTCTACAATAGAAGCTATATGACACTCCAGGTGTTGATTAAATACTGGACTTTGTGCTGTGGAAGCAGAGACTTGGCCAGGAGCCCAACACTTCTCAGAGATGGTCATTTAACACCAAGTTGAGTTCTGACAAAGTGTAAAAAAGGACCAAATTACAAACACAAGCTGCTAAGTTCAATTGTCCACCAACTATTTTACGTGTTTTTAAAACCAGCACCAGAAGTTTTAACGAGGCCGGTGTGTGTGTGTGTGTGTGTGTGTGTGAAGGTACTAATGAAATGAGGTGTTTATTAGGATTAAAAGGTCACACCGTACACAGGAGGAGTGTAAAAGCAGTATGAAGTAGCCATTAGCTTCAGCTCTGCAGTGTGAGGCTCTGAGGAGAGCTCGAGCCAGAGACACACAGCGTGAACGTTTTCTGGCGCGTGCAGAGGTTGCGGGTTTTTTTTTTTTTTTTTTTTTTACAGAGCGCCAATCAAACTCACGCGCACAATCCATCCGTTCAAATAAATAAATAAATAAATAAATAACCCGGATTGAGTTAAGTTTGACTTGGGGAAGTTGCAGTGTCATGCGCATTAAACACCCGCACTACTCTAACCGGGACTTGCCCTTGACAGTGCAACCGAAAAAGCCTCACAGGCTGCACAACCGCAGAGTACTAATTAATAGGTGGAAATAGGTCGCGTGCGCACGTCAGGAATGCATACCAAACACTGGGAAATACACACACGGCTTACTGTTTATTAGTGTGCGGTGTAGTGTGGTGTATGCGGTTTGGGACGGAGCTCCGGTCTTACCTCATGTAGTCCCGGTCAAGAAATATATACCATATGTGTATATATAAATCCTTGCTCGCTCACGCGCGCGCGTCCGGTTATAACACGCTGTCGCTGTTATAGAACATCTCTGCCCCGTCTCAGTGTGTGTGTGTCTGAGAGAGAGAGTGAGAGAGAGACGCGCACACACACACACACACACACACGCATGCACGAACAGAGAGAGGAGACAGGAACGGGACGTATGGGATTCCGCGTGCACAGCACGCAGCAGTGCCGCGCGCGCACTTCGATATATACAACGTCCCGGCCGGCGCGAGCGAGCGCCATTTTTTTCCCGCGAAAAAAAAATGTACTGAAGAAAAAAAATGGAGCCGATGAACGCAAAGTAGCGACTGTAAGTGACAACACAAAATAAAGTACTGACTCACTGAGCACATTTAAAAGTTTTTCAGTAACAAATGATGGAGGTGTTGTCCTGAGAGAGTCCTCAGTCTCCTCAGGGAAGTGTATATGAGAGCACGTGGAGAGGTAAGTTTATGGTCTCTGTGAGGACAAAATGTTCCCATAATGAGAGGAATCTGAGATTTGTGAGGGCACTTTAAAGACAAATTGAGCTCGGAACTGACTGTGAGGATGAAATGAATATTAAGCAATCTGCAAGATGCTCACAGGGTTGAGCACTAACCTACGTTTATGTCACCTTCATTCCCGGGTGCACTTAGCAGCTAAAATACACAGGGAATTTGCATCTTCCACCAGTAGCAGTATTTCGTCTGCCTCCACCTCCTCTGTGATGTTGTGGGAATCAAGCAAGCAGTCTAGTCAAGTAGGTTTTAGCGCCATTCCCAGAAGTGATTCTAGGGACCCTGGGGACCTAGCATTGTACTTTACACATCGGAGGTTTTGGGGAGTTCTACACTTTGAGATTTGATATGTCCATGGAGTTAGCGTCAGCCTTCAGGCCTCAAAACTCAATCTTCAGACCTCAAAACTCAGGGTCCCAAGCAATCACCTGCCTTGACTGTCTTGTAGCTATGCCTCTGGTCATTCCACAAAATGTGGTTTCTTCAGGACCATGGTCCTGCAACCCACAATACAGCAGCACGGTATTACATAAGGTGCAACTACACAGCAGTGTGAGAGGAGTGCAAAAATATAGCCTCCAATAAATACACAGGGCGATGCGTGCTAACTAGACAGAACAACAGAACAGTATTTGATAGAAGAAACCAGCTCAAACAATTGTCTGTAAACTGCAGCAGAATGGAGGAAAAAGATTGGTAGTAAAAAGTGTCCTAGCGTAACAGCATTGTCTCTCAGGAGTAATAAAGTCCATGAGGTAATGCTGTAATTTTAAAGTGCAGGTCTGCAGTTAAGGTTGTTCTAGGGTAGGTCTTGATTTGTCCAGGTGGATGCTGAGTAGTCCGACTGCCTCAGGGAAGAACATGTTGCAGAGTCTTGTGGTGGTGGCATGGATGCTCTGGTACTTTCCACCTGATGGCAGGAGGGGGAAGAGTCTGTGAAAGTGGTGGGATGGGTCATCTACAATGCTGGTGGCCTTGTGGATGCAGTGCTTGTGGTTGGTCAGTGGTGGGTAGAAAGACCCAGGGGAGCTTCTCAATTGTTCTCACGATCCGCTGTAGCAGTTCTCATATCAGACAGCAGGAGGGTGGAGAGTCCAGGAGAGAGGTGGGAGGGGTCATCTAGACTGGTTGTGGTAGGTTAGTGGTGGGTAGAAAGACCTAGATGAGCTTCTCAATTGTTCTCACGATCTGCCTTAGCAGTTCCCATATCAGACTGCAAAACAGCAGGACAGTCAGGACACTCTCTGTTGTCCTCCTGTAGAAGGTGATGAGGATGGAACAGGACAGTATGGTCTCCCCATTCTCCACAGGACGTGAAGGCGCTGTTGGACTTTCTTGGCTAGGCAGGTGGTGTTAAGGTGCCAGGCGATGTCCTCTGTGATGTTCACTCCATGTTTTGACTCCCTCCACAGTTGCATCATTGATGTGCTGTGAAGAGTGAGCGCCACCGGTCCCCCTGAAGTCAACAATCATCTTTCATTTTATCAATATTGAGAGATAGATTGTTGTCTCTGCACCATTGCGAGCTGCTCCACCTCCTCCCTGTATGCTGACTCATCATTGACTCACTACTGTAATGTCATAAGCAAACTTCATTGTTGTGACTTCCAGTACTTCACAACTGCCTGCAGGCTAGCCTCTAGATCCGACTCCACAAAATATGCTGTTTTACTCAGGAATATGTCACACTGTGGAATAAAAATGTATTCAAATTTTCATTTAACATTGTCTTAAAGACTTTAAGAATACAATGGCATAAAGTCGAGGGATTGTGGTGGGGCAATAAAATGTCTCCAGATCACACTTTCAGACACCTTTGCAACAGGATGTACCCATTTCTTAGCTGCTGACACTATACCTTGAGCTTGACTACTACTTAGCTAGCTAGCATAGTCTTATAATTTAAATGGAACTGCCCTATGACTTCCGTGTATCACGGATTCCCGTTCTCAAAGCGCTAATGAGCGCTGATCTCATGTTTTATTTTGAGGTTATGTCATGTGCTTTGTCTGGCCATATGCTTTTGTTATGCTTTTAGTCTTCAGCCCTTGTCCTGCCATTGGAATGTTTCTTGATTGTGTCCAGGTGTTCTGTGTTTAGTCCTTGCTTAGTTTGTCTTTATACATCTTGTTGTGTTGCGAAGTCTTGCCAATTGTATTCGTGCATTTCTAAGCCTTGTTTCATAGTTCCAGGTCTAGTATTTTGACCCTCACTGGTTTTCTTGTGTTTTGAAAGATGGATTATCCTTAAAATAATATAAACAGCCCAAAATTTCCTGTTCGTTATTGAAGTTAATCCCTATTGTGTCTATGGCACTCACAAGAACTTTAACATTTTTCAGAAAAGCTGTTTACTCAAAAACCACCTAGAATAGAAGTATAAGGACAGTTGTTAAATTTGATCAATAAACAATTTATCAATAAACACATATCTTTGTAAAACTATTTAATAAATCCTTCAAAATATGGTGGACTATTTCTGTAATATTGGGTTTTGGGTTGTAGCGTCCATGAAAATAGCCCACTAAAGAAAGTGAGCATGAGGGGGAGGAAATGATAGATGGCACTTCAATAGCAGCGCGTGTGTGAGGGAGGTAGAATAGTCCCTCTCATCCACTCCACACACACACACACACACACACACACACAAATGAATGAATGGGCACTGAGTGTATGGAGCTATACAGGTTTGACTGTGCAAGAAATATGTATATTGATGTGTGTGTGTGTGTGTGTGTGCATGTGATAAAGAGCTAGAATGCGGTGGTGTGAATGTGTGAGAGTGTGGATTTGTGTAAGCGGAAAGGACATCAGAGCTCAGAGCATGGCTTTATGCCAGCCCACTGCAGAGGACGAACACACACACACACACACACACACACACACACACACAGAGTCTTTACTCGTTATTAACTTACTTCAACTACTTTCACTGCCACACTCTATGTAATGAACCTAATGAATCTTCTTAGTGACTACTATAAAAACACACACACTTTGCTACTACTATGTAGCTCAACAGACTTTCTTCCTCATATGTGAGTCATAGTACCTACCACACACACACACACACACACACACACGCACGCACGCACACACACGCACGCACGCACACACACCATCTGTCAAAGAATAATCTGCACACAGCTCTCATTCTGCTCAGTCAAATCTGATACCTCTGGCTACAGAACTCTGCTTCCTGATTGGATGTCACAGATATGTCCAAAGAAAGTGTTTATGATCACAGAAATGAACGATTTGATTAAATAGCACATAACCTTGCAACTCATAATTATATTAATTATTAAATTATTAGTAATAATTATATTTAATAATTAAATTCATTCATTTATATTAAAAGAAACATAATTATATATTTCAGAGACTCGGGGACGTGAGGCAATATGGCTGCTGTACGGGTATCTAGCTAGCTGCTTAACTTAGCTAATCATTCTTTAAGCAACACTACAGAATATTTTATTTGCAACTTGTAATGCAATGAAATTGGAATGTCCTGTCTGTGCTGTAAAATGAACATTATTTATAGATGTTTTATAAACATATTTACAAAAAAAAATGCCGATTTATTGATAATTCCATGGTGTACTGTGTTTTCTGCTATGGAATGAGAAATGTGCCACTACAACTTGAATTTAAATTGACAAATCTGAATTTTTATGCCTTTATTTGAATTTGTAAGTGACGTTTTGTAGTTGAATTAGATCAAATTGAGATTGTACACATTGCTTGAATTTGGTTTCAAAATGTTCAATTTCAAATTTCAAGGTTTTTCAAGATTACTATGTACGAAACTGAATTTGAAACCTTGTACACAAATTCAAGCCATGGAATACGATTTGAATTTGATCTAATTCAACTACAAAAATGCACTTACAGATTCAAACAAAGGCATAAAAATTAAAATGTAATTTTTTTTTAATTCAAAATGTAGTGCACAGTTCTCATTTAATATCATTATAATACCTTATTTGTTGCGAAGTATTTAATATGAATGAAAACGCATTGGTTAATGCTTTTATTAGCTAATGTTAGCTAATGTATCTATTGTTTAGCATTACTCGAACAATTGTTAGCTACGTTTTTTTTTTTTTTTCCATTGCCAACATTAGCCAGCTATGTTAGCTTGCGGGTTAGTTTGCGTCATCAGGTATATAATTTTGGCAGCTATAATTTCATAAGTCCCAGAGACTATAGAAGCAACATCATATTAGGGCAATTGCATTAATATAAACCTGTAATTTGAATTAAAGCTGCACTATTGTTAGAGCTGCTGTTATAGAAAATTAACCAACACCTCCTGACCAATCAGAATTAAGATTTCAGCAGCACTGAAAAAGCACAGGCATGGCTATTGTAATCTGCAATCTATTTAATTTATCCCAGTTTTAATGCTTTTATTGAGCATGGATAATGATTTTATTAGTCAATCGAGCATTTAATGATCATGAATAGCAGTGCGCACCACTGAGTCTGCAAATCTACACAGAGGAGGTGAATTGCACATCTGCAAATCTCTGCAACATCATTCACAATATTACAGTCAGTCAGCAAATTGATCTAATATTTCTTATTATGAGATTATTATAAATAAAATATAAGATTATTCAGCCTGTTTTTAGATGCTTTAATAATTTCAAGCTTTCAGTTTACTTTTTTGAAACTTTTTAGAAATAAATTAGAAAAACAAATCTGACTATATATATATATATATATATATATATATACTTTCAGCAACACAGAACTTCTTCATACTCATATGCATATGCAGATAATTACTTATTTTTACTAAAGAATCTCACTTTTTTTTGCTATTCTGTAATACACTGTGGTTATATTTACTACTTCATTTATTACTATATTGTCTTTTATTCCCTCATTGTTGTGATATATCTGTTTGAGCAACCTCTGGCACAAGAATGTCCCTCGGAATGAATAAAGTTCTATCTTATCTTATCTTAAATGCCAATCAACCGTAAATGACCTTCATGACGCTGTTGATCTACATTTAGCGACGCCCACAAAACTCCATAAAAGGCAAAGCTCACAGAGAGCTGAACACCACTACACTTGGAAAGAGTCGCAGTAATTCATCAACACTTATATGATCTGAAGCCGATCAATCGAGGTTCACATTACTGAGTACTCAGGAACTCAAATAAACGATTTACAAATACATTTCTTCATTTCTTCATGATTTTTTTATCCCTAACAAAACCCATAGAAGTCCAAGGCCATAAAATATGAACCTGTACAGAAGACACACTTTCAGTCTGAGAACGTATTTCTCACGCAGGTACAAGACGGATTCATGTAATTACATTCCACGCTCTTATCTGTGTACACTCGGGAGCAGCCTGAAAATGTCAAACAGATACATTTATCAATGATTATATTTATGAAAACCAGTTTCCTTTGCGCTAAAATCAGTATCAGTGACGTAAGTGTGAGCATACCTTAACAAATATCCTTAATATTTCAGATGTAAGAGGAGAAATGAGAAATAACATTGAAGATACAGGGTACAAAGTATAAAAATAACAGGTGTGTCTTGTGTTCAGCTTTCAGCCTGTTTGGAAATTGTGTTTAAGGATGATTGGCGCATGTAATAACGTATGTTTAACCATGTTATTACACAACATAGACAAAATTGTGTCTTTCAGTAGTGAAGTCTAGTCTGTAGTAAATGACATGGTGTCACTATCTTTAAGTGTTATGTGCTGTTTTATTTACAAAACCGAATTAAAATTGTGTCTAGCTAGTCTATAAAGCTGCCTTAGTTAGCAAACTTAGATTTGTTATCGCAGGCAGTTGTACAATATTTCTTTGGTCATGAGACAACCAAAGTTCAGAAATGTATTAAAAATTTATACAAGTGTGAGTGCTGCTATATCGCTACCCATAAGAGGATGCCATAGGATTATGCGAAACTCATGGGACAGCGACGTACAGTATACATTAGTAGCAATGGTGAACTGTTTCTGTTTATCAACTGTGTTATCTCTGTTATTAAAGACAAGAAGGGACCACTAAAAGGACATATTTACATTCAGGCAAACAGAAATAAAGTTGAAGAATGAGTTCAGCAACAAAAAAAATACACATAATTCTCTATTTATTACAAATGTTGTCAATCAACCAAATCATGTTTGGGGCATGTACACGTTTGCAGTGAAGCCACAAGGCTAATATAGCTAACGTGTAATGGAACCTGAAGGTCCATAGGGCTGAAGTCAAGCTCAAGACCAGGACTAGCTGAGTCTTGGGTCTTAAGCGGGTGGAGACCAAGTCAGGGTCGAGTCCAAGAAACTGAGATAGAGTCTTTCATTTTGCAAATGGAGCCACATGGCTGATCTAGCTAACAAGTAATGGAACCATATAAGAGGGCTGTAGTCCAGACTGCCATTGTCTACACGTCCAAGACCAGGACCGGCTGAGATTGATTGCAGACCGAATCTTGAGTCTTAAAGGAGTGGAGACAAAATCTTTCATTTTGCAAATGGAGCCACATGGCTAATGTAGCTATTAAGCAGTGGAACCATGTAAGAGGGCTGTAGTCAAGACTGCCATTGTCTACAAGTCCTAGACCAGGACTAGCTGAGATCGAGTGAAGACCGAGTCTTGAGTCTTAAGAGGGTGAAGGCCAAGTCAAGGTCGAATCTAAGCAACCGAGATGGAGTGAAGACCAAGTCTTTCATCTTGCACTGGAGCCACATGGCTGATGTAGCTAACAAGTAATGGAACCGTAAACCGAGTTTTAAGGGGGTGGAGGCCAAGTCAAGAGCAAAAGATTCATTCTACCTACATTCATGCATTGCATCAACGGTTAGGCTGTTTTTAAGAAGAAGAAATTACTTCTTGTAGAACTTTGTGCGTGCGAAAAGAAAGGACAACACGAGTATTATTTTTACCATTTTGACCATATTTAGCGAGACCAACCCCCAAGACCAAGACAAGTCCGTCAAAACAGAAAAAGGCTCAAGACCAGACTCGAGTCTTATAGCTTCCAGTTTAGTCTCGTGCGATCTACCTGCTAAAACAAGGATTACAGAACTAAAAACATCCTTCTTTTCGAAGCTGAATCACTTTCTTCCTCAGCACAGTTCGGTGTCACCCAAGACCAGCGTCAGGATCATCTAGGTGGCGTGGCCTAGAGTGTGAACGGCGAATTGAACTGTACGCCAGAAATATATGTGTTTGTACAACAAACACATCTTTGCTGATTGACTACATTCGGATTAATAGGGTGGAAACTATGGACATTTCATTTCAGGTTCGGAAGATTTCAATTACAAATGTCATATTTGTAAAGCGAGCAGTGAAATAAACGAGCACTCCGATAATTAGTTCTCAAAAATCACGTTTCTGTTTATTCTGAGATAAATATGAGCTCAGCAAACTCTAAGACAAATCAATATCACAACTGTACAAAATGGCTCTCATAAAAAAAAACATTTTCTTCTTGCTGCTGATTGTCAAACTCTATTTTGCTTTTCAATCGATATGGAAAATGGCAGAACACACACACACACACACACACACACACACACACACACACACACACACCACAAAATTGGTTTTTTGACTCTTCCAAAGGCAAACCAGAGCAAGATTTTCTGCCATAACTATAGATATGCAAGATTGTGTGTGTGTGACTGTATTTATCTGTGTGTGTACATGTGTCTGTGTGTATTGCTTTAAAAAAAAAAAAAAAAAAAAAGGCAAAAGGATAGTAAGACGTGCGTGCGTGCGTGCGTGCGTGCGTGCGTGCGTGCGTGCGTGCGTGCGTGCGTGTGTGTGTGTGTGTCAGGGCTCGTTCTGATCCTGCTGCAGATATTTGGAGCAGTCGGAGATCTTCTTCAGTTGACTTGCGCTCACACTCTCAGAACACATGGGACACGCTGATTCGGTCTCTAACAGCCTGTAGCATGCACACGCGCGCACACACACACACACACACACACACACACACACACACACACACACTCAGGTCAAAATGTCCCTGCAAACCATCTTAATGGAACATCTTAAATACAGGCAGATTTATCTAATATAACAGGAAATGAAACACTTGGAGTTGTGCTGTAATCGTTACCACCCCGAAGTGTTTTATTCCTCTCATACCACAGCAAGTTACCAACGATTACAGTTTATCATTTATTCAAGAAACATCATACTTTTTTTTATCCATTTATAGTTACATTTTAATGTCAGTGTAGGACCACATACACTGAAAGTAGCTTAAAATCACAGAGCTGTGAAAACCTTATATTTGTGTCACATTAATGTGACTGTAGCTTAAAAGACAGCGCTCGTATTTGTGGTTCGAGGAATTTACTGCACATTTACACTTTATGTACACTGTAGATCATTTGCATACAATATTTAGAGCCGTTGATTGGACAGGGATTGGACGTACTGTGTAAACTGAGAGTAGAGAGCAGGAAAGTTGCAGTGTGGACACACACACCAGTCCTCCTTCACCATGTGGCAACCCTGAGAGAGTAGACAGAACAATTATACCAGAGAGATAAACACGTCTGTGTGTGTGTGTGTGTGAGAAAGATAACCAAGGACCACTCATCCATCTGACCTGAACTGCCCCTGCCCCATGTTTACACAGTAAATTTTTACTCCCGCTACATTTCTGGAGTTGCCATTGTGTTTTTGCTCCATTTTCTGGCCTTAATATGAATAAAGTTTAAATTTCTAATGTCTGTATTCACTTCACCAGAACTTCTCCTCGATCAGTGTTGCTAGTATGGTCTTTTAGATACTTCGTAAACTAGCGCGCGAAAAACAAAGCAACCTCGTGACTGCCTAGCAGCCTAGCAAGCAAAAGCAAACGAACACGCGAAAAAGTTACCTCAGTCAGCAAAAGCAACCTTGTGAGTGAACGCAAATTGATGAGTGAAAGAAACCCAACACGTGAAAGCAAACAAACAAGCAGAAGCAAAAGACACCTAGCGAGAGAACCTAGTAACCTAATGGGCCAAATATACCAGTGGGCAAAAGAAACCTAACATGCGAAAAAGCAAACTAGTGAATGATAGCGAATGAAAAAGCAAAAGCAAAAGCAAACAACAGTGAAACAGTGAGCAAACGAGTGTGTGGAAGCGATTTAGCAAATGAAAGTAACTTGACCTTCAACAGCAAATAAGTGAGCAAAAGTGAGCGAAAGCAATCCTGCAAGCGAAAGCAAACTAACCTGCGAATACACGTTAGCAAGCAAAAAGCAAACTAAACTGAAAATAGTGAGCGAAAGCAATCTAGCAAATGAAAGCAAACTAATCAGCGAAAACAAAAGCACACAAATGAGCGAAAACAATCTAGCAAGCAAAGGAAACCTAACAGGCGAAAGCAAAAGAGTAAGCAAAAGCAAACAAGTACGGAACAGCAACCTGCCATGTGAGAGTATACTATTACTAACACGTGAAAGTAGCAAGTTGGAAAACCACCTGAAATGTTCTTTTGTTTGTTTGTTTGTTTGTTTTTTTAAACCCGAATCCATACCGTAGCGATGCAGTAGGGCAGGTTGTTCTTGCAGCCAGGGCAGAGCAGCTCACACTCAGGCAGGCTGAAGCCACAGTATGGACACGGGGAGCTCTCCTCCTCCACCTCAGACGTGTCCGGACGACTTAACACACACACACACACACACACACACACACACACACACACACACACACACACACACACACACACAGAACGAGCAAAGACTGAAGTTATGTCAGATCTGTCAGTAGAACTTCATCCTTCTCTTATTTTAGCACTATCACCTGAGGTGCAGATACATTTCTAAAATATCTGCTGAACTTTTCACAACCCACTGTGACATACACCACCAGTTGGAGACAGCGCTGATTATAAAGTTGCAGAGGTACTGTTCTTTGCTGGTGTTGCCTAACATAAGGGATTTTAACGGGAGTTAAATTTGTGCCAAAAATATTACATCTGGAAACAAGCGATGTGTTGTAACTAACAACAAAAACACTGAAGGTGAAATCTGTGAGCAAAAATAAATTGTATGGCATCAATCCAATTAATAGAGAAGGCACTTTGTAGTATACAAGTAAAATATTAGCAATTCTAGAAGCCAAAATGGGTTTCAGGAAAAACAAACAAATAAATAAATAAAAATTGTAACCAAAAATCACAGAAAAACGAGTAGTAAAGATGGTGGATTATATGGACAGGGGAAAGCAATGTAGCAAGCAAAACGAGAGAAAGAAGTCTAGAAATTGAAAGCAGACTAACCTGCGAAAACAGAACAGCAGGCAAAAGCAAAGTAACCTCTGAAAGCAGAATACCAAGCAAATGCAATCTAGCAAGCGAAAGCAGAAGAGCAAGCAAAAGCAAACAAGCGAGCGAAATGAAGCTAGCAAGCGAAAGCAAACAAAAGAAAACGAGCGAAAGCAAACAAGTGAACAAAAGCAATCTAGCAAGCGAAAGTAAACTAACCTGCGAAAGTGAAATAGTGAGTAAAGAAAAATTGCGATATTGTGTGTGTGTGTGTGTGTGTGTGTGTGTGTGTGTGTCTTACCGGACCATGGCCTCGATCTTCTTCTTGTATTTGGGGTCGATCTGGCCGCGGTACTCGGGCCTCATCAGCATCGCTGCAAAGCTGAAAGCCGAATTTTTTAATCCAGCACGATGGCACTCAATGACAGCTGACGTCAGGATGGGAACGACGTCTGAAATGCAAAAACACACACACACACACACACACACACACACACACACACACACACACACACACACACACACAGTTCCAGCGACTTGTCGAATCTTGACACACTGAAGCTGTTCTGGCAGCAGCTTTACTTTAATTTGTCACCCATCTGCATGCGTGTGTGTGTGTGTGTGTGTGTGTGTCAGAGACTTACGTGTGCGGAATTTGCTGATGTTGTTGGAGACTCGGATCAGCATGCGGGCTCCCTTCAGATGGTCTCCTCTCTTCACGTGTATCTGACACATTTATTCTTTACATTAGTCATCGGCTAATCAATAACACACACTGACACACATTTCTGCTCATTACATTAACCACCAGCACACAAGTGCTGAAGATATCTCATCAGATATGTGTGTGTGTGTGTGTGTGTGTGTGTGTGTGTGTGTGTGTGTGTGTGTGTGTGTGTGTGTGTTACCTTCACCAGTATGTAGCTGTGTAGTATCATCAGATTGGTGACCATCTCAGCTGGGATCTTAATATTATTATTCTGAAGTTCCATGTACATACTGAACAGGACGTCATGGGCATTCCTGTAGTTACCTACCACACACACACACACACACACACACACACACACACACACACACACACACACACACGGAGTGGATAAATCAGTACCCTAAGCAGATTTAATGTCTGGGCTAATAGATATTTTTCATAGTTGCCCAGCTGGAATTATGTTATAGTCCATATTTATTTTCAAACATTGGGAGGCGGGGCCCAAGGGACATTTGCATAAACGCAACGACTACATAACCTCTAGTCATCTTGTACGGAATGACACCGATTTGTGAAATCCCCATAAAATTCCAGCGTTCATCTACATGTTGAAATTTGTAATTCGTTCGCTACATTCGTTTCGTAGCACCAGACACCAAACGTGACGTGCGATGTACACACACCTGCTGTCTGCTCCTCTCTGGCGATGATGATGGCCGTCCTCACACTCTCCCTGTAGAGTTTGACCGCCATGTACAGCCGGAATAGATACTTAGCATCCTGGGAAGGAAAGGCAGGAGTTACATACGAACATCAGCCAATCATCTGCTGTCTAGCCCAATCCTACGGTACACAAACACTAAACCACTCCTACTACAGCCAAACAACAGACGCTGACATCAGTGTTGTTTTGTCTCAAATGCTAGTGTTTACGTTTAGTTACGAAAGTCGGCTGATTTAGTAAAATGCTAGCACACGTTAGTGTTAGTATTAATAAGAACTAATTCAATTAATGGAATTAATTCAAACAGGAACTAATGAATCAAAGACTAGGGTTTGGGATACAACTAATATTTAACATTTAACACAGAGTTGGTGAAACAAACACACACACACACACACACACACACACACACACACACACACACACACACGTTGGCTTGTGCTGTTTCAGCACAGCAGTGTTCTACTCACAGAGAGAGACTACATGCAGAAAGCGACAGAAACAAAACAAAAAAATATATATATGAATGAATGAGAGTTATTACAAAATTAGCAAGAACACAAAAAGCACCAAAAGTGAACAGATGAACAGTTCTGCTAAATCTGCTAGCATACTGTAGCTAACGAGAAAGTAGCTAGCAAGCTAGCTGTGTGTCTGTTCTCAGCGTCCTAGGTTCTTTCAGCACTGTGTTCGATCTTAATGTCACAGCTGAGGTCATGGAGTCATCAAAATGCCTTGAAACATTCTTACGTTGCCACTAAGGTCTGAATTTAGTGTAAAACCTCTCACAATTAATCAAGGTTACAAATACTTTACAAAACAGGGCAAATGTCTGTATACAACAGTGGTATAGATAGAGTTGCTTCTTAGAAATATGTTCCCAGGTCCCTATGATTCCAGGGTTCTATTTGTATATTTTGTGTTAAATAAGGGAGCATATGGACCTGTATAAACAGACCCATGGGAACACAGGGGCCTGGAATTATAGGAATCTGGGAACATAGGGACTTAGGGACCCTGGGAATTTAGAGACTTGGGAATATACGGACCGGGGAACATAGGGAGCTGGGTAAACAGAACCATGGGGACACATGGAGTTGGAAATATAGGGACCTGGGCAAATAAAACCCTGGAAATATAGAAACCTGGGAAAACAAAGACCTGGAAGAATAGGGAGATGGGATAATAGGGACCTGGAAAAATAGGGACCTGGAAACAGAACTCTGGGAACACTGGGACACGTTAACAAATGAAACTGGGAACATAGAAATCTGGGGTCCTGAGTAAACATTACCCTGGGAACATAGGAAGCTGGGAACATAGGAAGCTGGGAACATTGGGACCTGGAAAAATATGGACCTGGTTAAACAGAACCCTGTAAATATAGGGATTTGGGAACATATGGACCTGGAAGAATATTGAGCTGGGAATATAGGGACCAGGGAATATGGGAGCCTGGAAACACAGGAAGCTGGGTAAATAGAACCATGGAAACACAGGAAGCTGGGTAAATAGACCCCTGGGAAGACAGGAAGCTGGGTAAATAGACCCCTGGGAAGACAAGAAGCTGGGTAAATAGATCCTTGGGAAGACAGGAAGCTGGGTAAATAGATCCTTGGGAAGACAGGAAGCTGGGTAAATAGACCCTTAGGAAGACAGGAAGCTGGGTAAATAGACCCCTGGGAAGACAAGAAGCTGGGTAAATAGATCCTTGGGAAGACAGGAAG
>JAKKZJ010000028.1:11613659-11642980 GCA_033441845.1 Pangasius mekongensis
TAGTAATATATACATTCTATATACTGTAGTCTAAAATGTACAGACATCTTATTTATTATAGTACGTATTGTCCAAGGCGTACTGGTAGGGCTGTAACAACTAATCGACAAAATCAACTGCATTTAAAAAATTCATAAAAATTTTTATTATGGAGTAGTTGGTCTATGAAGCACGCGGCGACACACACCACGTCACCTCAGACCACAAGTATTTGAATCAACTAGCTTGTAAGTAGTTAAACCCTTTTTTTTTTTTTCAACATTAATAAATGCAACATCATGTAATTTTCTCAACGTACACAAATATACATAACGTGTCTGAAGTTATCAGGTCGCCATCTTGCTTTCGGGTCACGTCAAAGGAGCTGGGAGTCGATTCCACGCGCAGAAAATGACTCGTCTCGCACAAAGCTTTGCCTCGGAGTGTTTCAGTTTACCAAGACAGCTGGATATTTAGTGACAGACTAACATATGTGGTATGTTTAGGTGTTCTTAAACACGCTGTTTCACGTGTGCTCATTTCTACCCAGCTTCACGTCTCAGAGGATTCTGACGTATGATGCCCCGGAGAGGACTTCGAACGAGTCTCGGCGTTCGGCTCAACACAGTGGCCCGCACAGCTCAGGTAGCACATCCCTCACACGTACTGCTCATTCATTACGAGGACGAGTCCGCTGCGTCCTCACTATAGACCTGATTAACGTATTGGAACGAAGGCGTTAATATAAACCTGTGATTCGCCTCGCACCTGGAACTACTCGTCAGAGCCGCCGTTAGAAAATGAATCACCTTCATTGAATATTTAGTATGAGGCTTGAGAGAGAGAGAGAGAGAGAGAGGGAAATATTGGGCGGTTATTTATCTACGATTTATCCTCAGAGCTTGCAGGTGAACATCAGGCCTCGCCGTACAAGGAACTGGACGACTTTGTGCTGAAGCTGGTGCACAGGGACGGCATTCAAGGAAGTAAGAAAGAATTCTGCATTATTATAAGGCACTTCAAGGTTTTGAGTCAGTACCAGCCTGTGTAAGCTGAGCTCGGGTTTATGTTAAATGGCAGACGTTAGGCGCTGGACGTACTTCGTATCGGAGCAGCTGCTGGTCTACGACGTTGGGAAGTACCGCTGGTGTTCGAACGTGGGGCGCTTCCACAAGAGCAACAACATCATGTGAGTAATCATGCGATTTAATAAGCGATGAAACATCTGGGAGACGCGCACGTTCAATCTTACTCGGCATTCGAAATATATAGGGATAATACTGAAGAAGAAAAAAAAAACAGTTCTCCTGGTGTGTTATTAAATCTTTGCAGGATCATCGTGGATCTAAAAGAGGAGGTGTGGTACCAGAGGTGCCACGATCCTGAGTGCAGGAGACAGAACTACAGGTCCTCTAGTGAGTTCACCCCTCACAGCTCTATCACATCACCGTTTTTCCCCCACGAGCTTCTTATTTTCTGCAGTTCTGCTTAAAAAAAAACAATTAAAATTATCTGACCTATTTCAAATACACAGGTTACCCACTACCACAGGAGGTGTGTATGAGCTACATGCTGAAGGAGGTCCGTCACTCAATTCTAACCACATCCCGTTGACTGATTTTATAAAGAAACGGCGCACGTTTGATTTATTTTGAATTGCCCGCGTGTCCGTTTCCAGGACGAGGACGATCAGCAGTTCCTCATGGACGAGCTGGGAAACATCGGGCCGAGTCCGAGCCGCGTTCCCGCACGCGCTTCAGAAGAGGGCGAGGAAACGGACCGACCCGCTTCGCACCCCCAGACGGAGAACACGCGGGAGTGTTGGGATGACGACGCTTCGTACCTGGAGGCGCTGGACGAGGTGGAGAGGAGCATGGAGGAAAAAGAGGAGATTCCCGACGAGCTCATGATCCAGGCGCTGAGCGAGTGCGAGGCTGCACTCGTCTGACTGTGCATCTGAAACGCAGAATGGAGAAAATGGATAAACGTTTATATAAATGTTTCTTCTTTTTTTTTTTTTTTGGTCGCGTGACATCTATCATTTTGGAAGAAGACTTCGAGAGTGTGTGTGTGTGTGTGTGTTGTGGAGTGAGTGGAATTAATTAACACGTTATGATCCACTGGGATTATGGGCTGTATTTGTTTTAAAATTTATTTATTTAATCGTAATTGGTGTAATTGATGTTAACATACGAAAAGAGTCAACTTGATTATTTTCCCATTGCAGCACAGACCTGAGTTTTTTTTTTTTTTTTTTTTTTTTTCTGTGCAAATCTTTAATTTTGTTATTTAAATTGATACCTACTGTATAATACATGTTCTGTGTTTGTTTTAATAAAATTCAAAGTAATTAATATCACTATATTATTCCTACACTTATTATTCGTGCTGTAATATTGAATGTACATGAAATATTCTGATACATGAGCTCTTTTTTTTCCTTTCATCAGACACCCCTGATGTTTGTTTCCCTCGTTTTCATGGAGGAAAGAATGCAGTGTGAATTATAAACTCGAAAGCGACAGATGGACTGCAGTCCATTCTTTAAAGCAGACAATGATTTTTAGGTTTGAAATAAAGAAAAAAAGATACATAGACAGCCTAAAATGTTTAATTTCTGCACATCTTCATTATCAAGTTAGATTTTCCAGCTGCTTCGCTCATGACTGCTCTATAACCTATTAAAATACTTTCACCATAAAAACTCTTTAATGCTAACTTTAATCAAATTTGGGTTGATTATATGCTCTGATTATTTGGCTGTTTTTGTGATAAATGGTGTGAAATGCTGACTTTGAGATCCACAGCCAAGCTCTAAAATAGTGAATATTCTAAATTATAATTTTAAAAAGTGTACTTTACAATTCTTATATCGAGTAGAAAGTGTTCATTATTAAATATTAAACAGAACATTGAGGTTAAATAAAGTAAAACTCAGCAGTTTACACCCAAAAATCAGCCAGACATACAACCTTCCTGCTTAAGTGGGTGGCTGAATTCCAAATCGCTTCATATTAAACACATAGGGCACTACACGTCCTTTAGGTTGCTCCCTATGTAGTGCACTAATATAGTGTTTAAGCACGTAATTTGACATACAGCCGGCGGTCGATTGGGGGCGTGTCTGTAGCTTAGCAACTCCAAACAGATAAATGACAGCGCTGAGGTTGGCGTTGAACGGGAGATTATAACTTTGTATACTTACTTCTTATTTCTGTCTTTTAAATTGCTGTTTCACTTGTAAACTATGTAATAGCTGGAACGACCTGTTAAAATATATCGTGTGTTTGCCTTTTTAAGCGAAGTGAAGTCAATTTAAGGTTAATTTAACGTAGGTAGCTGGCACGCGCGCTGTTTAATGTTAGTTGCCTGGATAGCTAACTAATTAGCTTAGCGTCAGCTCGTTTATTTCAATTTTTTGGTTGTTCTAGGAAGATTATAATGTCACTTTTGTTATTAATTCGTGTTTAAACATTCAAAATACACAAGCTAATATGAACTAAATTAGATAACTAACTAAATATTGTCGCTACCGACGGTTAGACCTAAGAGTCGAACTCAAAAGGAATCGACTCTCTGATTCCAGGTATTGGGAATATAGAGTCGACTCCAAAGCTTTGAATCACGCTTCGGAGTCGACTCCATTTCCCCAGTGAATATAGAGTCGACTCCAAAGCTTGATTCAAAGCTTTGGAGTCGGCTCTATATCCCCCATAACCGGAATCAGAGAATCGATTCCTTTTGAGTTCGACTTAACTCGACTTAACAAACTTCGAATTGACTCCAGATATTAGGAATCGCCTTGTCAATCATAATAATGTATTGTTCTATATACTTAATATTGCATTTTTAAATTTTTCCTCATCTTTAATCAAGGTTTGTGCTGAATCGATTCTTGGAATAGACTCACTCATTTATTTCAATCGATTCTGAGTCGACTTCAGAATATTAGCAAGGGTTCAAATCATTATCATGTCCCCTACTTCCATTTGGTTTCATTTGTAGGGATTATAGAAGAACTGGAGTGAGACAGAGAAGACAGTGGAGACAGAATGTCCTCGCCCAATCCAGGTGGACCGACCCGAGAGGACGGTGCACGCAGGGTGTCAGGAGTGCGCTCCCCCATGTTGCCACACTCCCTCACGCCAGTGGACCCAGAGCTGCTGAGATCACGTCTGGTATCAACAGGGCCCGGTGTCCTTCAGCGCGATCCTGATGCCCTGGTGTTCACACCTCACATGTTTACACAGCAGAGACAGCATAGTGGACCCAAACCCATGCGCCAGGAGCTGCTGGTGAGACACAAAAAGAATTTGACTGATTGACTAGTTCATTCATTTGTGCTTTCATTAGTGAATGCATTCAGGGCACTCGTTGCTACTCTGGAAACTGGAGGGGTGTGTGTGTGTGTGTGTGTGTGTGTGTGTGTGTGTGTGTGTGTGTGTTTGTGTGTAATCGCTGCATGCTGATTGTGCTTTATTCCAGCCGGCTCTGAAGCAGCACCAGAACCGAAACCAGCCGGAGAACATCGACACGAAAAACAGTGCGAGGCTGACCAGTGATGGACGGAAGCCTCCTACAGAAAGGACAGACCCCAGTTCCTCCTCCTTACACCTCCCTCAGATTCCTGACCATCTCAAAGAAAGACAGGTCTCTTTATTCTGCTAGCTAGTAGTTAGCATGCCAGTTTGAGTCTCTGCATGGATTAAACACCGTCGTTGCTCTCCAGAGTGATTCCTGTGTGTTGAAATGTGTTGTTCCTGCAGGTGCAGCTCACTCAGAGCTCCATCTGTTCTGCCAAAAAGCTGAGGAGCTCCTCCAAAAGCCACACCCCGTCCCCGCCCATCTCCAGTCGGCCGCACTTCAGCTCTGTAGAGGAAGTGATCAGCGCTGGAATTCGCTGTCCCTACGAGATCGCGCAGCTCATGCGGAACAACCCTCACCTCGGCTTCTTCTACATGACGTCAGCGACTTCCAAAGCGTCCTACGACCTGAGGTAAGGTTCAACTGTTACTCTACGATAGATCTTTCAGGTTTATATATGGCCTCAGCATTTATCAGAGATTTTGTCCTGACAGGATCGTACCATACGCAGCCATAAACAAGTCGAATTACTACACCATCAGCGCGCGCGGCGTGACGCACTACAGTAGTGATGGGGTGAACTTCATGTCGCTGGAGTGCTGGGAGCAGGAGTACCTTTGCCATCAGCGACTCCGGCGCATCCCGACCTTCGCCCTCTTCCGCAAGAGGAAAGCGTTCCGTATGTGGCGCTCAAACGTCCGCCAAAAAAACATCAACGCGTGCAAGTGCGCCCTGCAAGAGAGCCTGTTCATCACGAATGAGGTGTGTGTGTGTGTGTGTGTGTGTGTGTGTGTGTTATCTACATTGAACCTGCTGTCGCTACGTTAAAAAGGGTGGCGCATCAGTTATATTTGCTCAGCCAATGATGACATCATGTTATTGTTGATTAATTCTCTGTAACAGCATGTGCCTACTGTAATGCAAATCACGTACCCATTAGCGCACTGATTCTTATACGTTACTGTGATTCTGTTTTAATCTAAGACTAATAAATAACGTGTTAAAAACGTTGTTATTTAACAAACATATGATTGTAAGTATGGTGACGTTTTCTTGTAAGGAGACGTTTATTTAACGCGTACGGAAGGAGTCTCCAGTATCAGCGGCGACATGGGAAGGTCTTCGGAATAGAGGACTTTTATACTTTTCCAGTTCCTCTGTGAAATGACAGCCTGCTTTTTCTTGGATTATTTGCTTCAAGAGAGATGAAAAAGAGAGGCTGGTGAGGGAAAGGCTGTACAGCTGCTGTAACATAAGTGATAACAGGAACTAACGTTAAACGTAACTATAAACAGATTAAGGCAGGATGCGTCATTCATTAAAATATATATATATTTTTTTAAAAGTAGGCAAATTTGTGTGGTGTAAGAGGAATAAAACACTTCCAGATGTGCTGTTAGATGAAGGAGGTGATGTCACATGATGGAGTTTGTGATTGGCTGATCAAGTGCAACTTAAATGAAATAAATTGAAGCGCCATTGCTGAGCCACTGTCACTCACACCCTGTGAAATGTCTTATGAATGAATGAATGAGTTTCCCGTGTCGGTGTGTTGCAGTCTCTGAGGCCGGCGCTGATCAATATCAGGGAGCTGTGCTATCGCATCAGCGACATGGACCTGTGCAGAATCGAAAAGCAGCGAGCGTTCACACTCGAGGAGTTCCAGTCCGCTCAGTACACTCAACTCAACGAGGTGAGAAGTAACACACACAGATACGCTTCTGAACAGCGCCAGGATATTAACACGATGTAGAGTATAAAAATCTCCACGTTGAGCTTGTATACTACTCTTTACAATCCTCTGTCGTGGTGTTTGTCGTGTTTGCTTTTTAAAATTTATGTTTAGACGAATAATAATTATCTTAATTTTAACAAAATCATTCTTCTGCGTGCTGCAGGTGTCCTCACGACTGGGGGAATTTCGAGAGCTGGTAAAGGAGGTGGCGCTGACGGCGTGTTACACGGCGCTGCTGGAGGCCGGGTACATACCTGACTACGGCAAAGGTGAGAACAGGACACACACGTGTTAATGTTGTCGTTGTGTGGTATAGATTAGATTATGGGCGACATAAATCTGCTCTTTCGGGAACATTCTGAAATGTGTAAGGTCTGTGTGTGTGTGTCTGTGTGTGTTTGTTAGATGGAGATGAAAGTAAGCCGTGTGCTGATTTGCAGCAATTATATGAAGAGATTCCAGACAAAATGAGCTACAGTGATCAGCTCACCAAGAAATACCGCTGCAATCGCCTCACATGGTTAATGTCACACACACACACACACACACACACACACACACACACAGAAACCCTTTGCTTGACTTGATATTAGAATACTGATAGCTTGGTATTAGAAAAGGGCTTTGAATAAATGCCTGTGTTTTAATTGAACACTTAGGGGCATGCTGTTATAGAAAAGTAATCAACAGTGGGGTAGAGTGATGTGTTTGGTTGCTATGCATGATCCTATCCATGTGTGTGTTTGTGTGTGTTCAGTTTCATCCGCCTGGCTGATTATTTGATTATGAGCACCCTGCACACGCTGGCCGTCAACTCCATCAGCAAGCTGCTGAACACGCTCCAGGAGCACGGCGCACACACCCCAACACACACACTCGTACAGAGCTGGGCCAGCGCACAGGACACACACGAAACAGACGACAAGGTGAGAGTGTGTGTGTGTGTGTGTGTGTGTGTGTGTGTGTGTGTGTGCGTGTGCATTCTGATGTGATTCCAAGATTGTGCTTGCATATGTTGAACATTTGCTGTGTGTGCTGCATGGGTTGCCGTGTGTGTGTGTGTGTGTGTGTGTGTGTGTGTGTGTGTGTGTGTGTGTTACAGGACAGTGTGACGGAACAGAATGCTGAAGCTTCAGTGTTGCCTATGTTTATCACAGAGCTGATGCTGGACACACATGCGCTGTCCTTCCAGCCGTCCATCAGGGACTTCCAGGTGTGTGGGTGGGTGGGGGTGTGTGTGTGTGTGTGTGTGTGTGTGTGTGTGTGTGTGTGTGTGTGTGTGTGTGTGTGTGTGTGTGTGTGTGTTTTTTACGTCTAAAAAAATATCCGTATACATGAGAAAAGGGCTTGGAACCTATGCCCAGATATTATTAAATATCTGCTAGGAATTTTTTTTTTTCACCGAGTGTGGAGAATGTCAGCCTGAAGTGTTACATCAGGTTTAGTGAGAAAAAATATACCAGACTCTCTAATGATACCCAGAATTCAGGTTTGAGAGAACAGTGTGTTGACTTTGTGTGTTTGTGTATGTGTCAGGAGATTGTAGCGGCGATCATCTCCTGCTTCCAGGAGACCGTCCTGTTTTTGGAGCCTCTAGTGCTAGACTCCGACTTTGACGCCTTCACGAGACCCATCATTAACAACAAGGTACAATACTGAGGGTATCAACCATAACTGACAACAAGGTACAGCACTACTGACACGCAAACCATCATTAACAACAAGGTACAACACTACTGACACGCAAACCGTCAACAATGGTACATAATAGTAAGTAAACAAAGTTCTGTTGATGTTTGTGTAAGGTTTTTTTTTTATTCTATGTACATACTGTATATCTGTGTGTGTGTGTGTGTGTGTGTGTTACAGATCACGCAGAAGACCTGTGGTGATGGTCCAGATTTAGAGGCCACACTGGAGAACGATCAGCACCTGCAGCACATCATCCGTAACATCAAGGTTCTCACTTTCGGCATAAAGTTACACGCGTACACGCATTTTCTTTCAGCATGTTAGCCTCCCTGTGTTTTACTGCTAACTGCGGCATAGTGTTAAGCGGAAGTGTGTTGTGTTTTCTACTCCCAGAATTCCATTCAGTTTGCGTTCGATGCCGCCGACGCGTACGCCCACAACTTCCAGTCATTCCACGTCTTCTATAAAGAGAACGAAAGCCTGGACCTGGAAGCTCTTAAAGAACAGGACCACGGTAGAGTGATCCAGTTCACACCATCAGAGCACTTTATTAGGCATTGCATTTCCAATACAGTAAAGATAGTAGTTCACATTCTAATGTGTGCGTGTGCGTGCGTGTGCGTGTGCGTGTGTGTGCGTGTATGTGTGTGTGTGTGTGTGTGTATGCGTGTGACACAGATTTGGCATTTTTTGGTGAAAGTCTGAAGAGATATCATAGCCAGCATAAGGAAGCTCTGGCCATTAAGCTGAAGAGATACCTGGGAATCCTGCTGGTGGACACAACTCAACTAAAGAGCAAGCTAACACCATCTCCACTGCGCTGCCTAGAGGTCACACACACACACACACACACACACACACACACACACACACACACGAACATTTATTAGCTCTTTACGTCTAATAGTTGTGCTAATGGTTTGAAATCTACTTGTTTAATATTTTAAGTACATCAATATCCAAGATATTAAGCACTGCACTATTCTGTTTTAAATAATATTAGCAGGAATTTCATGTTAGATATGAAATTTTTAAGCTTTACAAAAAGAGCTAACAATTCTATAGGATTATAGCAGCGTTACTTCTTCTGACAATACCACAATAATATTTTAGCAATCATATAGTGCATACGTATACTAGAATTTTATTTTTTTACATTTTCATATGGCGTGACACTACAGGCCATTAACAGCATGCTGCCGCTGTTGGCTAAAAGAAAAATGGACGCGGTCATCGCTGAGATACAAGATGCCTGCTTCAAACTGGAGCTCATGCCTACAGCTACCATCGAGTACGTCAACTCCCTCACCTTCCTGGAGGAGATCCAGGAGCGGGTAAGAGCTACAAATTGTTGTCTGCATGATCCTTGTGTTTATTGTGACAAGCCTTAGCTGGTTATTTCTCTCATCACTCTTAGTATGAGAGATATTTTAGTAATTAGTTTATGTGCTGGAATTAATTTCTATCACTCTCTCTCTCTCTATCTCTCCATGTCTCAGACCGGATCCCTGGACGAGGAGGCCGAATTGGTGTGTCAGATGTATAAGCTGATTGAAAGCTACTCCGTGCCCACTCCGCCGGAAGACCTCGCTGTTTTCGGCACGCTTCGACCATCCAGGTCGGCTATGAATAACGCCATCGACAAGGCGGTGGGAGAGAGAGACGCCAACGTGGCCAAGTTCTGCCAGCACCTGCAGCAAGACATCAAGGAACTCAATAATGAGGTGAAGAGGATCAAACAACAGGCGGAGGTAAGACAGCTGACACACACACACACACACACACACACACACACACACACATCGCCTTTGTTTTTTTTTAGCCAGTTCATTCAGGTAAAAACTTTTGATTATTTTTTTTCTCTCTTTTTTTCTGATTTCCAGAACAGGCTGATTCTGGATTTGGATGCAAATCAGGATCAGGTTCGCACATTGCTGGGACAAATCCAGAAATCCATAGATGAGCTGCAAGAGCAAGCCTTCCGCTACAAATCCTACCAGAAGAACTTTAAGGTCAGAAGACATTTAAGGGCACTTCAGTACTTCAGTGTTACTGCGTGCACATAATGTCCTGTGCTTGTTTTGCTTGGCCAGTGTGTGTCATGTCTGCACTTCTTCTTATTTCTGTGCGTGGGGTTAGGTGGAGGTGACTAAGTACGACTCTCTGGAGGAGCTGAGTGCAGAGGTGAAGCTGAAACATTTGCTGTGGGATTCATTAGAGGAGTGGGACAAGTTGCAGAACAGCTGGATGCAGGTATACACAATCATATACAGATGCATATACTACAATCTCACAATCCTGGACTTGTGTTAAAGTTTTTAGAGACTGTTCATAAATATCATTTCTTTTTCTCTTTTAATTCCAGGAATAAAGTTCTGGACTAAATGTCTGGGCCAAAGTTATTGGATTTAAATTCCTTAGCTAAAATCCCTGGAATTAAATCCCAGTTCCTTGATCTAAATTCCTGGGCAAAAGTTATTGTATTTAAGTTCCTGAGATAAAATTCCTGGAATTATGTCCCAGTTCCTGGATCTAAATTCATGGGCAAAAGTTATTAGGTGTGAGTTCCTAGGTTAAAGGTCCTTCAATTCCTGGACTTAATCTTCTAGGCTTAAGTTCCTGGACTGATTTTCTGGGCTAAAGTTCTTGAGCTAAGGCCACTGAGCTTAAAATGCTGGTTTCTGTACATGATAGAAAGTGGAACGTGATTTCTGTAGACCGTTTAGGTTTATAAATTGCCAAACGTGTTTATGTTGCATGGATCTTTTATCCCTTTCTAATGATTCTATGGAATATCTGATAATCTGCTCCAACCGTGTTCTTACATTAGCATGTCTGTTACAGAGTAAATTTGTAGATCTCGACCCGGAGCTCCTGAGTGCCCAGGTGAACAAGTATGTCAAGTACATGAACCAGCTGGAGAAAGGGCTTCCACCCAACAATGTCGTGTCCCACCTCAAGACTGGCGTGGATGCCATGAGGAAAAAGGTGGAACGATAATTCTTCTATTTTGACCAGATTGATTTGAAGGAGCGACTGACACTTTGAAAATTTTTTTTTATTTATTTTTTTTTTTACAGGCAGACGCTTTCCTTGGTGTTTCATTGACTTTTTTTTATTGTCTTAATGTGTGTGTGTGTGTGTGTGTGTGTGTGTGTAGCTACCAGTCATCACTGATTTACGTAACCCATGTCTGAAAGAACGGCACTGGAGCATGTTGCAGAGCATCGTGGGGTTCAGCCTGCTGGAGAGCCCACTCACTGTTGATGCCCTGCAAGAACTCAATGTCTTCAGCTACGCTGTGGAGATCCTGGAGGTCAGACACACATGGGGGGGGGATAGATGGAAGATGGATAAATGGATGAATGAATGGAAGAATGGATGAATGGGAGATGTTTTAGATTGCTTTGATGAGGTTAATGATGGATGGTTTTGTTCAGTTGTATCTGTTGTGCGTTGTACGAGGAGATGTGACTTTATCACGTCTCTCAGATTTCAGGTCAGGCGTCAGGAGAGGCAGCTCTAGAGACTGTGGTGAAAAAGGTCAGTGGCCGAGAACATTGTCCTATCCGCATTTCTTTGCGTCACACGTTTATGCAGATTTATAGACTGATATTGCTACTAGGTGGAGGACTCGTGGAAGACCACAGAGTTTGTGGTGCTGCTGCATCGTGACTACAAAGACGTGTTCATTCTTGGAGGCACAGATGATATCCAGGTGAGAAATAAAGACACTATACCATAAATGCATGGTGTGGTTTGCTTACGTGGATGTAGGACTGTATTTTAAATAACGTGCCATGTACTTGTTGTGGACGTGCTTTGTGTGTGTGTGTGTGTGTGTGTGTGTGTGTGTGTGTGTGTGTGTGTGTGTGTTTGTGTAGGTGTTGTTAGATGACAGCACCATCAATATGGCCACAGTGGCATCTTCACGTTATGTGGGTCCCATAAAGGCCAAAGTAGAAGAGTGGCAGGAACAGCTCTCCCTGTTCAGCCAGACACTGGTAATCAAACTCAGAGCACACAGATGATCACAGTCCTATTTTCTTTTCTGAACACCAGTCTCTAGTTCTTGTACAGTTGTATCTGTGACTAATTTAAATATTATTATAACTATTATAATCTTTTGTTCTCTCTCTCTCTCTCCCTCTCTTTGTGCAGGATGAGTGGTTGACATGTCAGAGGAACTGGCTTTATTTGGAGAGCATCTTCACTGCGCCCGATATCCAGAGGCAGCTCCCTGCTGAGGCCAAGATGTTCATGCAGGTGGACAAATCCTGGAAAGACATCATGAGGAAGGTGAACACCTTTCCCAACGCACTGCGTGCTGCTACACAGCCAGGTCAGACACAACACGCTAGATAATCATCTGTGATTAATCACATCTGTGATCAACCTTGAGACAAGACATAGTGTATATAGTACCTGCCATAAATATTAGTATATGCTGACAGCAAAGGTGTGACTCCCCTAAAACCTATCCAATGAATTTGTTATTATCACGAATTATTTTTAACAGGGTTGTATTAACTTTATAACTGCTCTAAACATACCCCATAAAGCTAAATATACAAATATAGATAGAACTCCCCTTAAAACACTATACTGAAGGAGTTATTACAACTCTGCTAAAAGACATGCCCAGTGAGTTTGTCATGAGTCCTGTATAAGACATTGCCAATAAGGCGGTTATAATTCTACTATAAAACAATAAGACCAATAAACCATTTTTAACAGCCCTAGAAAACATTTTGTTACTACAGTAGCACAGCCAGACTCCTCTCAGACTGACACCTTGTGTCATATATATATATATTATATATATATATATATATATATATATATATAATTCAGCCTCTTTCACAGGTGTGTTGATGTCGAAATGAATGATGATGAATGATAACATTTGTTCTCTTAATGACATCCCATAATATACGTATATCTTCTTCTTCTTTTGCACTTCAGGGCTTCTGGAGATCTTCCAGAACAATAATGCTCTACTGGACCAGATACAGAAATGTCTGGAGGCCTACCTGGAGTCTAAGAGAGTTATTTTCCCCAGGTGTGTAAAGCCATGGCAGATGTGCATTATACTCGCAAACACAAATACATTTTATAGATGTGCTCTGTACTTACGTGTGTGTGTGCGCGTGCATCAGGTTCTACTTCCTGTCCAACGATGAGCTGTTGGAGATCCTGGCACAGACGCGCAACCCTCAGGCCGTGCAGCCGCACCTCAGGAAGTGCTTCGACGCCATCTCGCGGCTGGAGTTTGCCTTGCAGACAGCCGATGTTTCGGAGGCTGACAAACAGTACAGCAACGACATCCTGGCCATGATCTCACCCGAGGGAGAGAAGGTCAAAATTAACTCATTTAACGCTAAAATCAATTTAGTTTTTTTTTTATTAAATGTAAAATGTAGAGTTTTGACTCGGTTGAGGTGGGTTATTTTTATCCAGGTGCACATGGGTTTATGTGTGAGCTGTGTGTGTGTGTGTGTGTGTGTGTGTGTGTGTGTGTGTGTGTGTGTGTGTGTGTGTGTGTGTGTGTGTGTGTGTAGGTGTCTCTAGGAAAAGGCCTTAAGGCTCGTGGGAATGTTGAGGACTGGTTGGGGAAGGTAGAGGAGGCCATGTTCACCTCTCTCAGACGCCTCAGCAAGGCCGCCATCGCCGACTACCAGAGCAAACCACGGGTGGAGTGGGTGGTGGCCGGACATCCTTCACAGGTTCGTGTGTGTGTAATCTAGAAAGTGTCTGGTTTGAGTCCTTCCGGAAAATGTTACTGCATAATTGAACGGGGCTGTCTGGTTGTGATGACTTCCTTTTTCTCATTAATCTCTGTCTGAGTCCTCGCCTCATTTGCAAGTGCCAGTAATGCCACGTTTTAAAAAACATGTACATCAAGATAAAACAATTATTTAATGAAATAAGAGTAGGTATGAAAATCGATTATAACAGTTGATTAAATCTATTATAAAGCTACTAGTTTAATGAGTAAACAATCAAATCAGCCCACAATACTCACAGAAAAACCTATCGCAATGTCATTTATCATGATGTTGATACCGATATCGATGTTCTTGTCAGGGAACAGAATCTTCTTTAACATTACATCATTTTCCATGTAGGTGGTGCTGACCATCTCCCAGCTGATGTGGTGCAGAGACATGGATAACTGTCTGGAGGGAGACCACGACCACTTCCAGGCCCTCCAGCAGTTCGAGCACACAAACTTTGAGGTGACGTCCTGGCTAATTAGTCAGTTATTCGTCGTAAAGCATACTACTCAGTAACGGCAATGAAACTAACGGAAAAGGTGTGTAGTTATGAGTCTAGACCGTGACTCTGGAGCATGAAGAGAATCAGATTTTATAACAAGCAAAAATTCAGAAAGTTTAACTGAAAAGAGCAAGTAGTAAAGATTATTATGTCTAATTGTATACTAACATGTTCAAACTACAGTATGTGCTGTATGAATATATTATACTGTTTATATAATGTATGGTACAATACTATATCATATACATAATATATCGTGTGTGTGTGTGTGTGTGTGTGTGTGTGTGTGTACAGAGGCTGAACGCGTTGGCCGCTCTGGTGCGGGGTAACTTACCCAAAATCCATCGGAACATCATCACAGCTCTCATTACCGTGGACGTCCACGCCAGAGACATCGTCACTGAGCTCGTCAAAGAAAGGGTACAGACTTCTGCACACCTTTCAGAGCACAGGGAATCATGAGCATGGTCAAAATCTGATTGGTCAGAAGTTGTTAATTAATGTCTTGTAACTGCAGCTCTGACAGTAGTGCATATGCAGCTCAGGTCCCAGGTTTATATCAGTGCACTCATTCTAAGCAAAATCTTACACAGGGACTTGTGTAACAAAATGGGGAAATATTTAAACTGCTTCTTGCGTATGTTGTATGTTTACTTGTGTTCATGTAGGTGGACTCGAGCAGTAACTTTGAGTGGCAGAGGCAGCTGCGCTACTACTGGGATGTGGAGCTGGATAACTGCGTGGCCAGGATGGCTCTGTCTCAGTACATCTACGGATACGAGTACCTGGGAGCCTGCCCGCGTCTGGTCATCACTCCGCTCACGGTAACACATTCATAATCCATAACATAGATTGCTGTAAAGTGTAGTGCATGTGAATAGATATTTCTAAAAATATACATTATGTATTATGGAGGCTTTATAGCATGCTATAAATGTGTTCATAGTTCATTATAGACGTGCTAGTTAGTGTTAGAAAGAGTAAAGCTCATTAATAAGTTCAGATATTAGGTCTTAAAGGAGCATTCATGTGCAGCCTTTAGGTCAGGAACTCATTTAGTGTAAAGTCTGCTTGAAAATGACTTGCTTGTGCTTGTTTGTGTTGTTTCTTTAGGACCGCTGCTACCTGTGTCTGATGGGGGCGCTACAGCTGGACCTGGGCGGCGCTCCGGCAGGTCCTGCTGGCACTGGAAAAACCGAGACCACTAAAGACCTGGCCAAAGCCCTGGCCATCCAGTGTGTGGTCTTTAACTGTTCTGATGGACTCGATTACAAGGTGACATTGATTAGGATTCACTTCCTGATTCTGACTTTACATACTTTTTAATACATAATTAACACTTTTCACACATAATTTTTTACAAGTCATACCAAGTGTAGTGCAGCTGTCTGTCCCAAGGAGGCAGCAGAGCCCTGTGTTACTCACTTATCTTCTCAGTAACGCACCCAGTCTGCGTTGGCATCAAGTGTAGGATAAGACCTTGTGTGTTACTCCTGTACTTTAGAAGGTGCAAGAAAACACTTCCTTCTGTTGGTATAAATGTAGTGCATGCTTATGAATTAATCTTTATAATTAGTCTGAATAACCTGGCCAGCTGTACCACTGAGGCCACGGTTTCCATTGTTTGTGTGTGTGTGTGTGTGTGTGTGTGTGTGTGTGTGTGTGTGTGTGTGTGTGTGTGTGTGTAGATGATGGGCACGTTCTTCAGTGGTCTGGCTCAGTCTGGAGCCTGGTGTTGTTTTGACGAGTTCAACCGCATCAACATTGAAGTGCTCTCTGTCATCGCCCAGCAGCTCATCACTATCAGAAACGCAAAGGCCGCCAAAGTAACACACACACACTCAGATACTATGTCTTGTGATGTTTAGTTAATGATGGTGAGTGTAGATAAGTATGGTGAATGTTTTGTGTGTGTGTGTGTGTGTGTGTGTGTGTGTGTGTGTGTGTGTGTGTGTGTAGCTGTCTCGGTTCATGTTTGAAGGGAGAGAGATTAAGCTGGTGATGACATGCGCCGCCTTCATCACGATGAACCCAGGCTACGCAGGCAGGACTGAGCTCCCAGACAACCTGAAGGCCCTCTTCAGACCCATCGCTATGATGGTGCCCAACTACGCCCTCATCGCTGAGGTGTGTTTGTCCTGTCGTTCATTACTTTCCAATAACAGCACAGTGTTTTACTCCTGTCTTAATTAATGCAAGAACAGGTATATTCCTCTGTATTACAGAACCATTTTCACATTTAACCCACTAGTTAGCGAAGTAGAATAGACCAGGCTTTTTCATGTATGTAATAGTATTCTTTCTCTCTCTGTCTCTCTCTCTCTCTCTCTCTCTGTGTCTGTCTCTCTCTGTCTGTCTTTGCTGTAGGTGATCTTGTACTCTGAGGGCTTTGAGTCCAGTAAGACTCTGGCAAGGAAGATGACTCAGATGTATAAACTGTGCAGCGAGCAGCTTTCTCAGCAGGACCACTACGACTTCGGCATGAGAGCCGTCAAATCCGTTCTCGTCATGGCTGGGTATGTCCATCTCGTAGATTTTCGCAGGCCGAAACATTCATATTCATTTGTTTTTTATCCAGACTGACTTACAAGTGAGCAATCCAATCCAAACACTGAGATGTAAAAGGACAGTGATATAAGATGAAAAACCTTTTCGTCTTGTATCATACCATCATATATAGTGTGATCGAGAGCAGCTAGAGTGCGAGTACTCATTTCTACACAAGAGCTACACACACACACACACACACACACACACACTAGTCCTGGAGCAGGCAGTCAGATGAATAATCGTCTAATCTATATTTGCTGATTTGCTTGTAAAGCAGACCTACATCTGCGTTGCGTTACTGCTAATGAACCGGTAGCCTCATAAGGCCCATTTAAAAAAAAATCAAGATGTTACATAAAGCAATCTATAAATGTAACAGAACTCTAGTTGGAATAAATTGAGCAGCACATTGTGATATTGTGTAAATGCAAAAATTATTGGAAGCCAGGATCAAACAAAAGTGTCAACTCCTGATGCTCCTAATGAGAGTACGTCACGATGATGAGGGCCAAAACAAGAGGCAGCTTTGGGTCCAGAGGAAGAGACGGCTTAGAAATCCGATTCAGAGAGAGATTCAGGATTCACAGACTGGATGAGGATCGAGAGAGAACAAGTGACAGGATTGTCCAGTGCGGCTGTGACACTTTCAGTCTTCTGAAGCATCTCTTCAAGCTTGTGTCTGCCTCAGCTTCATAAAATAATAAATAATAATAAAAAAAACAATGAATTTGACACATTGTTCTCATCACGTCTAAAATCAGTTACAGGTTACAGTGGATGTGACATAAACTGAAATACAATCTTTCATAATTATCTAATTTCCAAAGTATGAATATGTGTAAAACAAATAAATAAATAAACAAATGTCAGTAGAAAATGTTCAAAGGAGTAAAACATGAAAATTAAATAAACACAGTATACAGTTTCTTTCTTTCTTTCTTTCTCTCTACATCAATAAACATAAAATACCTAAAGTGAATAAAAGCATTAAAGGAAATCATGAAAAATGAGAAATTTAGCAAAAGGCATAACAGAAGACAGTTGTGAGGTCAGTGTTTTATTGTACAGATGTTGAATCGTATCTTTAGTCATCTCTGAAGAATATACACATCTGTTTGATAGCAACAGCTGTGTGTGTGTGTGTGTGTGTGGGAGGGGGAAAAAGTGTACTAATGTGTTAGACTTATTTCATTACTTCGTGTGTGTGTGTGTGTGTGTGTGTGTGTGTGTGTGTGTGTGTGTGTGTGTGTGTGTGTGTGTGTGTACACTCCAGGTCTCTGAAGCGAGAGAACCCACACCTGAGTGAGGACGTGGTGTTGATTAGAGCGCTACGAGACTCCAACCTGCCCAAGTTCCTCAAGGACGACGCAGAACTTTTTGGGTAAAAAAAACCTAAAAACTAAAAACTATGACCATGAAGACTTTTTTTAAATATAAACCCATTATACAGTGCAACTGCGAAGCTTACATATTGAGTATCAAGGTGGTTATCACAGGATCACTGGAATCAGGCACTAGGAGGAAATTATGGGGAAAAATCCACAAAACTAGAAAATGTAACTTTTTAAACTGACGTTTGCAAATTCTTTTCAACTAAAAAAAAAAAAAAGCTGTAATTATACACGTACTGCTTTTTTTTTTTTTTTTTTTAAAAGCCGTGCCTGCTTCATTAGCACCTCGTAATATTCCTGAATGTCTCAATTAAATGCTGAATAGACTAAATGAAACTACTCAGTAAGGGCTTTAATTCTGTACTGATTAGTGCTAAGCACTTATTCATCATTCGCTATTATCACCACAAAGTTCACAGAAAATTTTAATTGTAATATTGTGCTGGTTTTGCACTGCTTCACATGAATGCATAAAAAAAAATCAGCTCCTGGACCATTCTGTAAATCTATGAATGAGATTTTACTAACGCTTCCTATAATAATGTCATTCTGTGAGTTTCATTCTAGTTTACTAAAGTATTTAGTCTTTTAATACATCTCTTTTAAAATACTGTATATTTTATTAATTCTATAAACAGTGATGCATTAGAAAGACTTGGTGATTAGTATAATGAAAAAATTCAGAAAATGGTAAAAAAAAAAAAAAAAAAAAGACTATCACCCACTATGTACAAATATAATAATCATACAGTGACACTTATGTTGCTACATCACTTATCAATTATTATGATTATAATTATAATAGTTAATGTTAATTAATTATTAATTAATTATTAACACTTCACTACCGAATTATAAAAAAAATTGTGTGTAGCTTCAAAAAGAAATTTGTCAGTAAATAATGTAGCATCAGGTCATTTGGGAGCAACAGGCCTGTGCTAGTAATCCAGAAATGTGATGGCAGAATCAAGAAGTCAAAAATACCAGATAAAAAGTAAAGAATCGGACAAGGCCTGGACCTGAACATCCATATCCTAAAATCTTGAACTAGTATCATCAGTAAAATGTCAATCAAATCTTTCTTGTGTACATATAGCGGTATTCTGTCGGACCTCTTTCCTGGCGTGCATATCCCCGAGCACGACTACGGAGTGCTACAGTCGAGTATCGAGGCGGCTCTACGCGCCCGCTCCCTGCAGCCCGTCTCCAGCATGACTGGCAAAGTGATCCAGCTGTACGAGACCATGCTGGTGCGCCACGGCGTCATGCTGGTGGGTCCTACAGGAGGCGGCAAGACCACGGTGTACCGCGCCCTCGCTGATGCACTGCTCGCCCTCCACGAAGCAGAAGGCTGCGAGGCAAATCCCTTCTACCAGCCCGTCAAGACCTACGTGCTCAACCCCAAGTCCGTGAGCATGGGCGAGCTGTACGGCGAAGCTAACCCTCTCACACTGGAGTGGAGGGACGGTCTGATGGCGCTGTGCGTCCGCGCCGCCTCCAACGACACCAGCGACATGCACAAGTGGGTGGTGAGTGATGGACCCGTGGACGCCCTGTGGATCGAGAACATGAACACCGTGTTGGACGACAACAAGATGCTGTGTCTAGCTAATAGCGAAAGGATCAAGCTCACACCTTCTATACACATGGTATTCGAGGTAAGGTGAAAAAGAGGATGAAAGACATCTAGGATGTTTTTTTTTCCTCTATTAGTCTACACACTGTGTATCTGTCGATCTGTCTATCTCTCAGGTTCAGGATTTAGCCGTAGCCTCTCCGGCCACGGTCAGTCGCTGTGGGATGGTGTACATCGACCCAGAGGAGCTGAAATGGATGCCGTACGTGCAGACGTGGCTCACAGGCCTCTCGGACAAGGTCCAACCACTCAAACATTCCACCTCAAAACACACATTTTTATTCTCTTAATGTGATCAGACATGTACTTTAGTATTTCCATGATCATTGGTGCAGGCTGTAACCTTTTTTTTAAATGTCATGGTTTGCTGCGGTTTAGATTTAGACACAACCAGTGAAATCGGTGATATCACCATTCTGTGATGCTTTTCTGCTCACCACGGTTGTAAAGAGTGGTTATTTGAGTTAGCGTAGTCTTCCTGTCAGCTCGAAACAAATTCTGGCCATTCTCCTCCGACCTCTCATCAAGGTTTCTGCTCACAGAACTGCCGCTCGCTGGATGTTTTTTGTTTTTTGCACCGTTCTGTGTAAACCATGCTGTGATTTATTTCATTAATCAGTACTTTTGGAGTAACAGGAGCACTTAAGAACGTGGAACGAAACACAACGAGTGTGTGTATGTGCTGTTTGTGGCTTATTTGATACTACACTAGCATCTGTGTGCTGCCAAGTGACCTCTGAGTTAGCAAGTACATTGGTTATTTATTTATTTTTTAATCAAAGAAACAATATCTATGATATTGAGGTGGTCCAGGGACAATGTAAAGCCACTGAAAACAGGTCAAAACTATGAGGAATACGAATAATTTTCTGAGGTGGCATTGATCACTAAACAGACTTTCATGGATTTCATCATACTGAGAAACGCACCTTGTGTGTGTGCGTAGGTGACGGAGCCTGTGCGAGCGTACCTGATGGAGCTCTACGAGAACTATGTCGAGAAGGGTCTCCGGTTTGTGTCGAAGCGCTGCATCCAGGCCATGGCTCAGGTGGACATCAGCAAAGTCACCACCCTCTGCTGCCTCCTCGAGGCGCTGCTGTTCAGCAAGGATACCCCCAGCCTTAAAATGGTGCAGTCCATCTCATCACACCTCAGATACTTAACGTCAGCCGTAATGTCTCTAGCATGTTCTTCGTTAACAGTGTTTTATAATATTAAAGTTAAAGGTAAAGTTTGTATGTGTATGTACAGGACTCTACTCGGCTGAACAGCTTGCTCTGCCAGACGTTCGTGTTCTGCTACATCTGGGCCATAGGCGGGAATCTGACAGACAGCTCCTGGGACGCGTTCGACAGCTTCGTCAGGCTGCAGTTCGAGGACAACGCCGATGCCAAGGCACCCGCTTGGATCACTACACTTCTAATAATACAGAATAGTTTCTGGGATCACATCCTTGAGCGATTGTTTCCTATAGAACTCATCTGGCTAGCAAAAAGTTCACGTTCTAGTTCCTGTATCTAAGCTGCTTGTTCATTCCCTATTGATGTTCCACTCGGTCATTTAAATATAACCTCTTCTAACTGTGGACCGCATCAACTTTTTGGCAAAAGAGAAGATATATTCACTTTATAACATCGACCTTCTTTGACTCGCCAAAAGACTTTTAAAAGTCTCTCGGCGAAATCCCTTTCATCTCATTCTGTCCATAAAACTGCCCATCTTAAATATTTTATGAGAGTATCAGTCCTGCGAGAGGTGATATTTATTTCAGAAGGGCTGAAATAGAGTTCAGAGAGAGTGGGAGAGAAGGAGAAAAGAGTATGATGCTGAATATGGAATAAGCTGGTGTTGGAAAATTTTTTTTTTATGAAATTATTCTCTCCTATTTTATTAGCACAGAGCTGCATCGATATTGCATCCAGCTAAAAACAAGACTAAAAGGAGACATTTCTGTTCTGAATGAAGCCCCAAGACACAAACTTCATACACACAAAATCATCTATATAAGAACGAGAGAATGTTTAATTCATTTTTTTTAAAATAATGATCTCTACTGTACTTTTCTCTCTGATGCTTGTATTAGTGGTGAATGTCTGTCTCTCTCTCTCTCTCTTGCTCAGCTCCCAAGTGGAGGGGACCTATGGAGTGTGCATATGGACTTTGAGACCAAGCGCCTGGAGCCATGGGAAAGGATCATTCCATACTTCAGGTTGATTAATACACGTACCCACATATACAACTCCATGGGGTGTCAGACGGGCAGTTTGTCAGACGGCCACCCCATTTCTACAGATTTTATATATAAAAAGTCGATCAGAAAATGTACATATTTTGTCTTATTACCTACAAGAGAGATGGTGAAGGAAAGTTTATGTTCATGTTTATGCAGTAGCTGCTATAACGTAAGTGATAAATAGGAACTACCTTGTTTTGTAGATGTTCCACAACATTAATTGAACTATGAACAGATTTTTAAAAAAGTAGTTCTCGTTCTTTAATAAAATCAGAAACTGTCATGTTGATAAGATGAGGATAAGAGGAATAAAACACTTCGGGGCGTCATGTTATTGAAAACGAGGAGTTGTGAGATGGGCCATCATGTAGCATCCAGCCCAAATTTGACTCTTCTTCTATAACAGCACAGCCCAAAGTGTTTTATTCCTCTTATACAGTCATGTGTGTGGTTTATTTATTTTTTTATTTTTATTTTTACTTTTTTTTTGCATAGGTATAACAAGGAGATTCCTTTCTTCGAGATGTTGGTGCCCACTATGGACACGGTGCGCTATGGATACCTGATGGAAAAGCTGCTGTCTGTGGGACACTCTGTGCTTTTCACCGGCATCACTGGAGTAGGAAAGGTAATTTTTTTTGTGGTGGGGGGACAGAAGGTAATGAAGTGAACAGTTTACAGAATATGGACATATATAGGACATATATAAACTGTTAACCTATATGTACGTCATATGAAGGTGTGTGTGTGTGTGTGTGTGTGTGTGTGTCAGTCCGTGGTGGCTCGTGGCTTGTTAAACAGCATACAGGAGAAAGCAGGGTACGTCCCCATCTACATCAATTTCTCCGCCCAGACGTCCTCGGCTAGAACGCAGGAGATCGTCGAGTCCAAGCTGGAGAAGAAGAGGAAGAATATACTGGGTATGCGCACACACACGCATACGCATCTTCACACACGAGTCTCAAGAGTTTACACAGAACGTGCGCAAAAATAAAAAAACGTCCAGCGAACGTCAGTTTTTCAGGCAGAAAACGCCTTGTACTCAAGAAAGGTCAGAGGAGAATGGCCAGACTAGTTCAAGCTAACTCCAATAACCACTCTTTGTAACCGTGGTGAGCAGAAAAGCATCTCAGAAAGCACAAGATGTCAAGATATAAAAGCACTTTAGAAATCAGCCTGATCTATACTAACAGAATATTTTGAAAATTGCGTTTGTATTTCAGAGAATCTAATTTCATTCTGAGTGCATCAAGGGAAAACATAAAACTGAAACAAAAATGTAGTCACAATCACATTGTAAAAGTAGGAAGTCTTTTTATTAAGGCTAATCCAAAAATCTGTGTGTGTGTGTGTGTGTGTGTGTGTGTGTGTGTGTGTGTGTGTGTGTGTGTGTGTGTGTGTGTGTGTGTGTGGTTCAGGTGCTCCTGCTAATAAGCGGGTAGTCGTGTTCGTGGACGATCTGAACATGCCGAAGTTGGACAGTTATGGCTCACAGCCTCCGATCGAGTTGCTGCGCCAGTTTCAGGACTTCCGGGGCTTCTACGACCGCGAAAAGTTCTTCTGGAAGGAGATTCAGGTAGATACACACATTATTAATTCATCCATTAAGTGTTTTTACTCGTATGTGTAACTAAAATTGCATCACAGTCAGAATTTTCTGCAGTCGTGACCGCACTGAGAGGTTAAAATACGGGCCCAGATGTATTATGATATCGTTTGAAAGGACAACATGCAATCTGTCTGGTTATTGTCGCTGTTCTCATTTGAATTCATTTGCATTTCACATACTCGAGCATAGAGTAAACAAGACGTGAAACCATGCACACACACTTGCACACAGATAAAACAAGAGTAAATAAGCAAACAAGGCTACAGGGGGGAATGACAAAAATGTCTCTCTCTTTTTCCTCACTTGTCCCTTAATTTCCTCTTCCTCATTCTTTCCACTTGTCCCTTCATCTCCTCTTCCTCGTTGTCCTCTACTCATCACTTCCTTAAAAGGTGTGACTTGCCCTTTTGTGTGTATATTGATATTGGAGGTATATATTTTTTGTTCTTGTAGGATATGACCGTAGCGGCAGCATGTGCGCCTCCTGGTGGAGGTCGTAACCCTGTGACCCCTCGTTTCATCCGCCATTTCAGCATGCTCTGCCTCCCGACGCCCTCCGAGCACAGCCTGAAGCAGATTTTTAAGGTCTCTCATACAGACGAAAAAATATATTGTCCGACACACACACAGTGGATTAGTTTTGACCGGTATGACCTGTTAAACACACGCAGGCCCGGGCTGTACCGATGTGGCTCAGTGCCTGTGTGTGCCCATCCATGTGTGTGTACAATCACTGGCCATTTTTATCAGGTATACTGTGTGTGTGTGTGTGTGTGTGTGTGTGTGTGTGTGTGTGTGTGTTGACTCTGTTCCTGCAGGCGATCCTGTGTGGCTTCCTCACTGATTTCCCAGCAGCAGTGAAACAGGCTGCAGGCAGCATAGTGGATGCCGCAGTGGAGATTTACCACCGCATGAGCGTGGATTTGCTCCCTACTCCGGCCAAATCCCACTACGTGTTCAACCTCCGAGATCTGTCCAAGTGTGTGCAGGGTAAGACACACACACACACACACACACACACACACACACACACTCGCGCATAATCACGACTTCATGAAGAAAATGTACGGTAGCTCTGGCTTGTACACAGTGAAGCACAGTGAAGCACACAAACCTTAAACAAGCTGCACAATAATTTACTATCCTTAAGTGTGTGTGTGTGTATGTGTGTGTGTATGTGTGTGTGTATGTGTGTGTGTATGTGTGTGTGTATGTGTGTGTGTATGTGTGTGTGTGTGTGTGTGTGTGTGTGTGTGTGTGTGTGTGTGTGTGTTTTAGGCATGTTGCAGTGCGAGCCTGGCACGGTGCAGGATCAGAACCAGATCTTCCGTCTCTTCTGTCACGAGTGTCAGCGTGTGTTTCACGACCGGCTCATCAACAACGAGGACAAAACCTACTTCAACACCATGATCTGCGAGATGGCCAGTAAGAACTTTCCATCATCATAATTCTTGCTGAATTGGTAACAAACTTTAATAAAAGCTCCTAGAGCTTGAATAAGTTCCTTAATTAATTCTTTGACAATTGATAAAAGTGTCATTAGTGCCATTATTCACTGTAATGCCATGTTATAACCGGTGACGTTTCATTTATTTAGAAATGATAAAATTATGAACGTTTATGATTGTCGTCTCTAGTTCTCTAAAATATTTAGTACATAGTACAAGCATTCCTAGCAAAAAAGCTACAGGAAGCTTATTCCTGTGACTTTTGTCTGAAAATTAACATTAGTCTGTGTTGTATCTTTCAGGTAAATATTTCAGCATCAGCTTGGAGCCCAGTTATCTCACCAAGCATCCTATTATTTTTGGAGATTTCATCAAGGTGACTCTTTAACTTGTAGATGTGTAAACAAAGCAAACGGCTGTATTCCGCAACCTGGCTAAACAGCTAAGGTGGCTAATTAATCCAACGCTGAAGGCCTGATTGTATTTAATGCGAAGATGACGTCGGAAATGGTTGCGAGGAGAAGAGACCACCTTTGCCAGGTTGCAAGCACACATACGCTGTAGGATGTACATCCACGGAGGCCACTCAGCTGCCATGTGCAAAACATGGCGAACGAAGCCTCCGCAAGTCCCGCCATATCGTTTGTGAGAGCGATCCAAACGTTGTCTCCGCATGAAGTAGGCCTTAAGGCTTCTCGATTATGCCATTTACGGATGTGTGACAAATTAAAGGAAAAAACCAAAATGCACAATGGTGCAAAATTAGACAGACATTTTGTGTTGTCTGGAATACCGGGTGTATAGGGGGCGTGGCTAAGGCAGTGTCAGAGGAAGTGCTAAGGAAAACGGGAAACCGTTAGGGGGCTTCAGGAGCCTTGTTTTCTTATAGAAGTACATAAATTATGCTACTCTTTATACAAAGATTACTGATTCTTTAGTTCACTCAGAGAATCAAAACTTTTTATATCTGTTCTTTTGCCATACATAGCGCTTTAGTTAGTCCACTACATTGATTCAGTGTTTGGTGAACAATCGTCGGTTTGTGTAGGTCGGAGCAGAGAAGGCTGACCGCGTCTACGAGGACCTGACGGACACGGAGAAGATCCGGAACGTTCTGCAGGACTACCTGGACGACTACAACATGACCTTCGCCAAGGAAACCAAGCTTGTGTTCTTCCAGGACGCCATCGAACATGTCTCCAGGTAGATCCCGTGATTTTTAATAAATGTCTTTTAATAAGGGCCAATAGAAGATCGAGCATTTGATGATCATCTATCTAATGGTTGTTTGTTATATGGGCTCGATTCCCCCAATCTGTTTTTCCCCAGAAAAGCTTTTACACAGCTCCAATCGCACCTAAAGCCCTGGTAAAGGTGTGTGGGGAAGTGAAGACAGTAATGACATGGGTTCTCCATGGCCCAGCATAATCCACATCCGTCACATAAGTTTTAGTCCCCCAAAAAAGGAGTAATCACCTAAGCCGAAGAAAAAGAAAATGGCAGACTGAAAATGAGAGTAAAAAAATGCATGCAGTTGAGAACGGTCACTGATTATAAATGCCATCTTCACAGAGAAAATAAATCAACAAGGCACTGAAAAAGTGGAAAAGCATGCATAAGAAGCAGTATATTGAGTAAGCAGCAGTAAGGATGGATAAAATCAGATGGTGTGACCGGGTTCCGATCTTATGCATCCAGACAGCTATAAATCGCAGGAAGCGGAGACGACTACACACAGCCAAAGAAGACTTCAGAGAGAACTTTTCAAGTTGAAATTGTTGTATAACCCTTGAAATTTGATCAAGCCTTCCTTTCACCAAAAGATGGAAACCTAAAGTCTTTTCTAGTGGATTGTCACAGCAGCCAGAGTAAACCATGCATCCAAGAGAAGATTTTAACTTCCAAGGAGAATAAAATTATTATGGATCATAACTATTTGCCAGGTCTGTAGAAGAATATAGATATCCAACCAAAGAATGGTGTCATGGATATAGCAATTTGTTTGAGCTAAAAAAGCTCAAAAAAAGAAAATAAATTGTTTTTTTTAGATAACGGTCACGAGGAACATTGTTATTGCTATCGCAGTGACCATGCTGTTTAACAGGAGAAAACGTGTCCACAGTCTCAAACACTCACTGTTAGCTCTGAACAAAATCACAATTTGCGATGTTTTCCTTTCAGAATCGCCCGCATGATTCGGCAAGAGCGCGGCAACGCCTTATTGGTCGGTGTGGGCGGGACAGGGAAGCAGTCTCTCACGCGATTGGCTGCTCACATGTGCGGCTACCGCTGCTTCCAGATCGAGCTCAGCCGCGGCTACAACTACGACACTTTCCACGACGATCTGCGTAAACTGTACAAGATGGCCGGCGTTGAGGGCCATGACATGGTTTTCCTCTTCACTGACACTCAGGTACAGGCAGGACGTGCCGCAAATCCAATGTCCACAGCATGCTACTCGATTATTTACCTTTACGTACAATTCAGTACGGCCCTGTACATGACACAATGCAGCACTGTGGCAGATCTATGCTACAGATCACTTTATCCCCTGATATATAAAACACTACTAATGCTTATAGACAGTCAGAGAAAGCATGGCGTATACATTTTTTGTCATATTTGACGATATTAAAACAGTTACTGATAGTGGAGTTAGAGTAGTGGGCCCTATAGTGCAGTGTCTGAGTTAAATCTGTTCCAACTGCATCCTCTTCAATCTGCTCAGGGTTCATTTTCCGAGAACATATTTCTGAAATATATGCGCACATTTGGAACGGCCTCTTTCCTTAGATCACCTTCATTCCATTAGTGGAAGGACCACTAATGACCCTAAGATGTCCTATATAATGAACACTAATGGCCCGTGAACCTGACCTGGCTGGTTACGGCTGATTTATAACGTTCTGTGTTTTCCATCCCAATCCCGCACTCATTAGGATAATTAGGCACAAGGCTGTCAGTGGAATCAGTTGGGTGGAGATTGAATAGAAGAGTTTTGTAAAGGTAAAACTTTCTGCCTGCGGGTTCTGTAGCTTTTTGTTATGGTCAGGAAGACGTACGTGAAATACGATGGGGATGTGGAGTTGGAGAGTGTGTGGGGTGTGTAGAGTGCAGTAGATTAAAGGAATAAGCAACGTACAATCATAACAGCTAAGTGTCGTTAGATATAGAGTTGCGTGGAGTTGCAAAGGTTTATACCCCCACTGGATAGTGAATGAAAAATTGTCCCACTATTTTTAAAGTTTATCTACAAAACAGAATTCTGTTAATTTTCCAACTGGAAACCTGTTACAGCATACAGCCTAAATATTACAGCTGCTGAGGCTAAGTCAGCAGTTATCCTTATTAGCAGGATTAAAAGTTTGCATCCCCTGTAAGGTTTTTTTTTTTTTTTTCTTTTTTTTTCTTTTTTTTTCTTTTTTTTCCTCCCCTCTTTGAAGCATGAAATCTTCAAATTCTCAAGCGGTTTGCAATGAGCACTCGAGTCAAGAGGAAACCGAGGATCAAAAAACAAACTCGTGACCATTTACAGAGCAAGAGAAGGGGATAAAATTATAAAGATGTAGTATTTAGAGCAAACCCCAACAGTGCCAGAAACTGCTGGATTTTTTTTTTATTTGCAAAAATCTAATACAAACAGCAGAAGCCTTGGAAAAGTCCTTAGAGACAAGTGGAATAAAAGTCCACATCTCACGTCACATTTGGGGAAATCATGGTTTTAACTATTCATGTCTTAATGTACATTTGGACCACATTTGCCAATGAATAGAAATATTAGTAAAAACCTAACCTGCAAACTTTTGAAACCTTTGCACTCAGATATATGCACGTCTGCAGTACTAATAAAAAGCTCTTGATGTGTGTCCCAGCTTAGAAAAGGAAAGTGGGATCAGAGTACCAGGTCAGCCGCGGTACGCCATCTCACCAACATTTGCACGTTAAGGGCCTCTCTTCCGAGCTGAACAGTGACAGCTTAGTGGTGCTGGGGCTTAAACTCTCAACCTTTCAAATATCTTAACCACTGAGCCGCCAGTGTGCCAATGCTGCCTTCAAAATGGGCTAAAATACCAAAGCAGGCAGTTGCACTCCACATGGGACACAGCACTTATCTGAGGAGTGTGTGCTAAATATTCTGGTTAATTAGCTGAGTGTGATGGATTCAGATCATGCTGGAGAAGTTCA
>JAKKZJ010000028.1:11661054-11686326 GCA_033441845.1 Pangasius mekongensis
CACCAGCTTCACCATCCTCTTTAAACTACACAAACTACACCATCCATCATAAACTACACCAACTACACCATCCACCATAAACTACACCAGCCGCACCATCCTCTTTAAACTACACCAGCTTCACTATCCTCTTTAAACTACACAAACTACACCATCCACCATAAACTACACCACCCACCATCAACTACACCAGCTTCACCATCCACCATAAACTACACAAACTACACCATCCACCATAAACTACACCAGCCGCACCATCTACCATAAACTACACCAGCTTCACCATCCTCTTTAAACTACACAAACTACACCATCCACCATAAACTACACCAGCTGCACCCTCTTTAAACTACACTACATACACCATCACGTGTAGACCATCTATACCACTATCTCTTAATTATTTAAATAGTTACACTGCTCTACAAAATTAAATCACAACCAGTATGTGATGTGAATGTAAAACGTGTGTGTGTTTAGAGAAGCTCAATATGGACGACGCAGCAGAAATCCTGTTTGTTCGAGACTCTAATGGCCGAGTGAACTCTCTGACTACTGTGCTGGGACAGGAAGTTGACCGTTTCAACTTCCTGCTGCGTGTGTTACGGGTGAGCTTCATTGAAAGGGTGTGAATTTAAAAGTGTGTTCAGGGAAATATACATGTCAATAGAGCAACTGTTTCACACCATCTACGATCTACGTTCGTACCATTTTGGGTAAATATACCACAAAAAGATGGTTTTTAGTTCTGTGCAAATTTTTCCTGTTCTGTTTATACTCCCAACTATGCACAAGCCCATGTTTTCCATTAAAAACATTTACAATGGTAATATAATACTGTTGAAGATATCCACTGAGGAGTATTAAACAGGATGTGTGGCAGTAAAGAGCACATTTTGCATATTTTTCCTGGATCAATAAGAATTTCTGAACATGACGCAGATCTGTATTTCTCTCTCAGTGCTTTCCGGCTGTAACACACCTGATTCCAAACCTGAGAGAAGGAAACATCCTGAAATTTCAACAGGAATCCCTCAGGATTAAGACAGAGAATCACTGACCTACATAAGGATTAGGATATTAATCTACTTGTGTAAATTGTGGTCTTTGTGTGTGTAGACCTCCCTATGCACCCTGCAGAAGGCCATAGCCGGCTTGGTGGTGATGTCCGAGGAGATGGAGCGGATCTACAACAGCTTCCTGAACAACCAGGTGCCTGAGCACTGGGCCAGCGCTGCGTACCCGTCTCTGAAGCCTCTGGGCAGCTGGGTCCGAGACCTGGCACTGCGCTCCGCCTTCATAGACGTAAGACACCCTTCACATTCTCCTCCCTTTAACTTATTTTAATATGAATCAAGGCCAAAGAATCTGAGTGTGTGAGTAAGATCAGACTGTAGTTAAGCTCATGTTATAAAAGTACAGTGATGAGTCTTTTTGAAGTAAGGGAACAAGCTATGTTTTAAAAAAAAAAAAAAAAAAAAAAAAAAAGTTTCGGACAGGAAGTTGTGCTCAAGGACAAACGGGTCCAGAGCTCTGAGGGTTTAATAACCTGCAGCCGTCTGCTCTAGTTAACAAGTCCGATTCTTTCCCTGTCCTACATGGGAGCTGAAGCAGAAGCGACTGTCGCCCGATAGAGGAAACCTCCGGCTTATTTTTACTGTCCGTCTGTCCTGATGGAGGTCGTTTTAAACCCCCTGTAGGATTCTGTGCTAGGAGTGTAAAAAGCAATCAGGATTGTTTACACTGTAATGCAAGAAATGAACTACCATACAGGCAAATGAACGTTTCTCAAATATGCTCGTCTTTAATTCCCAATTATCTGCGTGATGTTATTTTCTTTCGTCTAATTCCTGTACTGAAAAACACAAATGTCAAGGATGCCTCAGCGGGTCGGGTGACTCGCGACTAACGAAAATAAAGCAAGTTTTTGTTTCGCTTGTAAAATGTGGTAATACGCAATGTTTAATATGAAAGTTTGTTTCGAGTTTCCTCAGCAGGACGCTATAGTTAGATAGTTACTAGAACACATTATTGCTAGCTTTTTTATTTTACGCTACATTTACGCTATACGTGTGAAAAAAATAAATCCTGTTCAAAGGTCCTTTTGTGCTGTAAAAGGACTCATGTGATGCACATTGCAACAACAACTGTACCAGCTAATTGGACCGCTCTGCTATCTAGATTTATTAACAAAGATTCGATTAATTTCTCTGAATTTGAAATATCACCCATTTGATATTTCATAAATCTCCTCCATAAATCAAATTTTTACACAATTCTTTGTACTGATGCTCTGTCCTCCATGTTGTTTTTTTCTTGCTAGCTCCCAAGCTGCCACCTGATTGGTTGTTTAATATAAAAGCTTGATGTCACTTTCTGCTTTTCTGATAATTTTAACTTCTTTACCTTTTAAAGCACTCAATTGTGACGAAATGTACAGGTAAAATGTGCGCAAGTAAGGAAAGGATAAGGGAAAAATGGCTAGTGTGAAAGCAGCCTAGACGCATTTGACACATTACGAGGTGTCACGGTCACTAAGTAATTACTACACACTTGTTCTAGCTTCTTACGTGTTTTTGTGTTGAAAACCAGCCAATGGGTGTGTTGCCTGTTTCTGGAGTTTTTCCACGCTTCTCTGCAGAGCTGGATAACCAGAGGTCAGCCCAAGTCTTTCTGGATCTCGGGGTTCTTCTTCCCTCAAGGCTTTCTGACAGGTTGGTTTTCTGAAAGTCAAACGAGTGTGTTTTTTTGTCTTTGCAAAATGATTAACTACACACACTTTACTGTCCAACAGGCACGCTGCAGAACCACGCACGCAAGTACAACCTGCCCATCGATGAGCTCAACTTCCGCTTCAACATGATCCCGGTGTACCGAGACCAGGCCGTCATCACGGAAGCCCTGAAGAACCTCGGACCAGGAGCAGAACTCGACCAGGACCAGAAGGTCAGCTCGGGGTTAGCGGTCAGGGGGCGGGCTTTAACCCTGATGCCTTTAATGTACTACTATACTCATATAATGGTTGCCTAAATAAACTGAGTGACGTATTTAAAAAAAATAAATAAATACATTTGATGTGGTGCTGCTGTGAAGTGCAAGTCAGTTACTAATTCTAAAAGTTTTAAGGTCTATCTGTAATACAAGCTGCATTTTACACTTGGAGACATATTTTTGTTAATGTTGACTAAAACCCTGTGAATTAATTGTGATTTTGTGTGTGTGTGTAGCTCCCCAGCATAGAGGACGGGGTGTTAGTGCACGGGATGTTCATGGACTCGAGTCGCTGGGACGATGTGAACATGGTGATGGAGGATGCGTTGCCGCGGGTGATGAACCCCATGCTGCCCGTGGTGCAGTTTGAGCCTCAGCAGAACTACGTACCTGATCCATCACTGTACCACGCGCCGCTGTATAAAACCTCTGCCAGAGCCGGAACTCTGTCCACTACAGGTAACATCACTGTACATCACACCTTCTCTTCATCTCCTCATTCATCGTTATATCGTTTTTATACATCAGAGATTTGTCAACTTGTGGTCCAAGGTTTCATCACTATGTTTGTGTATTCAGACTCGGCTTACGCACGTGATTAAGGTGAATTTCCCAGCAGCTCGTTCAGATCATTAAACTCACCTGAGTGTAGTTCACGTCTCTGAAAGTTGTCACGTTTTTCTTTGTATGAAAGTGATGGAGAACGATATGTATCCTCTAGATCAGAGGTTCTCAAACTTTTTGCAGCTAGGGACCCTTTAAATGTAAAAAAGAAATTAATTTATATATATATATATATATATATATATATATACACACACACACACCATACAGTAATATTTTGTCTATTTATTAGAGCTACAGAGCTTTTTATGCCTGAAATTTCCACTGCCAGAACACAGGACATTATGTATAGTGCGACTTGTTTTTACGGTTATTCAGGTTTGGGTTAAATTCATATAATCAGGCTAATAATTATAAGGAAGTAAGAATAAATAGAATATCTTTTGCTAATGGTGGGTTGTGATTTTCTACCACTGTAATAAAATAAAAAATAAATAAAAAATTCATGGACCCCGATTTGAGAACCACTGATCTAAACCAAGTCTTTACACTTAAGTCTGGGAGATTTTTTTTTCTGTCAGTTGCAATATGCATACAAGTAAGAAAACTTACAGTTTAGAATATGATTAACAAATGAGAAGAAATCAGTGATTCAGTAACCTCTAAGCTGATTCACTTGAGTCCTTATATTAATTTTCAATTAGAAACTGATTGGTCTTAATCCTAAAATAAATGATTCCTCCACAACGTTTTATTTCACGGGCTACTAAACTAAATAGTGCGCACACCGTAGCCCTGAGGTAGTACATCTTACTGTTGTGAGTTTCTGAATGAATAAATTACATGATTAACATAATTTATAATGAAATTTAATAAGAAATTAAATAGGAACCCTGTCTGAAAACTACATTATCACAAACTATAGAAGCACAACAAACATATTATACAATAAACACTACACTAAACGTGTATATATAGTGTGTTAGTTATATAAGAAGCGCTTTACAGAATGAAAGTGAACGCTCTGGGGGTTTTTTTTCTTACAGGACATTCCACTAACTTTGTGGTGACGGTGATGTTGCCGTCCAACAGGCCCAACGATTACTGGATCTCCAAAGCCTCAGCGCTTCTGTGCCAACTCAACGAGTGAGCGACACCTGCACACTTTCCTTCCCTCATATTTACTCTTCACTCAGTGCCTACGACAGCAAAAACGAATAAAACTTCAATATCAGTTGAGACTAATCCTGAAATGCAATAACATCAGTACAGTTGTAAGCGGAAAAGGAAATTCATGCTGTCAGTAACTCACACCGGCCGGCTCACACACAACTCTGACATCTTTATTGAGGTTTTGTTCGAAATCTATATTCTGTAATAAAATGGCTGTTAGTTCATGGAGTTGGCACAAAACCTGTACATGTTAGAAAGAGGACGGCACAAATCGAGGACGAAAAGAAACACAAGAACAAATCAAACTGAGGAACAACACAACTACAACCACAGTGCTGTTGTTATACATACATAAGTACATTTCACATTGAGAAAAAAAAATAATTATACCAGATTGATCAGATCAGTTACACCAGAATCTATTCACGTTTCTGAATGAAATGCTACTCGCAGTGCAGTGCTTCGGTAAACCTCGTAAGATCGCTGCTTATCCACGGTGTTCAGGCGTGCACACGGAGTAGTAGGAAGTAACAGGAAGCAATGAGCACGAGAGAAATTAAATCTGGTGCCGCTAACAAAAGGGGAAAAAAAAGGTCAGCCGAGGTGTCCGTGGCTGGGGACTCGTGATTTCCCTCTTCTCATTTATTTGGTAATTAAAATCCAAAGCAGTTGACTCTGACTCTGGTGTGTTTAAATTGTCTGAGGAGATTTTAATAGTGATTATAAAAACATTTACATATTCATGAGAGTCCTCCCACAGCTGTCGAAATGATTTAAGACTGTTTGCCAACGCAGTTTCAAATGTACGGTTAGACGTAAAGTTAGACCTTTTTTTTTTTTTTTAAAAGATCAGAACTATGGGCCATACTCAGAGTCAGCGACTTAAGTCCAAAAGTCACATCAGTATTTGTGCGGGGAAATTTCAGAGTCAGGCCACGCCGCTGCTTAGGTCAGTTGACAGGATTTTTTCAATAGCGCCTAAATCACCGTCTTTAAACACAAGCACTTGAGTCTAAACCCGAAAGAAAAAAAAATCTAGGATAGAAAATGGTTTTTCCTTTGCTGTCAAATGTAATATGATGCAACAAAAAAAAAGCAAGAGACAATTAAAAATCTAAAAGGACTAATACAACGATACAAGATTAAGAACACAGCAAGCACGAAAGTAAGCATCTACTAGGATTGCATTTTTCACCAGGAGTCTAGTATATTGCCAACACTGCATGAAAAGTCCGAGCTGTAATCATCACGAGAAACACCGCACAATTTGGCTTAATTTAACAAAATGGAGTCCGCATTCATTATCCGACAGCTTATAGAATAGCACTTGATCCAGCACATGCTATTATTTTACCGTTTCATGTTTGCGTATCTTCTGAATAGCGTTTACGTTCCGCGATTTCTGTATTAAATCCTCACTATGAGCACTTAACGCTGAATACGACCCTTAGTGGGCAGGTCAGATCTTTTAAGGATTAACAGTGCAAAGTAGAACATTTCTGCAATGTTCCTGTAAGCTGAGGGCACAAGTCACAATGTCACTATAGTGTATTTTTAAAAAATGTGCTTGAACAGAGGCGAGTTTTGAGCTCCACTGATAGCAATAGGATCGTAAGATTGTGATCGTCATGTTGGAGTAAGGCACGAGCTGTAGCCTATATGAAGGACTTAATTATGAAAATAAGATGGCAGGGGCTTTAATAATCATGGCACTCAGCTTCTTCACTACAAAGCTTTCTGAGATTCATTAGCAGTTGTCTATCACCACAGTGATCAAGTGACACAGTTGTAGAAGCAAAACAGCAGCGGCAAGTATTTAGCAAAAGCACAGTGTTTGGTGAAAAAATAGAAAGTGTTAAGATGATACTCATTAGATAGCTACTGCTACACGAGCACTGCAAAGAGCCTACAGTGAACGGCCACGAAAAACTACAGTCCAACAGGGACGCGGACAGCGAGGACTGGCTTTGAAAATAACACTCGGATTACTTTTTTCTTCTTTCATCAATAATTATACAGATTTTTCAAAAACAACAAAATACTTCTTAAGTACACACCAACTTGTATTGGTTCACACTTGCATGAATTCAATCGCACTCGCACTGACTCAAACTGATTCACACTGACTTGACTGACTCAAACTGACTTGCACTGACTCAGTGATTCACACTTACACCAGTTCAAAGTGACTCACTCCGATTCATGATCAGGTCCACCTGACTCACTGTGATTCTTTCTCTCTCTCACTCACACACACACACACACACACACACACACACACACACACACACACACACACACTGATTCACACTCAGACCAACACAACTGACTCTCACTGAGTCACTCACTCACAGATTTACAATGACTCACATGGCCTATGGCAGAGTCCTGCTTATTGTTCAGTAAATGTAACTGCTTGGTTTGATTCGTTATACGTCATTTCATTTTACGTTATACACTCCTTAATGTTTCAGCCGAAAATATACAAACCCTTCAACGTTTTTTCAACAACTTGGAGTGAATCTCAGTGGCTCGTATTGCACTTCTATGAACAGTAATGGTTCATTTTCTCTTTTAAAACATTTGACTAGAAATAATGGAACAACAATAGACCAACATATTACTCACACTCACGCAGATGGAATCTCTGTGACTTACAGTGACCTCTTATTCTCACACACGGGCAGTGGTTAGTTTCTCATTTCAGTGAAAAAGATAAAAGCAGGATGATTATGTGAAGTCCTTGGAGACGGCCTCGATGAAGTTGGGTGCTGACATGAGGATGGCGAAGGTGCACACGATGGAGAAGAGCGAGAAGGCGACGAGGCAGAGGCGATCCACTACGGCTGCCGCAAACTTCCACTCGCCTCGCACCGCCTCGGCCTCATCCTGGGCCCGGAAACGCTGCGCCAAGTACGAAACCTCAACCAGGAGCCTCTGCAGCTCTCGCTGCTCGCCTGAAAGCGCCGGGGCTGCCTCACGATGCCCACCGCTGCAGGAAACGCCACACGACACGCCCGAGTCGCTGCTATTGGGGCAGCAGGTGCTGTCTGGAGAGTGGAAGCCAAAGTAGAGGTTTGTGTGGCCGTTGGTGCCCATCTGGCCGGGCACGCTGCCCATCTGCAGGCTGCTGGTGCTGGCGCTGGAGTAGCTGTACGGGGACTTGCGCTCATCACCTGGCTTCTTCATACGCAGGAACCAAGCGCACCAGTGGAGCAGGATCACCCGCACCTGAGCATGGTACCAGAGGAAGAAGGTAGCATAAGACTGCTGTTCAAAAACCCTCTTAATGTAGCATTACTGTCACGATAATTTCTTTTTTATCAGTCAGATGCTTCATTTCTGGCAGATTTTAACCAGTAAGGACATTCGACAGCCATCGTCATTGAAAGTTATCACCTCTGGCATTCTGTACACGTCATACATGTTTTCAGTTGCTCCCTAACTTCTCACTGACCTCCAGTTCACACTTGATTTTAACCACGTGACTATAGTCTGACCCCAAGACCTCTGATATACAGTATATATAAAGTAATAGAATACAAATTTTTCCTTTTACTCATATCATGTTAAGTGTGATGAATACAAAAGGTCAAACTGTAATTCTGTTAGCGCGGAGGTGAAGAAATGTTACAAAACGGCCGCTGTTATTTTGGAGCTGTTTAGAAAATTATAAACCTAAAGCAGGAGGGTCCTTCTAGTGTATTTACTTGTCATTTATTTTGAAATTTGAACGCACACACGCACCGTATGTGGCCGTCAGGAAGCCCTGCACTATTTAAATATTCAGACAGACAGCTCCCTGTGGCTGTGAGCTAAATCAGAAACACTGGACTTTTTCCTCTTAATACGAGATCAGAGGACATTAAAGTTTCATGGACCTGACTGTAACAGAGTCACGCCTTCACTCCAGAACTTTGCAAAGGTTTGCAGCCTGTTTGTTCTACTTTGTTTATTAGATGAATTTTTCTTCATTATGCATCCTGAGGAAATAATAAGCATTGTCTAGTAATCATTCTGAGGATTTTAAACTCCAAATGAGCTTAAAGAGAAAATAAAGCAAACGCTGCTTACTAAATAACTACAGTATGATATTACAATCCATTAGTACAGGTTTTACTATATCATGGACCTGCTTTAAACTTTTCATTTCATTTTCAAAGATGATGCAAGAAATATTATTTAATAACTTCAATTAGCACATTTACTTCTCTTATTTAAATGTGTTTATACATTTATTTAAATGTCAGACCTGTAGATGAGTTTGTGCTAAAAAAAAAAATGGATGTTTTGCATGTAGAAAATAAATTAATTAATTAATGCAGTTTGAATTGAAACTGTAGATTCTAACTATATACACATTAGCTACGCAGAATCGTCAGGGTTTTTCGCCCTCTTTTGCATCATGCTAAGCAGTCCTGTTATCTCATTAGCAGTGGGAGGTTTGGTGTTTATTGCTGCTTTTAAATCAGAGCGTCTTCTCGCCCCTCACCCATTTTGGCATTTTGCCTCCGTGTGGATCGTGATGATGAAACTGCAGGACGAGGACGGTCACGACGACAGACAAGCCCACGATCATCATCGTACTCGCAAAGTACTGAGCTGCACACACAGTTAGAACATAGCTGTTAATTTAAAAAAAAGTCATACCTACCACATTTCTATACCTTTTCTGTCCTAGTTCAGATCTTTTTCATTAATGAATTGTTTAGTGAACTTGGCTACTGTGAGGTTTAATAAATAATTAATTATAGGTAATAAGGCATGCCTATGAGGGGGACGGAGTCGGAGGTGGCGGGCATGATCTCCGCCACCAGCAGCATGAAGACGGTGAGCGACAGCAGCACGGTGATTCCTGATGAGGAAAAACAAGAAGAGGAAATCAGTTCCGAGTCTTTAGGCTGCCTACAGATGATCAAAACCGCTTTGCATTGGTGAAGTCAGCGTTTCCTCCTCAGCACCTCACATTTGCACTAATAGGTGTGAAAGCACCCTTAGAAACGTTTAGAGACATGGGTTAGTTCTGTGAATGATGTTTTCAAACATGCCTTGATGACGTCGCACCACTCCAGCCTTGCTGTAAAAATACCTTATCTTTGATACGGTGCGTCTACCTCACGTTGAGTCCAACACCAAACACCACAAAAAAAAAAAAACCCCCGCTGATCATCTCTAGGTGTCCTTACAGGGTACACACTTGACCTCGATCAGCTCACACACTGTACTAATATTCTGCTGTCAAAGTAATATAAAGTAATACAAAACGTTCTAAATGATTTGTCTTTACACTTTCCCTTATGTTCTACACTAACACTGCCTCTGTAATGCACACTGCATTATATTATATACAACCTTTAGAAATTTCCAAACACTCCAGAAAAGGATTTTTCACAAGCATAAGGCCAGGACTTTGTTCAGAGCCGCTACACACTGAGAATAAAAAGCTGAAAGCCATAACAACAAGAAAGAAAGAGACTGAGCACAATTGTAAATCAATCTGCTTTCACACGGTGCTTCACCTCCGATATTGATTTGTACACAGTGGATCGGCTTCACTGCTGTTTATGTTCAGGTCAGCCGGTGTGTGTGTGTGCGCGCGCGGGTGCGTGTGTGTGTTACCCAGTGAAATCTTCTCTCCAGAGTCGGCAGGCAGCAGGAACACGAGCAGCGCGAGGCCTGAGATGAGGACGCAGGGAATGAGCAGGTTGAGTCCGTAGTACAGCGTCCGCCTCCTGATGGTCACCGTGTAGGTCACATCCGGGTACGGCTCCTTACAACACTCATAATACAGCTCATTCCTCTTCCCCGGGACCCCTACACACACACACACACACACACACACACACACAGTAATATCTTTTATAGCTGTTGTATAACCCTTCATTACATTTATCCAAAATCGAAAGAGGGCACTGGAAGATTTACAGCCACATCTCACTCACACACTCACACAGCTGAGGTTTAACCGCAACCAGGACAGAAAATCAAAAAGGACAAAAATAAATAAAAAATCATTTCAGCTGTATCTAATGACCTCAGTGTCCTCATAACGTTTTACTGTTCTTTTCCAATAATTATTTTAACTCCACAGTCTGGAACACTGATGACGAAAAAAAAATCCTTTTTTTACTTTTTGACTGTGGTCTCGCAAGCTTCACACAGGAACCTTCCTAAAAAAAAATAATAATAATAATTGTAGGCCACTGAATTGGGTTCTTCATATACACACAGTTCTGCACACTAGGAGTTTGTTGGAAATCATTATTTTGTCAGAATTAGCAAAAAGCCGACAGGGAATAAGAGCTTCAGTGAATACAGTGTAGCGCTGCTATATAATTTAACACCAGCTGGGATGCTTTATATAAAATCAATCATCACCACAAATTTACGCCCTTTTTTGTGTCCGAACTCATGCTCAGCTCGTGCATCTGAGACACCATACACACACACCCACCCACACACACACACACACACACACACACACACACACACACACACACACACACACCCAGTGCAGTTTCTTCTCAGTGCAGGTTTGAAACTTTTGAACTGATTACACCGCAAGTTTCAAACTAATTATTGTCCTTGAGCCGAGTGTGTGTTTGTGAAAGAAAGATAAAGAAAAGAAGGAAAAGAAAAGCACGATACTGATCTGCATATACAGCCATGCTGACGCTCTCTAATTAGACCCTTATGTAAAATTCATCAGTTTCCGTGTGCTTCACTTCCGAAATTCAAAATTAAAAATGCAAAGCCAATTTCAGTAGTGCATTTATTCAATGAAACTAATTTAGGAACATTCCCTCCTGCCTTTGTGCTCCATTATACATTCAGACCTGCTGCGTGTCCTTGATATGAGCGGAATTTTAATTTCGGAATATCTGGCATAGCTTTGAGCAAAAAACTCATATGTCAAAAGATGAGCTTAAGCGAGTGCGAGTCAGAAACAACAGATCAGATCAACCTCAGTGCGATCTAGTGCTCCATCAAACTAAAACTCGTAACTCGGAGTTTCCGGCCTCCTCAACTCGGAATTCCTAACAAACTCGGGACAGTGACGTCGAATCATCATGGCATCGAATCATCAAAGACGCGTCACTCATCACAGTTAGCTGACTAGCTTTTCACAAAAGACAAACACAGAGTTCCGAATTCCCACTTCCGAGGAAAGTCGAATGCAGCATAACTAGCTAATCATTTTTATTCACATGATCTCCCCCTTGTGGTCAAACTTGTTGTAACATGAAAACTTCAACCAGTGTTACTTTTCTCTTTACTTTTTTATGGTCTAGGTTTTTATTATTCGAGTATGTTTATTGTTGTATTGAGTTTATTATTTGAGATTGAATGGGAATATGCTTTGATATAGAGATATAATTAATCTACTGTAAGCATCAATGGAGAAATATTTAACTGCCCCTAAGTGGTCGAGCTTAGATTTAACATCCTAATTGCTGTTAAAATGTTTTGAGAGGGATATATGGTGTGTTCTGCTAAGTTTAACCAGCATAGGAAGCTTTCCCTATTTTCCCCCACTTGGTTGAAGCAATAAATTCAATTTAAAATCCGGTTTTAAAAGCAGCAGTAAAGCAGTACTTGATGTGAGTGTGCAAGCTAGATAAATATGGAGAAGGTACTGAATTTACTGAAGTCTGTTTAATGGTTTTTTTTTTTTTTTCCTTCAAAAGATTCCAATGAGAGAATGAACCCAAGCAAACTAAAAAAAAGGTGTTAACTACATACTTATTTAATGATAGTTCATTTGGAGTTTTTATTTCGTATTAATGAACTTAAAAAAAAAAAAAATCACAGTATGAACTATAAAAAAAAAAATAAATCTTTCAAGCGGAGAGCTCAAACCACCGGCGCTGTCAGATTCATATGGCTATCTTTTGCAGAGCTCCTGCGCAGAATGCTTAAAGGTTGGCAGCTCTGAAACATTTATTTTTGGTATTTTCCATCTCTGCAAATAATTCCTCAAGCTCTGACCCTGACGTCTGGCGCTGTGTGAAATCCGGCAGAGGGTTCAGTGTGTGTGTGTGTGTCCATGTGAGTGTCAGGACATGAGCAGTTAGCATTACAATCCCATCTGTTAGACAGTATGGAGGGGAGAGAGAGAGAGAGACAGAGAGACAGAGAGACAGAGAGCACACGAGGGAGGGAGGGAGGGAGGGAGCAGGGCAGCTGTAAAAATGAGAATGAACCATAATTTAATACTCCTGTTTATTCGAGGATCTCTCCGAGCACTAAAATCTGTTGTCATAGTCGGCTCTACATTCTGGAAAAGAAAGACGTCCTTCCTCTTTTTTTTAAAGCCAATCACAGGCATCTGTGAGCTCATGTATACAGAATGGAACACCTGATCCTTTAGAAAGAAGCGGTGGTTTGCTGTGTTTTCCCTGAGAAGCTCTCTCTCTCTCTCTCTCTCTCTCTCTCTCTCTCAGGCTGGTAGCGGTGGCGTAATAGAGAACACCGAGCTACGACTAAACTGGTTCTAAAGCGATATTTAAAAAAACTGGCATCTGCGGTGTAGCTATTTCTGGATCATCAGCAATCTTTATATTTTAGTGCTGTAGTCAACATATAGACCATTTTTTGTCGTTTATGTGCCAACTGCAGTATAACAAACTTTTTTCCACAATTCCTCAATAATAAAAAAACAGACTTGTCTTTCTGGAAAGAATATATTAATCTCAACCATTTTAATATGTAATCATTTTTGCTTCTCATTCACATAGTTGATGTAAGATGTTTCCTCCATTCACTATGAAATGAATTCATGTCATTTTTACAGCTGAATGCAAACGTTTGCACATCCTTCCTTTAATAATATTTACTGCAATTAAATAATATAAATGCGAACTTTTAGACCACTTTTGTTCCACGTTTATTCTACATTCATGGGCTGCTGTTTTTTCCCCCCCAGTAACTCTTCCAATTTCCGCTCATATCTTGGTGTCTCTCGTGTCTTTTTTTTCCCCCATTTCTGAACAATACTTTTCACTTTTCATCGCTAAACACTTTCTTTTTGATTTCTTTTTTCCTCTGCCTCCAGCTTCTCAGTTGGAAAACTCTGTTAAATGAGCACAGTTTTGTTTTGTTGATAAACTGTAAAATTGATGCACATGTTTCTTTTTTTACCCTCACTAACCCAGGGAGATGCAAACTTTTGCACTCAACTCTACATGATTTCCCCCCAGAGCTCATATCTGATGCTCAATTAGCACAACATGGCACTTTTTTCCCCCCTTCTCTTTCCTTCCTTTGGGTTTTCCTGCTTGTTTTGAAAGACGTGGAGCTTTCGAAAACAGCATGCAACAGAGGGTAAGTGGGAAAAAAAGTTTTTAAAGAAAAAAACATCTTTCTCTGAACTGTGAGACGAACAGAACTTCCTTTAAGCGAAGGAGAGAAACGTTGCGAGTCTGTTTTTATATAAAGTCTGACATCGGTTATGTAGCTTTCTACAGACTCAGCGTAACCCTGGGTTAGGGAGAGGGTGAGAAGTGGACTGGGTCAGTCTTAGAGAGGAAGTGAAGATTATTTACTCCTCTTTCAGAGAAAGATCAATGCAGGAAGACGATCAATACTCTTCTTTTAGAAAAAAAAAAGACTACATAGACTATAAGAGTCATATAGTGAGACATGAATTTAGCACAAGCAAGAAAATCTGACAGTCCCTCGGTAACAGAGTGAGTCACAGAAGATAAAAAAAGAAGTATAGAGAGAGAGAGACAGAGACAGAGAGAGAGAGAGAGATGTACAGGTGAGATGAATGCTGTGTCCTGGATTTTTCAGCATCCTCAAAGTCTTTCTTCAGATGTGTCGGTTTTATTGCGCAGCATTTCAACCACCAAATGGCCACCCTGGCCTCACGTGATATTAGACTGTAGCCCTCACATCTAATATCTATTAATAATGATCTACTAAATAACACAATCTTTAGCCTCCTGCTTAGCTACCTCACGAGCTGTATTCAAATTGCAGACTGGAATACAGTGAAAGAGAGAGGCTGAGAAAAAAAGAATGAGAGAATTCATAGAGAGAGGAAAAGACAGCGGTAGAAGGAGGTAGAGAGAAAGTTGAAGAAAGAAAGAAATAGAGAGAGGGGGAGAGAGAGGTAAAGATGAGATCGAGTGAAGTACAGAGACAGAGAGGAGGAGGTAGGAATGACAGAAAGAAAAGGAGAAGAAAGGAGATTGAGCAAAAGGAGGGAAAAAAAGCAACGGTAGAAAAAGAATGAAGGCGAGAGAGGGAGAGGTAGAGAATAACAAAGAAAGGAAGAGAGAAGGAGAGAAAAACAGAAAATGAGAAAGGAAGAGAAAGAGATAATAAGCAAGGAGGAATAAAACAGAGAGAGACAATAAGTATGAAGGAATAGAGAAACAGTAAGATGGGAGAGAGAGAGAGAGAATGAAAGAGGGAGGTTAAGAAAGCATGAGTAAGACAGTGTGTGTGTGTGTGTTTCTCTCACCCACGAGGTCCCACTCTCCATTGGGGATGTATGTGGAAATGTCCACCTCCTGCATCTGCAGGTCCAGCAGCCAGCCGTTGTAGGTCCAGGAGCCAAACTTCAGGTCGCACTTCTGCACGTCGAACGGGAACCAGCGCACGTCAATGTAACACGTGCTCTTCAGAATACCTGTCTCTCACACACACACACACACACACACACACACACACACACACACACACACATATCTATCCCGGTTTTGCTACAGAATAATCAGAGACCATAAAAAAATTTCCAGCATGACTGAGTGAAAATCTACACAAGTCTTCATTTGTAAATAACACCAATTTTAATAACACTCCAAAAAGTGAAAGACGATCATACGCCTGCACCACAGAGCCACAATTTCAGCAACAGCATCAAGTTCCAAATGACGTGAGTTGAGATCAAATGATTCCCTTTCTCAGTGATCAAATGCTCAAATGATTCCTCAGAATGATCGAATGATTCCCGACTCACAGCTTCAGTTCCTACCTAAAATCCTTCCTAAAAAAAAATTGAAGGAAAGAAAACTTTTGACAGGATGAGACGAAACCCCAGTTCTTACACGACCTCTCGTTATGTGTGTATAGAAGAGAATGAAAGTTGGAAGGACGTAGAAGAGATCGTTGGGTCTCTGGAGTCTGATTGTAAATCATGTACTCCAGGCTACACTTTGGCTACTACACTTTCTCATCGGAAATAAAAGCGCTGAACTGACGGTACACGTCCACATCAGACAACAGTAGCGCAAGGAGACAAACTACAAGCGACGCGAGAGACGTGAACGCAGGGTAGGTAGGGCTGGGTGAAAAACAGTATGTCCACAGAATTTATCACAATATTTACAGATATTTACAAAACTTCTCTAGCGCAGTAGTTCATCCCCTCGAGCAGTGGAAGGCTCATTGCTGCTGGTGTTCATTTTGTTTTAACACAATGGGTGTGGGGCTGTGTGACGTATAGATGGCAATATACAATGTATCGCCCACCAACATGGTGGCTAACGGACTCAAAGAACGAGAAAGCACTAGAGAGTCGGTGAGTTTTACCTGGTGGGATATACTGACAGGCTCCTGATGAGTTCACCAGCACGTTGGTGTGAAAGGTGGCGTCAAACCTCTCATCAGCACTGAGAAGACAAGGGAACGTAAACAACAGATCTGTATTTTGGTAGAATTCATGATTTTGTATCATTGCTTTATTTTACCATAAGCGTCACTCCAATACCCAGCATGCATCACGCCAATACGTCTTCAAGTCCCTGGGGAGTTACATGTCACTATAAGCCGATGATTATTTTCCTATAACAGGAAGTGTTTTATTGCTTAATACTCTACAGCAATATTTATCCACAGATAAATAGACCTGACAGTTGCATGTCCCGTCCTGAACCGGATTTGCATATTTTAATCTTTTGTGTTTACTCTGATGATTCACATCTTTCTCGTCCTTAATCATTCATAATGACTGATTTCAGGACATTTGCATAACAGTGCAGTGATAACTCGCTCTCTGTGAAAAATGCCTTTGATTAAATGTTGAGTACCATCAGGCTTTGTAGTAACTACGAGCTGCATTATTTAACATTATTAATCACACCTGCTAGCATGCTAACAAGTAGAGAATATGACCAAATGGAGGAAGAGGCAGAGAAAGAGAAAAGTTCTTTTGTGAAAGCCAGTGACATTTAGCATTAGTGTGACAGGAATATATTCTAATCATGAACAGTCTGACCTTTTATCTCTGTGTGTGTGTGTGTGTGTGTGTGTGTGTGTGTGTGTGTGTGTGTGTGTGTGTGTGTGTGTGTGTGTGTGTGTATGCTACATGCTCTCTTTACAACCTCTCTCCACAACGTAAAAGACCAGCACAGCTCTCATGAGCACATAAATTTGTCCTTTTCCACACAAATTCAGCACAGTCATCATATTCACACGACATCCTCTGCCTCTATGGCGGTGTATACGTGCAGAATTCCCATAAATTCCCATCTACAGGGCACAAGGGTTCACTAAGTGATTTGATGAGGATGAAAATGATATAAATCGTATGTTATGACCAAACTCACATCATCTCAACCTAATTGAACACTGGGACGCTTTGCTTTTCTGCTCACCAAGGTTGTAAAGAATGGTTATTTGAACCCGAAACAGTCTCCTCTGATCTCTCTCATCAACAAGCCAACTGCCGCTCACTGGATTGCATGAAAATCCCAGGAGATTTTCTGAAATACTCTCAAACTCAAACCAAAAAAAAAAAAAAAAATGACTCTCCCTATTCTGGAGATTGCCTCAAAGCTTTTAACAGCACAGGAGTCTACTGCCTCTTCACGTCCAGGTTAGTAAAGAATCTCAGCAAGTTACATCAGGTGGAGGAAAACTATGTCACTATGGGGAGGGAAAGTCAAAAATGTTAGCAATAAACCTCCCAGTTGCCCCCTAATGTAGCAAGCTATCTAACATAGTGTAGCTACAAGGCAGCAGGAAGGGGAGGATCCTCAGTCAGTCCCTTGTATGATGCTTAAAATGGCTGTCACATGAAACGTAAGGATATTATTTTACAAAAGAGGTGGTACACATCCTAATCCTAAAATTCTAAAAGTAACTGAGTAAATATTAAAATATACAATAAACATGATAAGAAATAATACAGTACAATTTAGAATTAACATCATTTGCCAAACACACACTCTCTCCTGCTGCTGCTCCTTCATTTTTCACATCATTAATCCAGGCTCACACTAAGCTGGTTTGGCTGAAATCGATGGGTCAGTTTAAGTACCAAACTTTACAGTACAGGGCTCAAATACTCACTGAAATATAATATATTTAAATATAATACAGTGCTATAGTAATACACAGTCCTATACAAGATGTTAAAGGTTTTAAATTACATCCAAATAATGTTTTCACGTCTTTCCTGCCTTTTGTCAAACACTATAAGACTCCTAACAATTAGCTGAATCACTGATTGTCCTTGATGGTTCCTGGTCCGATAATAAATACAAACACATCCACATCCTGCTTACTGAAGTCTTTTATACTGCTAATAAGAGATTTTTCTCTGTTCTGATAGCTCACTGTATTTGCTCATTGTAGAGAGCGTCTTGTTCTAGATTAGTATCTCAGGCCCGAAAGAACACAAATCATCTTTAATTTGCTCATCAGCTTGGAATTCTGTCCTAAACAAATCTCACCGCTTCCTTTTTAGTCTTTACTGAGGTTGAGGTTGCATTCTACGGTAGTCTCAGCCTCAGAAGCTCTGAATACTGGATACAGAGTATATACAGTATATAAGATATCTTTGGTACACTTTTCTGGCTGCAAGCTTCAGAATCTTGCGTTTAAATGAAAGTGAAGCCTTTTTTTTTTTTTTTTTTTTTGAAGGAAGCCAAAAGTAAAGTAAAACCAAAATATCAGTTCATTCGCAGGGAGATTTATGCTAGGCAGAACTCCATGGGTCCGGATCCAGCTGATGACCCCTGATATAAACGGATATCTGATTAGCATTCACCTATCATTCCCTTTCATTGGCTCAAGCATCAGTGTTTTAATGCCTTCTAAATCTGCCATATTTTATAACGGAGTAGAGTTCAGCCAAAACATCGACGCACAATAATTCTCGTCCTTGAACTGATTGCGTCAACACATTCTGAAACGTTCCTATGGGAATTAGCTCATCACCTGCCAAGGCTAAAACACCAAGCCAAGCTGAGAATGTAGAAAGACTTGATGCCGGTTGTTTAAAAAGACAGATGAATTCACTTTAAAAGCCCTCTGTCATATCCTGCACTGTGGGGTGTGTGTGGGTGGAGGTGGTGGGTGTTTGTCAGTGGCAACATAACAGAGTTACAGCCAATACAGATTTGTGAGGCACGACAAATCAGAAGTAAATTATTGCTTTCAGCCCTTAAAGGTACTCCTTAAACCTCATTAGTCTCTCCTTATTACTCCCTCTTCCTCTGTGGGACGTCAAATGACATTTTAATTGCTCGCAACCAATACAGCATAATTATAAGCTTATTAAAATTTAATGCGCATGTGACGGATGGTGTTTGGGCAGCATTTAATAATATATAATATTTAATTATATTTCAAAACCATTGCCTCATACTACAGCACGGTCTGATCGCTCAGATGAGTCTGCACTTTAGATTTAATGTATAAAAATGACACGTCGTGACACTTTACACATCCGCGGATGTCTAAAGATGGAGTTTATATGCCGAGGATGACGCAGGCGATTGAAAGCAGTGAGACAGAGCAACATGCCTCATCAATTCCTTTGTCTCTTGGATTGCTTCTCAAGATGTATTCAGTTTTAGCTCTGTTTTCTCCTTCCTCCATCACGTTTTTTCTTTTCATTGTCCATTTCCTTCTCAAGTCTCGTACTTCGCTTTGTCTCCGTCGCCTTCTTGCCTAAAGCTTGTTTGTGTTGATGTTGATATTTTTTGTCTGTCTCCTTAAAGTCATTTTTCTCCGTCCACTCTGTTATTATGTCTAACCTGCTGTTTTTTACGCCATTCCTTTCCTTCTAAATCGCTTTAGAATCAACAGTGTATTATTCAGTTAATTATTATTATATGAATTATTCAGGAACTACAGTGAAATTAATAGCTAATGTGTTTAGTTAAGAGAGTGAGGAACGCACCAGGGACATAAATTTCAAACTGTTCTGGCTCGGCTTCTCTGTTGCCTAAGTCTTGTTTACTAGTTTGCCTCCATTACTTTCTACCTTAAGAGTTTTTTTTTCCACTATTTCTCTCTTTGTAAGCCTCATTTGCTGTCTCATGGCCTGATTTCCTTATTGTCTTTCCTTCCTAAGTCAGGATTTATCAGCTGGCTCGGTCCCTCACATGGTGAAATTTTCTGTGAGAGCAAATCACACTATGCTAGCAAGGTTTCACACATTACCGCTCCATCATTCCATACACAGAGTGAGCTTTTCAGGGCAGCCAAGACAAAGTTAGAAAGTAAATAAAAATATTTCTGTCATTTTGGTGAAATACAAGCATGAGTGAAGGTGAAGGAAAACTTTTTTTTTTTTTTTTTTTGGCATTGTTAACTGCAAATAGGTGTCAAACATGTATCAGTATTAAGGTATTATTATTATTATTATTTTTTTTTTTTAACTTTTGCACAAAGGTAAAAAGGTATGGTTTCTCAAAATGCAATGACTAAGTATGAATAATACTAAGTATGCAATGACTTTGAAGTGGACTAACTAAAAAAAAAAAATCAATGCAAATCTAGCTTGTTCTTTTTTTTTTTAACGTCTTATTTACTTCCTCTCTCTCATTAGCTCAAGTCTCATTAGCTCTGACTCTTGTCTTCCTACATATCTGTATCAATCTATCCTCAAAAAGAGAATCCAAGCATACAAAATGAAATCCCAAACCAAATCAGTGTCTTCAGGCAGGTAGTAAACAAAGCATGAGTAGTTACACAGCTGACAAGTTTGGCAAGACTTCGCAATGAATAAATGCTTTAGGTGTGTTTATATACTGAGTGTGTCAGGAGGTAAGCTGGAAATGATTGGCGGAGTTTGCGTCAGGACAGTGAGGAGCGCAGCCTCTGCTGGCAGGGAAGGATGATGTCCTGGGCTGGTGTCATTCACTGCTTATCTTTGTTTCTGATGCATAAATATCAGACAGAATATATCCAGTGTATGTGTTTGAGTGAGAAAGAGAAACAGATGCTAGGAGAAGGTCATACATGGGTAAAGAAGCCTTTCATTAATAATACATCAAGCAACACCTGTCTTCAGTCCAAACTATAAAACACTCCAGTGTTGTACAACACACAGAATGGTGAAGAAATTCATTCTCAGGCCACAACACGCTTAAACTTTACAACCTGAAAGTACAGTTTTTAAAACTTTATGTGCATTATGTACGTATGTACATCACAATATACAAATGACTACTTTGAACACGTTACATGTACTGTATTTGCTTTGGCATAAATAGAGACCAAAATCATACCTGTAAATATATATATATATATATATATAAACAGTTTGGAGTTTGCCTTGAAGACTTATTGAAGAAGAATTATTTGAATATAAACAACATATTGACTTAAAAGTATATGCTTAGCTCATCTGTGAAGGTTTTGCAATCATTAATATGATAATTATATCCTTTTATCATGTGCATACATTATATTAATTATATATATTTTGCAAGTGAAAGGGAGTTTGTTTGAACTTGAGGATAAACTGGGGCATGTTGTATGTACATGTCATGTAAATAAGGGATTAGTGGGCGGGGGCTTGTTTCCATGCAGCAGAAGCTGATCGATCAATCGCACTCAAATCACGACAGTTTCATAAATTAGATGCAGATTTGTTCACAAGGACTAATTTTCTTTAATTTACTGTTAGTTATCTTAAGATAACATTAGATGGATATGATTATTATGTTAAAGCACACAATTTGTTATGATGTACCTTAAAAGCCTATGAATATTTCATTTCACAGTGTTATGCAAACCTGCACTTAATGCACGATAAGAGTCAGCTTGAAACACTATGTAAGTAATAAAAATAATAAAGCTTCAACAGATTTACTTATGTTCATCCTCACTCAACATTGGGAGCCACTGATCTTTAGTGTAAGCAGCTTAATGTTGTGTGTAATTCTCTTTTCGCTCTGATAAACTCCCTTCCTTTTCCTACCTCCATCTTTCTTTTTCCCTTCCTTTTGTCAGTCAGAAAATCCTCTTTTTTTTCACCTCACATCAGCTTAACTCTCGTGCGTAATGAGATAATAATGGCTATATAATAATGATAATAACAATGGCATAATGGCTATAATCCTGTTATAATTGCCTTGCAGAAGAGAACTGTCATATATGGACCTTAAAAGGACTGTCTAGTAAAGCACTTATCTAATTTAGCAGCTGGAGATTAGAGTTTTTGATATAGATAAGGTTCGAGGCAACTGTTCCAGCAAGCAAGACATCGCTTTATATTTACAGCTTAAATTTAGAAATGTTTTAATATGTGATGTCCTCGTCCAGGAATCCCTGGATCCCATTATGGCCATTCCAATAGTAAACTTTGTTAGATGATCCCTTGATATGACTGGAGACAAAATACAGAATAAACAAATAGATTCATGTAATTAAATTAGTCATAGTTAGGGGGCCAAGCACCAAAGGTAGCTTTGTTTTATCTTTTTCATATTTAGCCTCCTAGAGACTTTCCACTGCATAAATGAAGTAAAATTATCTACATGTTTGCTGGCAATTCATGACCATTCATGGTTTGAGTTTAGCATTGGTACTGCTTTTATTCAGGATATTTTACTCAGAATAACTGGCATACTATTTAATTTGTACCTAATTTTTGTGTAATTTTTTGTGCTGTCACTTTTGAGACATAGTTGAATAAGCTGAATAATTTTAAAATTCTGGGTTTAAATCCAAAGCTTTGCAAGTCTTTGGAACTGGAACAGTGTGGGACAGTTGACAGAACTGTAGACTCGAAAATGAACATGGCTCAAACCCTGTTGGGTCTTCTTTTTTGTAATTTGCCACCAAATATGAGCTTGCCCACAGTCATTTTTTCCCCCTCAAGATTTAAATAAAAGAGAAATTTATCCTTTGTGTTTTGCTTCTCAGTACTCTGCTACTTTACTTTTGATTATATTTGATATCCAGTTGTTCACAGCATGAGGAACATTGCAAAAATTTTATATTTGGTCCAGACTCAGTACATCATCAAAGGCTCTCAGTAAGATATAGTGCATTAGATTTGCAGATCTGTGTAGAGCTCGGCAGTGATGGCTTTCCTGTTGGCTTTTTACAGATTTAGTTTCTCAAACGCCACATTTTTTAATCTCTTCGCCTCAGTAGAATTTTTTCCCCCAACTGTGGCTGCTATCTGAATGGATGAGTGCTGGCAAATGTGTAAGTGCATAAAAATTCCTTTGTTATAAATTTCATTCATTCATTTTCTGTAACCACTGATTGCATTAAAGTATTCAACCAAGTATTCAAGTCATGAAACACCTAAATTAGTTCTGATGTAACTAGTAGCCAAAATAAGTCAGATAACACGTTGAATGGAGTCAACTCGTGTGCAATTACAGTGTCACATGACCTCAATATAAATACATTTGTTCCTGGAAGACCCAAGAGTGAGAGAACATACCTAAACAAACAGCATCATGAAGACCAAGAAGCTATCCAAGTCCAGGACAAAGTTCTGGAAAAGTACCAATTAGGGCTTGGTTAGAAAAAAAAAATCCCAAACTTTGAACATCCTGAGGAGCCTCAATATATCCATTAAAAAAATGGAAAGAATATGGCACAACTGCTACTCTGCCTGAAGGAGGCCATTAGTCAGAGGAAAGCAATCAAGTGGGAACTCTGAAGGAAGAGAGAGCAACAGCTCAGAAGCTGTTCACAGGACAACCATAGCCACAAAGCTTGGCTTTATGGAAGAGTGATGAGCCATGTGAAATCCCATTTGGAGTTTACCAAAAGGCATGCTGGAGACTCAAAAAAAAAAAAAAAAAAAAAAGGTACTTTGATCTGATGAGAACAAAATTAACCTTTTGGTCTTGATACCCAACACTGCCCAGAGAACACCATTCCCCTAGTGAAGCATGGTAGTGGTAGCATCATGGTGTGGGGAATGTTTATCATCAGCAGGGACTGGGAAATTGTCAGGATGGAGAGCAAGATGGATGGAGCTAAATATGGAAACCCTAGAAATAAGTCTGCAAAAGCTTGTACTCTGGAGCAGAGCTTCACCTTCCAACAGGGCAATGGCCCCAAGCATAATACACAATTAGACAAGCTTGACAATGATATCTGCGTAATGAATCTCAACAGTATTTTACTTGTATGTAATTATACCACAGAGAGTTAGGAACAGCTGTAAGACTTGGGAATGGTGACCCCGTCCTTGGTTTCAGCAGTGCCAGATGTTCCATCTAAATCACATGAGGCCACAGTTTTAAAGAAAGATGCATCATTTGTATAATGTATAATCTGTATGTTTCCTTTACTTTCTTGTAAGATCTTTGTGGAAACAATTGTGGGTTTTTTTTCATGTTTTTTTCATGTTGTCTTTCATGCAGACATGCTTTACTTCAATCATATTGTTCCAATTTTTTTGCATAAAAGATTTCAAATGGAAAATTCTGAACATAAAGGATTTAAAGCAACTGAGGTTCCTAAATCATTTGTCTTTTTTTCCCCATTTCCATTTTTTTTTTTTACTTCAGCACTAAGGCCTGATATTTTATACATTTCTGCCAATTAAATAGTTAAGACAGAATGTAGCTGGAATATTTTCCAAGGCAGAAGGACCTAGTGGGGCAAAATATTCTCCTACACAGACACACACACCATCACCATCATCAGTCTAGCGACTGTCACTGACACGTCAAGACTCCTGCTGACATGGAATATCCTTGTGCCTGAGGGTAAAAACACACACCATACCGAGGCACATGGGAGTTGTGGTTCTGTGAGTAAATCATGCCTGAGGAGGTCTGTTAGTGAGTGCAGGATTGGGCTCAGTGGAGCTTAAAGCTATACACCCTGACCTACACACATCTTATTTCATTTATTACTCCTCCGTGTTATGGAGCAAGGTGATAAATTACATAATTCTCACGAAACATAATGAGGTCAAGTGCCTGTTTGCGGTGCTTAAAATGTTTCACATGGGTTCAGAAATTCTCATAAATTCAAGATAAAGGAATAAAACCCACAAACTGAGACTACGGGATAAAATAGCAGATGACAGATTAAAAAGTTTGCATCATCTTATGCGGGATGTTATTTTCTCTCACACTGTGTGTGTGTGTGTGTGTGTGTGTGTGTGTGTTATTTTTGTTGCAGTGTTACCTGTTATAGAGGAGGATGTCAGGCGTCCAGATCTGATTGGATGGGAAGCGTAGATTATTAACGCCTGGGTAATTCTCAGGGTTCCAGCTTAGATACACATCTGTCCAGCCCTACACACACACACACACACACACACACGCACACACACACACACACACACACACACACACACACACACACACACACACA